>VWZN01009507.1:27030-38408 GCA_013396955.1 Regulus satrapa
CTCTGCCAGGGAAACTGAGGCCAGGCAATGTGCAAGGCTGAGCTCTGGCAGGATTTGGTGACAGGATCCTCCGCAGGGAGCAGTTAAAGAAAATCCCAGTGGTAACACCACAGTGGAGTCAGAAACCCCAGCACAGAGCTGGGGAGGGTTCAGCGAATGGAACAGGCTAAGCCTGGGAGAAGCTGCTTCCCCCAAGGCCCCCCAAACCCACAGATCTGGGTGCAAGGTAAGACTAAACCGTCTGGTGAGGGGACATGTACCCCCTGGGATCTGAGGGAAGAGTGGGGACAAGGATATGGGATGAGGAACTCTCATCCCAGCCCAACTCCAGGCAAGAGGCACAAGGACACAGACAGAGCCCAGCCACGCTCGGGGCAGAGGTATCACTAAATATATATAATATATGTACAGCTCCTGCACCCCTCGTGGGGTGAGGCCACCCCGGCCTCTCAAGCCCCCCTAAGCCTCAGAGGGGCTGGGCAGGGCCAGCCTGGTGTCCCCACCAAGGACCCTGCTCCCACACTGCCACCTGCTCCCCCTTCTTGACTGGAGGGCACGAGAGGGGAGGTGCCTCTGAAAGCATCGCATGGGGTAGGCGGAGATCCCCCACCCAACAGGAAACCCCCAGGGCACCCTCAGCTTTGGGATGAGTCTGAAAGGAGGCAGAGGGGCAGGCTGTGGTCTCGGCGAGGACCCCCCAGCTCCATTCCTCTTCCCAAGCCCACCACAGCAGTGCAGCCACCCACAGAACCCCCCCCCACACCTCAGCAGGCCAGCCTCCAGCTCTCCAGGCAATAATCCCTCCTGCCTCCCTGTGTCCATCACTGCAGCAGCTCCTCCCAGGAGATGGGCCTGGAGAAGACCTCCCGCTCGAGCCACAGGTCGTAGTTGACCTGGAAATCCTCGGGCAGGTCCACGCGCTGGCCCAGCACGCTCTGCAGGCAGTTGTCCACGGGCACGAAGTCGGGGTTGCCGTGGGCCCGGTCGTAGCGGCGCGAGTTGAAGCGCTCGATGCTGGCACGCAGGGCACACTCCTCTGCCTGGAAATCCCAAGGACGGGCGTCCAGGTCTGGGAACGGGGATGAGACAGGTCAGGCCAGGGGCTGGGCACCCCTCAGCCGGCCCAAAGCCCTCGGTGGGGTGGTTTAACCCCAGCCAGACTGAGCCCCCCACTTGCTCCTTCCCCCCAGGGCAGGGCAGGGAAGGATCAGGAGGGCAAAAGCTGGAAAAGTGGGGAGTTAGGATAAAGAGAGCCTCATAAAGAAAGCAAAAGCTGTGCAAGACAGGGAAAGAAAACCAAGGGATTAATTCCCCTCTTCCCACGAGCAGGCAGATGTTCAGTACCTTCAGGAGAACAGGGCCCCATCCCAGGGAATGGTGACTTGGGCAACCAACACCATCAGTCCCAACATCTCCCAATTCCTCCTTCTTCCCCCCAGTTTATATCCTGAGCATGATGTCCTAGGGTCTGGAATATCCTTTGGTTCCATCTTCTGCCAAGAACCCAAACAAACCCAGCCTGCTCGCACCTGGGAAAGGTCTTTGTAGGTACTTCCAGGAAAGCACAAAACCATCAGCTCCACCACCACTTCCATCCCCACCACAGGGGAACAACCACAATGAAGACAGGAATGGGGGGCCCCCTTTGGCCCCACCCGCCTCAGCACCAAGAAATGCTGGTACACCCCAAAGGACATTCCTGGGCTGAAAATAAACCCCAAAATTGCAATGCCACCCTGCCCCAGCTCCCACATCCTGATGGTGAGAGGGGGGACACCCCAGTGGGGCACCTGGACCCCCTCTGGGAGGCACCAAACCTACCGTTCCAGCCCAATTTAGGCCAAGAAAGGTTTCAGCCAAGATTTAGCACCCCTGGCAGAGCCCTGATCCCTGCAATGTCACCACCCAAAATGCCCCCCAGACCTGTTGGATTATGTCTGGCTCAGCTGGAATTTCTTTTCCCATAAGAGCCCTGCAGTGCTGGGCTTTGCAGTGGGAGCTGGGAATGAGAATCCATGAGTATTTTGGCTCTGCTGGGCAGAGCTGGCACAGCACCAGCAATGTCTCCCAGCATTCCCACCCCATCAAGAGCATGGAAGTGGGCAAGATCCTGGGAGGGGACACAAGCCAGCTGAGACAAATTAGTCAAGGGAATATTCCAGACTCTGTGAGGTCAGATCAGATATAAAAACTAAGGAAAGGAGGAGGAATGATGGGGCATTTGTTATTTAAAACACCATTTGTTATTTAAACCAACCTTTGTTATTTAAAACATCATTTGTTATTTAAAACATATGCCTTCCAGGCCAGCCCCTCCAGGTGCTGCAGACTGGTTTCCTGGAAATGGCTGAACATCACTTGCTGTTGGGAAGTAGAGAACAAACCTATTTTTTTTTTCTGCTCCTGCTGTACTAAACTACTTATCTCAACCTACAAGTCATTTCCCATTTGATTTTCTCTGCCCTGTCCAGCTGGGAAAGGGAGGGACAGAGCAGCTCGGTGGGCACCTGGCCAAGCTCAACCAGCCAAGATCCACCAAGGTCAACCCAGTACAACTGCCCAAGCCCCAGGCAGCAGAGGGTGAGCTCGGGGCACAGAGCCTGGAGCGGGAGGGCTGGGGATGGCAGGGATGGCAGGGGTGGGAGGGATGGCAGGGATGGGAGGGATGGCAGGGATGGGAGGGATGGCAGGGATGGGAGGGATGGCAGGGATGGGAGGGATGGCAGGGATGGGAGGGATGGCAGGGATGGGAGGGATGGCAGGGATGGGAGGGATGGCAGGGATGGGAGGGATGGCAGGGATGGGAGGGATGGCAGGGATGGGAGGGATGGCAGGGATGGGAGGGATGGCAGGGATGGGAGGGATGGCAGGGATGGGAGGGATGGCAGGGATGGGAGGGATGGCAGGGATGGGAGGGATGGCAGGGATGGGAGGGATGGCAGGGATGGGAGGGATGGCAGGGATGGGAGGGATGGCAGGGATGGGAGGGATGGCAGGGATGGGAGGGATGGCAGGGATGGGAGGGATGGCAGGGATGGGAGGGATGGCAGGGATGGGAGGGATGGCAGGGATGGGAGGGATGGCAGGGATGGGAGGGATGGCAGGGATGGGAGGGATGGCAGGGATGGGAGGGATGGCAGGGATGGGAGGGATGGCAGGGATGGGAGGGATGGCAGGGATGGGAGGGATGGCAGGGATGGGAGGGATGGCAGGGATGGGAGGGATGGCAGGGATGGGAGGGATGGCAGGGATGGGAGGGATGGCAGGGATGGGAGGGATGGCAGGGATGGGAGGGATGGCAGGGATGGGAGGGATGGCAGGGATGGGAGGGATGGCAGGGATGGGAGGGATGGCAGGGATGGGAGGGATGGCAGGGATGGGAGGGATGGCAGGGATGGGAGGGATGGCAGGGATGGCAGGGATTGGCAGGAGGTACCGTTGCCGTAGGCCCAGTCGTCGTTGAGGCGGTGCCGCACTTTCTGGTAAATGGCTGACATGGTTTTCATGTTGCTCTTCCTCCACTGCCGGCCCAGGTACTTGGTCTGCACCTTGAGCAGCTTCAGCACGTAGAGCTGCATCATGGCCTGCTTCACCTTCAGAGCCCGCTTCAGGATCGGCGCCGACTTGAACACCACCAGCATCTGCCAGAACGTTCCAGACCCCAGCTGGGATGGATTCCTCCGCAAACCCCTCCTCGCCCCTCGCTCCCCGCCAAGAGCTGGCACGTCCCAGGTTATCCCCAGCGCAGGTGCCTGCCCATGCTGGGCTCCAGAACATTCCCAGGGGGACGCTGCAGGCGCTCACCATGGTGCGGGAATGCTTCCACTTGGTCAGCTTGTTCAGGATGCGCAGGAGGTTGATGCAGGAGAAGAGGTTCCGCCAGCAGAACTGGTTGTTGTCTCCAGCTTCCTGTGGGCAAGGAGATGCAGGGTCAGGCAAGGGACTGGCTGTGGTGATCTGAGGAGCCACGTCCAAAGGGGACAGCACAGCACGCGGGCATGGAACCATCCAATCGTGGAATTGGGAAGATTGGAAAAACCCTCTGAGATCATCGAGTCCAACTGTTCCCCCGGCACGGCTAAGGCAACCAGTAATCCCTGTCCCCAAGTGCCACATCCACACCCACGTATTTTTTGAACACTTCCAGGGATGGTGACTCCAACACTGCCCTGGTCAGCCTGTAGTAGTGCCTGACCACCCTTTTCACAAATAATTTTTCTCCAATATCCAACCTGAACTTCCCCTGGCACAGCTTGAGGCCATTTTCTCTTGTCTTGTCCCTTGTTCCCTGGGACCAGAACCTGAACTCCCAGCTCCCCCTCCTGTCAGGGAGTTGTTGAGAGCCAGAAGGCCCCCCCTGAGCCTCCTTTTCTCCAGGCTGAGTCCCCCCAGCTCCCTCAGCTGCTCCTGGTGCTCCAGCCCCTTCCCCAGCTCCATTCCCTTCTCCGGACAAGCTCCACCCCAGCAGATACCTGCCATCCCCATCTCCCTCTCCAAAATCCCAGCAGCACTGGGGGCCGAGCACAGGAGAGCTGAGGGTGCAAGGGCAGGGTGCTGGAGCCTCGTTGCCTCCCTGCATCCCAAATTCCCCAGGGAAGTTCCCTAGGGCTGTCACAGCAGGAGGACTCACCAGGCTCTCTGCCGTCAGCTCCGGCAGCTCGTGCACAACACAGTAGGGATAGTCCAGCACGGAGATGCTGCAGGAAGGAGAGGGGTGCTCGTGCTGTTCCCCCAGATGCCCCCTGGCCTGGGCAGTGCAGCCCCCACGTGGCACCCACTGCAGATGGGCTGTGGTGGGAACTTTCCAGGTCTGCCTGAGCCACTGCCAGGAAGGGACTGCAGGATGGCCAAAGAAACAGGAATCCCTCTCCAGATTCCCCAGGAATGCAGAAGGTGGGCTGCCTTCTCCCTCACCTGTTCTTGGCAGTGATGTAGGACATGATGTTCTGGTTGAAGAACTTGAGGATGAGCGGGATGCAGTTGGCAAAGACCAGGTGCTGGGCCATGTACTCAAACTGGGGAGGAGAAACACGGGTAAACAGGGACCCACTGGGGGTCCTGCCACGCCCAAAGACCCGTGGGCACGGTTGGACCCCGGCCCATCTCACCTGGTAGATGTGGTTGAGCTTGAAGTGCTTGAGCAGGAGGAGCAGCACAGCAGAGATGGCCTTGACGATGATCTCCTTGTGCCGATTGACGTCCACGCCCAGCTTCATGCTCTGCAGCACGGTGGTCCTGGGGCACACAGAGGGACCGTGTCAGGAGCAATTCTCCCCTCGCAGGGTGGCTCAGGTAGTCCAGGGACGCTGTGGCTGCCCCATCCCTGGAAGTATCCAAGCCCACCCTGGTCTAGTGGAAGGTGTCCCTGCCAATGGCAGGGGGTGGAGCTGGATGAGTTTTAAGGTCCCTTCCCACCCAGAACATTCCAAGATTCCATAGTCCTTGGGCTGGGGGAGGGTCTGCCCCTCCCCGTTCCTGCAGGGCACAAACCAGGCCAGAGCAGGGTCACATTCCCCAGGGAGCCACAGCCCACACCAGGTCCCTCCCCCAGCTCCCTCCTTCCCTTCCCACCCCCAGCCAGCTCCTCTGCTCCACGGCCACTCACGGCATCTCCTCGGGCAGGACATCTGCCAGGATGTTGATGGAGTCTGTCTTGGCTTTGGAGGTGGGGGCTGCAGCCAGGAGGATCTTCAGCAGAGCAATCTGGGGAGAAGGGAGAGATGGAGCTGCAGGGGACTGGCCACAGACCCTTTCCCCACTGCAGGAGGGAGGAACAGAGCAGCAGCAGGGGGTGAAAACTTGGGATGCATCACTGGAAAGGGACTGACCCAGGGGATCCCAGTGCTCCCCAGCTCACCATGTACTGGGGCAGGCTGGGCAGCAGGCCCTGGTACAGGATCTCCGCAGGGACTTGCTCCACTTCCTCTTCCCCCTGGTGCCAGGAAAGACCAGAAAACCTCATCCCAGGAGCTGCCACCAGCACCATGGAGCATGAGCCCAAGGGCAGGATGCCCCCAACTCCTGCCCCAACCCCCTCTACCCCAGAGGAACCCCTCCCCAGGAAAACAAACCCCTCAGCCCTGCCAAAAAACCTGGCAGGACCAAGTGCCCCCCAACTCCCAGCGCAGGATCTCCATCCCCTCCCATCCCCACACTCACCCCGGAGAGCGGGGAGCGCAGGTACTCCTCTTCCATGTGCACCTGCACCTCAGCAATGGACGTGTACTTGTGCTGTGGGGCACAGGGCGGGGTCACCACAGGCCCCCAGCCCCAGCCTGCTCCCACCATCCTTCCCAGCCCTCCCAGATCCCTGTCCCAGGGGGAACCTGGGGAGATGTGCAGGGTGGGAGCTGCTGGGCTCACGTCTGGGACAAGGCCAGTAGGAAAGGGATGAAGACATGAAGAAAGGGATAAAATCCTCAAAGAAAGGGGCAAACACCCCTAAGAAAGGGATGGAGCACCTTAAGAAAGGGATAAAACCCTCTAAGGAAGGGATGAAAATCCCTAAGAGGGTGATAAACCCCCTAAGGAAGGGAGGGAGCTCCCTAAAAAAAGGATGCAGCCCCCTAACAAAGGGGGTCAGACAATCTCTGAGTCCAGGATGAGATGAAAGCTTAAGGCTGCTCTCCCATCACAGGGTAGAGGACGTGGGGAATGGTCAGGAAAATCCAGCCTGAGCTGTGATGGGAGCAGTGGGATGGGCAAGGGGCACCCATACAGCAGCAGGGGCTGGAGGAATTCCTTAACTCACCAGCTTCAGGGTGCGGATGCTCTCATGGATGGGCCTGGGCAAGCCCACCACGGTGTTGGTGTCACTGGAGGAGGGAAAAAGCCAGGCTGGGAGCAGGGCTGAGCACCCAGGGGTGGGGCAGAGACCACCCAGGGATGAAGCCATGGACCAGCCAGCTAAGGACTTCCCTGCTGCCACACAGAGACAAAAGCAGCCCCCAAAGTGGCCTCTCCCACGGGCCCCCCCTAATGACAGCGCTGAGCTGGCTCTGAACCCACCTGCCCAGCGTGTAGCCAATGAATTTGCTGCGGCTGGACTCCAGGAACATCTCAATGTCCTTCTCCCTGCAGCAAAGGGAGAAGGGGAGAGTCACATCTTCCTGTGTGTCTGGAAGATGCCAGTCCAGGCACGGGGAAAGGCACAGCCCAGGCACAGGGAAAAGCCTTGTGGTCAGGTAAAGGGTGCCCAGCCAACCCCCCAAGAAAACAGCCATCAAAGTAACCGTCCCATCCCAAAGACCTTCCCTACATCTCTGCTGAGATTCCCAACACCCAACAGCCTCCGTTTCCCTGACCCTGCTCCAATACTCCCAACAGGGAGCCCCCAGGACTCACCGGACCTTGGGGGCCCAGGGCAGCCCTTTGGGGCAGGTGATGCGGTCGCTGGGGGGGTGCTGGGTGGGGGGAGGCATCACTTCATCTCGTTCCAGGGGGAAGGTCTCTCCCTCCAGGCTGTTGTCATCATCGTTTTCCTCTTCTTCCTCGCGGGAGTCGTCAGCTTTGTAGGGATCCCGCTCGTTGAAGGCATCGAGGTTATCCTGCTTAATGAGGGCCTGCAGCGGGGAGAGCGGGAAGGGAATATCCCGAAACCAAGCCCAGACCCTGGCAGTGCCCTCCCTAATGTCCCTGTGCCCACCTTGTGCTCCCTCCGGCCGCGCTTCTGCTGCTGCTCGATGAGGTCGGAGGCGGAGGCGGGCGGCGAGGCCGCGCGCATGTTGCGGATCACCTGGATGCTGTCCTCGGGCAGCGGCGGCAGGCCCAGCATCTCCCTCTTCTCTGCCTTCATGCTCTGCAGCTCCTCAAACCCTCCCAGGGTGCACTGCAAGGGAGACCACGGCACGCTGAGCATGGGGGGCTGCAGGGCCACCTACACCTGCCCGTCCCAAACGCACTTTGCGGGGCCACAGGACCGCTCAGGTTGGAAAAGCCCTCTGCCACCATCCAGCCCAACTGCTCCCGGTCTCGCAGCACTGCCAAGGGCTAATCCGTGTCCCCAGGTGCCACATCTACGGGCCACTTCAATCCCCCTGGGGAGGGTGACTCCAACGCTGTCCTGGGCAGCCTATGCCAATACCTGACCACTCTTTTAATGAAAAAAAATTCCCAATATCCAACCTAAACCTCCCCTGGTACAGCTTGATGTCATTTTCTCTCGTCTTGTTCCCTAGAAGTAGAGCCCGACCCACACCTGGCTGCCCCTCCTGTCAGGGAGTTGTGCAGATCCAGAAGGTGCCCCCTGAGCTTCCTCTGCTCCAGGCTTCTTGGCCACTCCAGACCCTTCCCCAGCAACTTTCTCCTCCCTGGACACATCCCAGCCCCTCAAAGCCTCTCTTGTCCTGAGGGACCCAAATCCCTTCCCAGGGTTTCAAACAGGAGCTGCCTGTCCTGTGCTTTTGTTGTCATTGAGGGGCAGAAGGGACAGGAGGATGTCCAGGCATCCAGCACTGTTCAGAGCTTTCCTTTCCCCAGCCAGGGACTTTGCTTTGGGTCTACCCTTAGTATCCAGCTCCAGACACCAATATCCAACGCTTCCCTATGGGGAATAAAACCTGACATTTGGTTTGAAGGAAAACTGAACACCAGAACAAGAGCATGGAGCAATTACAGCCAACTCTGAGGGCAGAATTCCCTCCTCTGCCAAGTATTAAACCCTGCATCCCACATCCCACAGCCTCTCCTCACCAGCACAGTCTTCCAGAGCAGAAGCAGCACCTTCTTCATGGGGAAGTGTGGAGCATGGCCACTGCAGAACTTGGTCACCATGCCAAAGAGCATGACGGAGAAGGGTTCGTTGTTGTACAGGGGGGCTCCTGGAAACACACAGCACCATTAGCCAGGAATTCCTCATCCCTGGTCTCACCAACTCCTGCACTGTCCTCCCCATCAGCTCCAAGATCCTCACTTCACCCCAGACAGCTCCCTCTTCCCTTCCAAGGCCTCATAAATTCATTTCTTACATCTCTGTTGAGAGGAAACAACAGCTCCAATATTCCAATTTTTTTCCCAGGGAGAGAGCACCCAGCAGCAGAAAAGGCTGGATGGCTTTCTCTGCTCACCTTCCCCTGCCCCACAAGTTGAGCAGACATCAACCCAGTGCTGCCAGTCATTATTATCTGACTCCTAGAGCCAAACCCACATCGCTGTCTCAGCCCTGGCAGTTCTACCCCAGCTCCTGGTCCTCACCCAGCTCTGCTCGGAAGGTTTGCCTCATGCTCTTCCACTCAGGCTTGTCCCCCTCGGCCTCCTGGCGCACGGTCTCCACAATCAGGTACATGATGTTCAGCAGCACCCTGCAAAAACCAGGGCAGCTGAATCCCAGACTGGGATAAGTGATGGAAGCACTGCCAGGGCTCAGGGAGAACCCGGAGCAACCCAGACCACATCAGCAATTCATGTACCTGCTCCACACCAGCACACAGGCACTGGGGGGAAAAGTCTCTGCAAGTTCAAACAGGAAAAAAAAAATCTGCTTTCCCAAATTTTACTACTTTCATATCCCCACTCTGTCCCATTCCCACTGTGCAGGCTGGGCATGGCAGACACCTGTGGAAACTCTCAGAGCTGGGACAGCTCTGGGACCCCTTCCAGTGCCTGTCTCAGCCTCCCAAAGCTCCCTGAAAACCTTGCCCCCCCTCCTGGTGCCCCATTCCCTCTCCATACCTGAGGTCGGTGCTGTCAGCCAGGGAAATGGCCGGTTTCCTCACGGCACTGGAGCAGGCTGCACTGTTGCTGTGGAGGGAGAAGAGCTCAGAGGGAATCTGGGGGAATTCAAACTCTGTCATGGGCACCCCACGTGCCAGCTCCAAACCCCGAGACAGACATTGCTGCCATGAACGCCCTGCTCCCAGCACAGCCACAGGAGGAGGAGCAGAGCTGCCTGTCTGCTGCCAGGCAGTTTGATTCACTGGGAACTTCAGCAGAAATCAGGTATACATTACACATCCACCCAGGACAACAGGGAGTCACTCTGGTGGATGGAGGAATCAATTAGGGATACGTGGATAGGAAAGCCTTTTGTGCCATAAGGGAGAAAAACTCCTACAGAGGAGCTGCAGAGCCACTCCTGAAGTGTTGTCCCCCAGTACTCACTCAATCTCCATGTTCAGCAGCTCCACCAAGGCGTTGAACGTTCCCACTTCCAGCAGGAGGAAGATGTTGTACCTCATCCACGCCTGCACCTCGGCCTCGGAGCTGCACTCGCCGAAGGTGCCTGCGAGGAGACGCTGCTGATGCCAGCGCCGAGGGGCCGCCCACAGCACCCCAGCACCTCCTCTGGGAGAGCACTGCCTTGGAACTGGGCAAAAACCCAGGAGGAGGGAACTGCCCCCTCGGGGCAAGGCATTCCAGGGCTGCAGAGCGGGGACAACACGGGGAAATCGGCCACATTTTGGGCCAAACTGCCCTCAACCATCTGGTCCCGTGAGATTCAGATTTGTTCCAGACATCCCAGGTGGAAGGAAATCCCCAAGGAATGAAAATTCTTCCAAATATTATAAATTAAAATAATCAGTAATTATCGCAGCAATTATAATATCATATTATATATTGATCTGTTACATACTATATATATAACATATTGTGTATAATGTAAAATATATAGTATTTATAATATAAATTATTGCTCATATTATATCATATACAAGACTATATATACTATATAAAATACATATAGCATTTGATATATAATGTATATCATAATGTATACATTATATAAACAATGCATTATAGGTAAGACATAACATATGTAATATATAATATACAACATACAATATATTATATATGTATTGTAACTTATATATTACATGTAATATACAGAATTGAATGGTATAATGTATAGATTGTATATATGAGACTATATTGTACTATGTCTCATATCTAGTACATACATTAAAATATTACATATAGTATACATATTAAAATATTTTAATGTATATATTATATATATTAGATGATATTGCACCATGTCTCATATATGTAATATATACATAAAAATACATCATTATAATATGCATACTGTATGTAATACTTGTAGTTCATATTGTAGATTGTCTTCATATTATGTAGACTGTAGATAATAATTATAGATTGTATTGTACTATGTATTACATATAGTATACATAATTATATATTTTTATGTATATACTATATATATGAGGCATAGTATATAATCTCATATATATAATATATTATACAATATGTATACTATATATAATACAAAATAATATATTACATATTGTCTATTACTTAGTATATATATTATGCATAATGTATTAAATATATATAATATAAAAAATATAACTTGGATATTAAATATATTATATTGTATATATACTCTCTCTCTCTCTCTCTCTCTATATATATATATATGA
>VWZN01009507.1:41945-52124 GCA_013396955.1 Regulus satrapa
GGCGCGGCCATGCCGGGTGTGGCACTTCCGCCCCCGCCCCAGGGCCCGGGCGCTGGAGGCCGCCATGTTGGGAGGGGCAGGAAGAGGAAGGTCCCAAGGTGAGGGCTGGGAACAAAGGGCTGGGACAGAGCGGGGCTGGAGGGGCGCGGAGCCCGGAGAGCGGGGCCCGCAGAGGAGCCGGACAGGCTGCAAACCCCCAGCTAAGGTGCCCCATTGGGCTTTAAGGAGAGCGAGACCACAAAATCCAGAGTTGTGGCAATGGTCAGAAAATGCTGGTGGGACCCAATCCCCGCCCCGAGGCGACCCAAGGGAGATCCCAGCCCTCCCCAAGGCACCAAATAAACGACCCACAACCAGAAGCACTTCATTTTTTCCTAATAGTTTAATTAGACTTTAATGATTTATTGCTCATCTGCAAGGATTAATATTGCATTCATTAAAAATCATTCCTATACAAAATAAACCTCTCGCTCCGGGCCCGACGCTGCGGCCGCCGTCACCCGCGGGCTGTCCCCACATGGCTTCTCCAGACACAGCCCCGGGCCACATCCCACCCGCAACGGGGGGAACGGGGCCCGGGGCTCACGGGGAACGGGGGATGCTCCCGATCCTTCCCACCAAACCGTCCCAGCTCGCTAAGCTGACCCCAGGGAGGTCTGGGGGAGCTGAGGGGACCCCGGTGATCTGTTGGGGAACGAGGCAGGTGATCCCCAAAATCTATCCATGGGGAGAGCGGGCGGAGTGGAGAGAGGAACAGGCAGGGGACACGGAGGAGGGGATGAGCGGGGGGTGATCTCAGCACCTCTCCCAGCTCCCCCAAGGAGCTCTGCACCCCCAGATCTGCAAACCCCCCCGGGAAGGACCCGTGCAGGTGGAGCCCTGCAAAGGGGAGAAGGAGCAGCTCCTTCCCTGCCTCGGGTGGGGAAAGGAACAGGAGATTCGGAGAGGATAAAAAAAAGCCAAGAGGAACCTCAGCGGGTTGGAAGGAGCTTCCCACACTCCAGCGTGAGCCGGGAAAGGGAAATGTCGGCAGGGAGGGCATGGAGGAGGTGGTGGGAGCAGCTGGGACACACGGGGAGAGGGTGAGGAAAACAGACAGGGAGCAGAGGGGCTGGGCTGGGGAATGGGGAAGGCTCATCTCTGCATCCAGCTCAAAAAAAAAATATAGTGAAACACCCCCAAAACCCACCCCAGACACCCTCAACACCACCTGGCACTTCCCAGTGGGAGATGGGAAGGCGGCCACGTCCCCAGTGCTTCCTCTTCAAAACATCTAAAAACATCCCCGCCCTCTAAAACATCTCTGTAAGGATCAAAAAGGAAAAGAGGAAGAAAAGAAAAAAAAAAAATTAGAAATGGAAAAAAATGTTTAAAACTCAATTAAGGTGCAGTTTGGCTAAAAAAAAGAAAAAAAAAGAAAAAAAGAAGAAAAAAATAAGAAAAAACATCTAGGAGAGATGAGGATAATGCTGGGAAAGCGACCCCCATCCGGATTCAGATTAGCACCCTGAAACACTGAACTCCCCTGGACCCAGGTAGCCAGCAAACCCAGGCCAGTGGCCACCAAACCTGGGCCACCTCAGCGCAGGGACCCGGACTGGGCTTGGGCACAGTCACCCCCTTTGCCAGGTGTCCTGCAGGCCACTCTGCTCCCAGGAAGCACCCGGAGCAGGGATCTAGCAGCTAAAACTGGGCTCTTTAAGGCAATTTAGAAGTTGCAGATAATCCACACAAAGAAATAGAAGATAAGGTAGAAGAGCATCTCCGGATCCACAGGGAGCCCGGCTGAGACCGACGTGGGCTGGAAAGGTGGGAAAAAATACAAAAAGCCAAAATAAACCATTGCTGCAGGAATGAAGTGCCCTGGGCACAGCAGAAAAGGGAAAGCCCCTCCTGGAGCCAGGGCTGGGAATCAGCGGCTTCAGCCACATGAAAGCAAGAAGCAAATCCCAGGTTGTCTGGCAAGATCAGACAGGGATGTGATCATGGAAAAGGGGGAGTAAAGAAAACCTGACCTTAAAATCACAGATAAAATGTAAAAACAGGTTCTGGTGGTGGTGGTTAAGGAAAAAAAAAAAAGGTAAACCAAAATAAAAATTATTTTTAAAAATAATCTCTCAAATGTTGCCTTGTGTGGTCTGGTCCTTCATGGAAATGGTCCCATCAGTATCTAGGAGAGAAGGAAGGGACAGTGAGAAACATGGGAGGTGCCATGGGCTGTGCCAGGGCAAGGGGATCCCACAGGGAGAGGTCTCCAGACTGGTTTGGGCTCGCAGGGACTTTAAAGCTCATCTCATTCCATGGCAGGGACCCCTCCCACCATCCCAGGCTGCTCCCAGCCTGTCCAGCCTGGCCTTGGGCACTGCCAGGGATCCAGGGGCAGCCCCAGCTGCTCTGGGCACTGTGCCAGGGCCTGCCCACCCTCCCAAGGAACAATTCCTTCTCAAGACTCCATCCAGCCCTGCCCTCTGGCAGTGGGAGCCATTCCCTGTGTCCTGTCACTCCAGGCCCTTGTCCAAAGTCCCTCTCCCGCTCTCCTGGAGCCCCTTTAGGCACTGCAAGAGGTTCTAAGGTCTCTTGGGAGCCTTCCAGCCCTTCCAAAGGAGCTCCAACCCTCCAAGCATCTCCATGGGCTCCTTTGGACACACTCCAGCAGCTGCACATCCTTCTGACCCCAGAGTTGGAGGCAGAACTCCAAAGCAATGAGGAGCTGGCAGCTCCTGCCCTGGCAGCTCTCACCTGTAGTAGTTGGGTTTGAAAGGCCCATTTTTGTTGAGTCCCAGGTATTTGGCCTGATCGTCCGTCAGCTCCGTCAGGTGGGCGTCGAAGGATGGCAGGTGCAAACTGGCCACATACTCATCTGGGAATGGGAACAGGGAAAAGGGGATCAGGGGCTCCACACCCCCACCACAACGTGGGGAGGTGATGATTGGAAGGTGTGGCTGGGCAGCAGCCCCCATTCACCATCACCCCCAGCAGAGCTGAGCCCAAGACCGGGCTGGGTGTGCCCCTAAAGGCACAAGGAGGGCATGGAAAATCCCAGGGAAGGGAGGCTGCAGGGTGTGGGATGCCTCCCCCGCTGCAGAACACTAACAAAAATAAATCAAATAACCCCCACGTATTTTAAGGTCAGTGCCTCTGGTGGCTTCTCTGAACTCACTGTCCCTCTGGAAGTGTTTCCCAGCCCAGGTCCGAGTTCTCCTGATGCTGCTGGCACACAGATTCCCCAAGAAAAAGTCAGTTCCTTCACTCACCCATCTTCTTCGGCAGCAGATAAACGTCCTGCTTGTACCGGCCCTCGGGAGCATTGTAGAGCTCAATCAGAGCCAGAGCCTGTGGAGAGCAGAGATGAGCTGGGAACAGGCAGGAACGGCCACCAGCTTGGGCAGCACAAAGCTCACAAAGGCAGAGAAGGATCTGGGAGCTGGAGGGACGGTGCAACCATTTCCAACATGCCTTGAGGGAAAGGCTCCCACCCCGGGTACATCCCTGCTTGTCTCCACAGTCCCCCTGGAGGGAGCAGAGAGCAGGGATGAGATGCCACCCAGCTTGTCTGCAGCATTTAGGCTCAACACTCCAGGGAAAAACATGAGGATGGTTTAGTGTTAGCAGCTCTTCTCCTCTTAAACCACCCAGCTGCTGTGGCACATGGAAATGGAGGGGCTGCTCCTCAGGAACTGGCAGCATCCAAGACCCAGGGTCGTTCCTTCAGGACAGTGCATCCCCCGAGTGCCAGCTGCCACTGTTGGGAACCGAGTCCAAAACACTGTTCCCTCTGCAGCTGGGCTGGCAGGAGTGAGGACAAGGGAATTCCCCATGTCAGCCTGACTGTCCTTCCCCATGAGCACCAGTGCCACCAGCCCCCTCCACGTTCCCAGCCCAAACAAAGCCTTGCTTTGAGGTAGGCTCAAACCTGTGCTGGGTGGGCTTAAACCCATGCTGGGGGAGCTTAAATCTGTGCTAGAGGGGCTTAAACCTGTGCTGGGGAAGGTTAAAGCCATGCTAGGGGGGCCTCAAACCTTTCTGGGGACAGCTTAAACCTGTCTTCCAGCCCAGCAGGATCTGTGCCATGATCATTTAAAAGCTCTCCCAAAACTTGCTGTACCCAAAACACTGGGCCCACGCCAGCAATAACTCCAGCCCAGACAAAATGGTATTTCTGGCAGTGGTGCCATCTCAAGGACCAATCCCAGTGTGCTCCCAGCTCCTTCCAAACCATCCCCACCCTGAGGCACGTGCAGGGCCCCACCCATGTACAGACCTGTGTGGTGGCCGTGATGGAGAGAACGAAGGTGGGAACCGTGGAGCAGCTTAGGTTGAGCAGACGGCCCTGGGAGAAAGCAGGAGGAGTCAGCACAGAGCTGGACATGCTCCCAAATCCACCCCAAACAGAGGTCCCTTTTTTGAGCCTCCTCCACCCCCTCCCTGCACAGGGGAGCAGGGACACAGAGAACCAGAGCACAGTGACCAGAGTATTTCAAGGCTGCTGCAGTTTCCACCTTAACCCTTCACTGCAAGGCAGGGGAATGTTGTGATCCCTAGAAAAGCCAGTTCCTCCTTCTGCCAGAACAGCTCCTGTGGGAAGAGGAGCCACCCAGCACCTGGGAAACCCTGCACAGATGGGGTTTGCCTGAGTGGGATGGATCCCAGCTCGGAAGAATGGAGCCAGATGGCACGTCTGTGGCTGCATGTGGGATATGACACACCCACCCCTCAAGAAAAGGAAATAAAAAATAAATCAAATAAATCAAATAAATTAAATAAATCAAATAAATCAAAACCCCCTTTTTTGAGCCTCAAAGCTCCTCCCAGCACTTTTCCACCTGGCTAAATCTGTGATTTCCTGACGGAGGACCAAAGCATCCTGGCCCAGCTCTCAACACACCTCAGCCAGCAGCACCACCCGCTTCCCGTCGGGCCAGATGACGTGGTCCACTTGGGAGCGCACCCGCTCCCAGGTCAGCTCCGGCATCCGCAGGCTGGTCTGCAAGAGGAGGAGGAAGAGGCTGGAGTCACGGCGGGGGCCGGCAGGAGGCGCGGCCCGAGGTGCCGGCACTCACCACGTCGATCTCGGTGTTGGAGTGGCCCATGTTGCACACGATGCAGCTGTTCTTCATCCGGTCCAGGTGCTCCCTGGTCACCACGTTCTTGTTCCCTGTAGGCACAGAGGGCACAGCTGATCCCACAGCAGGGGGAACATAAACCCTCTGGTTTCTCCTTCCCTGAACTCGAGTCAGAGAAGCTCGGCTTGGCGCAACATCAGATGAAGTTCCCTGGGACATGAGCCCTTCTGGCCGTGACAGCAGAGAACAGGCGGGACAAGTGCTGTCGTGGAATATCCTGAGCTGGAAGGGATCCACAAGGGTCATCAAGTTCCACTCCTGGAGCCTGCATAGGACACTCCTAACAATCCCACCCTGTGCCTGAGAGCATTGTCCAAGCACCCCTTAAGCTCTGGCAGGACTGGGACTGTGACCATTCCCTGAGGAGCCTGTTTTGTACCCAAATCTTTGATCTTTGCTCCCATAAATTAACCAGAGACTAGGAGATCCCAAAATACCCTGAGAACACGTGGCCAAGATGTCCCTCTGCTCTGGGCCAGGACTGTCATCAAATAGCAAATCGGGGGAAAAGCTCCTGGCAGAGCCAGCTATTGTGGAAAATTAGGAGCACACAGCAGTGAAATATCCTCCATTCCCAGCTCCCTTGAGACCCCACTGGGGAATGATGTTCCTCAGCCTGCTCCACCCTTGTCCATCCCTACCTGTGCAGGTGATGACGACATCCACCTGACGGATTACTTCGCTCAGCTTCACCACCCGAAATCCATCCATGCTGGCAAAAAAAGGGGAATAGGGTGCTTGATGAGGAGGAGAAGCTTGTTCCTTCTCTGCCCCAGCCATGAGGGATCTCAGCAACTCCAAACTGCTCTGGCAGCAGCCCAAGCTCTCTTCTACCCCTCCAGGGACACTGGTGCCACCAGGGAGGGTTCTGCAACAGTTGGGATGTCCAACTCACTCTTGGAAATGTTGAGCCAGGAATGTTTGGCACGGAGGCTTGAGCAGCCTCCCCAGACCAGGCAGCGAACACCTTCTGCCCAGAACCCCATCCCTGAAATCTGCCTGAGCCCTTCCCCGCTATACCCCAACAAGGTGCATGTTCTCCAAAATGATCCACAGATCCCCCTGGCTTCACTCCAGCCTCTGGCAGGGTTGGGAAGAGCAGACAGAGAGACACCCCCAGGTATTATTCCCAGGCAGATGGGAACACCTTACCAGGCTTGGAGAGCACAGATGGGGTCGATCTCCGTGACGTACACGATGGCTCCCAGGGCTTTCAGGGCAGCACAGCATCCCTTCCCAACCTGCCGAGGCAAAAGGGTCACAGTGAGGTGGGGGACACACACACTGCTCCAGTCCCTGCCCTAAACCGTCCCAGGATGGGAGATCCTCATCCCAGCCACCTGCCCAATGCAGGAGCAGCTCAGGATGTAACTGGCGAGTGGCACAACTGCCACAAGCCCAGCTCCCCCTCCAAGGCCACCTGCTTCTCCCTGCCAGAGGGCAGGATTAGACAGGATATTGGGGAGGAATTCCCAATCTGAGGGACTGGTGAAGCCCTGGCACAGGTTGTCCAGAGAAGCTATGGCTGCCCCATCTGGAAATGTCCACAAGAAGGAGCTTTCCCAACCCAATGCTCTGACAGCTTGTGTAGCCCCAGCACTGCAGGAATTACTCCAAGCAGGAATTAAAGACAGCCTAGAGGAGCACACACTGCCCCCCTGCCTTTAAGCTACAGGATTTCAGAGCCATCCTGCACTCCTCAGGGGACAGAACCTCCATCCCATGCTGCCCACATCAGCAAAGGGAGCACGGGGCTCCTGCAACAGCATCTCAGACTCGCTCCCTCTCTTCAGCGGAAAATTGAAACAAAGTCCAGCTCTCCACATCACCAAGCCAACACCAGCACCTGGCTCTGCTGCATCGACTCTACTCAGCCCTGTTTTGTGACCAGCAAGGTGCTGGACCAGAAACACTTCCAGAGAGACCCTCACTTATCACCCAGCTCCAGACTTGGGTCTACTGAACACACCCAGGCAAGGCCAACTCGGACTGCAACTCACATCCAAAGGGGAAACCATTCAGGGTGAACAGGCTGGGAGAGCTAAGGGTGTTCAGCCTGGAGGAGAGCAGGCTACAGCATGACCTCAGAGCCCCTTCCAGTGCCTAAAGGGGCTCCTGGAGAGCTGAACAGGGACTTTGGATAAAGGATGGAGTGACAAGACAAAGGGGAATGGCTTCCCACTGCCCGAGGTCAGGGTGAGATGGGATAGTGGGAAGGAATTCTTCCCTGTGAGGGTGGCGAGGCACTGGAGGGGACTTCTCAGAAAAGCTGTGGCTCCCCCTCCCTGGAAGCGTTCAAGATTGAATGGGGCTTGAAGCAACTTGGTCTAGTGGAAAGTGTCCCTTTGCATGGCAGAGGGTGGAACTGAATGAGCTTGAAGTTCCCTTCCAGCCCAAATATGGGCTGGAAGTCAGGGATTCTCTGACTCTCCTGTCGTGAACAAGTCAAATAAAGCTTGGGACGGACCCTGGAGAAAACAACACCCAGCACAACTCCTGTCTGGAGAATCAGGCACCAGCCCGGAGCACTCGATGAGAGCCAGCACAGCCTCTTGGTCAAGCAAAGCTGGGTTCCACTACTGCCTAAATGAATTAGGGAACAAATTCCTGCTGGGAAGAGCCTTTGCACTGCCAGTCCCTGCACAGTGCCGGAAGATAAACACCCACACGGACGTGCACAGATGGAGGGAAGGTGGCAGCTCCCAGCTCCAGCTCTTCCAGGGTAGAATCAGTTGCAAGTTCATTATACAATTTCCCTCTGCCAGAGTATTATTCCCAGGGAGAAGCCGCCAGCCCTGCTCAGTGACAGCCAGGCTGGATGCTGAACCTGGGCCAGGGATGGCAGATGGGAGTACCCGTGGATAGTTGTAATTCAGGCCAGTGTTCCCAGCAACTGTCAGCTGTGCAGCCCAGTTCATCTGCAGCAAACTGGGAAATCTGATCCTTGATTTTCATCCTCCCAGCAAGATTTCCCTGGTTATCGCTCACCAGGTTGGATCTACTCCTTATACCAAGGGCAAGTGGCCTTTGCACAGGGAATTGCAGGATGCTGAGCCTGGGGGAGGCCAGCACAGCTCACAGAACTCACCTCCCCATAACCACAAACCACCACTTGCTTCCCTCCAAACATCACATCCGTGGTCCTCTTCAGGCTGGGGGACAGAGAGAGACCTGTGTTGGGATCAGTCAAGCCCCAAACCAGGTCAAAGCAGCAGAGCCTGATCTCTGCCTTAGGAGCAGCCAGAGCCAAACCCACCCATGTGGAAGCGTCAGTGGGGAAAAGAGCTGGACTCACCCATCCAGGATGGATTCCCGGCAGCAATAGAGGTTATCAAACTTCTGCTTGGTGACCGAGTCATTCACGTTCATGGCTGGGACACAGAGCTTGCCAGCCTTGGAGAGCTGGTACAGCCTGGGAGAGGGCAGAGGCAGGTCAGAGCAGACAGCAGCAACTCCCTGAGATCTCTGGCTCTGCCTTCCCAAAGCTCCCACCTGTGCACGCCGGTCACGCTCTCCTCCACGATCCCTCGGATCTTCTTGAACACGCTGGGGTATTTCTTATAAACCCAATGGGTCAGGTCCCCCCCATCATCCAGGATCTAGAGGATAGGCAAAGAAAAACAGGGAGCAGTCAGGCCTCCCACTGGGAAATGCACTGGCTGAGGACAGGATGGGGAAAATGATTTGGAGAAGCATCTTCAGGCACTGCTGGAGGGGCTGCTCAGGCAGAGGCCTGGGGGCCAGAACTCCCCTTGGTGCCTGCAACTCGAGGTCTCCCCCAAAACACCAAGACTCCTTATCCCTGTGTGGAGCTCTTGGATCCTAACAGGATTTCCTGCCTCTGCTATAGCTCTGCAGCCTAGAAAGGTGACCACAGGCAGCTCTAACTAACCAGGCTGAGCTCAGGACACCACAAGATTCATGGAGAGGAGAGGCTGTGGGAGGTGTCATGGCCCACAGACACACCACTGGTGACCCGTGAACCAAGGGGGAACATGCACAGGAGAAAGTCACAGCTCCCCCTGTGCCCTCAGCTTTGGGAGGGAGAAGGCAGATGGTATCTGCTGAGAGGGGAGAGGCTGGGCCAGCTCCTGCAGGGGGGAACAGGTCCCATTTCTTGGCTCGTGGCAGCTCCACCGGGAGCTGTTCCCTTGCCACCGGGATGTCCCAAGTCAGGACATCATTTCTGCAGCTCCTGACATTCCCAGGGCTGCTCCCAGCTCATCTCCAGTTCCGTTCACCAAGAGCCCCCTTTAATGGGGGCCAGAGGCCCTTTCGAGGCCAGCAGGCTGCCAGGAGCAGCCCCGGGGTGGAAGGGAGGAGGAGGAAGGGCTGGAGAAGGCTCCTTACCATGTTGGCCTGCCAGCCATCGACGTTAACGCAGCGGTCAATGCACCACCAGAAATCATCCTCGGACTCCCCTTTCCAGGCAAACACAGCAACACCTGGAGGAACAGCAGCAGCCCTGGAGCTCCGGAAACACACAGGAGCCAAGGGGCCATGCAGCACCAACCCTGCCCATCCCTTCCTTCTGGGGAATATCTTCCCCCAAAATATTAATATTCCCCCAAAAATATTAATTCCCTAAAACAGGAAGAGAAAACTAAACTAAAAAAAACAAAAAAAAAACCCCAAAAACAAAACAAAAAAAACCCACCAAAAATAAACACAAAACCCAAATAAATAATAGAATCCAAATAAATCATATAGATTTCAAATAATAATAATAAATCATATAGATATCAAATAATAAATCAATAAGAAGAAAACAATGCTACTAACAATAGACAGTAAAAAAATAAACAAAATAGAACTAGAATATGGCTAAATATAAAGTTAAAGTATATTTTATGCTTTTATAATTTTATATTTATTCCTATTTATTTTATTGGTTTATTTTTTAATATTAATTAAATAACATATTAATTTAATAGTGTATTTTAACAATTTATTATATTTGTTTATATGTATACAGTTCTATTCATGTTTATATAAATATGCATAGAATAGTATATCATGTGTATAATAATATATAATATGTATAATAATATATTTA
>VWZN01009507.1:52644-68928 GCA_013396955.1 Regulus satrapa
GGTAATCCGGGGGGGTCAGGGGCAACCCGGGGGGTCAGGGATGCCCTGGAGGCTGGGGATAACCCAGGGGTCAGCAATAACCCAGGATCAGGGGTAATCCGGGGGTCAGGGGTGCCTCAGGGGTAAACAATAACCCAGGGGTCAGGAATAACCTGGGGTCAGGGGAAATCCAGGGGGTCAGCAATGCCCCAGAGGCCAGGCATAACCCAGGGGTCAGGAATAACCCAGAGTCAGGGATAACCCAGCAGGTCAGGGGTGCCCCAGGGGTCAGCAATGCCCCAGAGGCCAGGCATAACCCAGGGGTCAGGAATAACCCAGAGTCAGGGATAACCCAGCAGGTCAGGGGTGCCCCAGGGGTCAGCAATGCCCCAGAGGCCAGGGATAACTCAGTGGTCAGCAATAACCTGGGGGTCAGCAATGCCCAGGGGGTCAGAGATAACCCGAGGGTCAGAGATGCCCAGGGGTCAGGGATGCCCTCAGCACTAGGGCAGGCCTCGGGCAGCAGCGATGGGCGCAGGAACCAAACGCTGCCCTAGGGAAACGCCACCAGCTCAACCTTTCCAAAACACTTCCAGACTCTACTGAACGTGCCTTCTCCCATTCGGAAGAGATAAAGAACTTTCTTCCCCAGGGAAAGCTGATGTCCCTCCCCAGGCGCCCCAAATAAGCAGCCACTCACGGCAGTCTGTGCTGTGATGTGGGTACAGCCCACGATTTTAGCTCCAGCCAAAGGCTTCTCCCCCTGGGCTCGTTTCCTGAGCGAAATCAGAGCAGACATGTCTGCAAAAGGAAGAGAGGTTTAGTGCTGGTTCAGTCCGCAGGGTCCCCTCCCTGCCACAGCTCCCCTCCTTTCAGGGCCTCCCAGGATACCTCCAGAGACAACATTTCTGCTGTAGCTGTTACGGTCAGGGAGAAAGCTCCTCATGCCTGGCCTGGCAGGTGTGTGCAAAACGGGACCAAAACACCAGTGTCATTTGTCACTTGACCAAGGGACAAGGAGAGAGGCAAGGAGGGGTCTGGGACTGGCACTGCCTGGCGAAGGCTCCTAAGGACGGTCACCCACCCTGTGGCAGCAGGTGAAGCACCTGAACTTGAAAACAGAGCTGCAACATCTCAGAAGAGCTGCTCTAAATCTGCCTGATTATCTTCCCCTTCTAAAAGGACAGGAGAGTTACCCAATCACCCCACTGGAAATGGTAATTCAGCTTCCTACCACCCCCACAGGAAGGGGCTGGGATTTTCAGCTTTCATGTCTCTGAAGGTATTACAAAATCGTCGTCCATCCAAAGCAAACAAAACACTAAACCCTGCAAGAGCTCTGCCCCTGCTAGAAAAGGGACAGGACACAGCAGCAATGTTTGCTGGCACATCTTGCTCCTCCCTAACAGATCTAGGGGGGTAAACAGGATATCCAAGGCTGCAGCAGGAGTGGGAATTGCCACTCCTCAGCTCCTGGTCTCCAGAACCTGCCCCGAGCCCCAGGAGCCCCTCACTCCACTGTGTACCTTGCTCCGCGATCTCAATCTCCCGGCGCCCAAACTCTGCCTGTTTGATGTTCTTCACACAGAAATTGCTGCTGCCCTTGGAGTTGGTTTGTTGTTTCTCTCGGGGGGACACCTCGTCATCAGAGCTGTCCGTGTACGAGGCAGCTAAACCAAAAGAGGAATGAGTGTTATGTATGAACCCAGGAGCTTCCTACCCTTCAGGTTTCTGCTGTTTCCCTTCCCAGCTTTCACTCCTGACTCAATTTACCATTCTCCTAAGGAAAGCACACGCCCTGAAGGAATTTTGCACTCTTTTTCTCTAAAACAGCCCAGAGGTAACAGCATTATGGACTGGCAATCAATGCCTGAGCTTCGGGAACGCCTGGAATCATTCCCAAGTACAAAGAGCAGCACAAATCCCGGCACAGGGTGTGAGCAGCGCTTTCACTGCAGCACCCACGCTGGGTTTGTGAGAGGCACACGTGAGGACGAGGAGCTGGCACCTACCAGAGCTGTAGCTGTCGGTGGAAGACTGGGAGATGGAGCGGGACAGGGACCGACGGCCCGTCTTGGTCGGGAATTTGGTGAACTCCTGCATGTCATCTGCAAATTGGATTTGCTGGGAGTAAAGGGAAGAAGTGCTAAATCAGGAGGTGATCCTTAGGGCATGACACCTCTAACTACAGGGACCCATGGATCCACTTCAGTCCACAAAAATTGACATCACCAACTACAAGGCTACAGATGCCAAAATTAAATCCCTTCTTATGCCTGAACAATTGCCACCAGGTTTTTGTCACCCTGCAGATTTGACACAACACCTGAAGATATAAAGAGCATCCTGAAACATCTCCTTTAACCCATTCCCAGCTTCCTAGGGCTCCTTCAGGAATTACATTCCTTGTACAACCCACATCCCAGGTGGAGGCAGAGCCCCTGCTCCCACAGCCCCTGCCCCAACCGATCTGGGCAGATTTCTGCCCAAAAATGCAGTAACAAAAAAGCTGGGGTGGTCCCAACAGATCCCTGGTGCTTTCAGGCTCTTCCCCAGGAGCAGAGCATCCCACAGGTTAAAAACACTGCAGATCCTTCCAAAACTGACACTAAAAGCACAGGAAAAAAACCTCAGCAAGAAAGAACATTTCAACAAAAAGAAGTTGACATTGCATTGGCTTTCAGCCTCCTCTGCAGGACAAAATGTTTCCATTGGAAAAGAACCCCCAAAACGGCCACCTCTCTCAGCCAGAGGCAACTCAACGCTCCAGCACCTTCCACCAGATCATCAAATTTAACTGTGTTGGGCCAAAAAGGGAAGAAAAATAACCCAGAACTGCTCAGTTGCTGTGCTGGCCCCGAGCGAGCAGCCAGGGCCTTATTGCTGCTGCTGCCAGGGAAAGGCAAGAGAGATGAAAGGAATCAAGGAAAGCACCAGCAAACCCAGCCTGCAGTCCCCTCCCTGCTGCCAGGCAGGAGACCCTGACAAAGAACCCCAGCACGGCCCCTTCGCTCAGATCACGTTGCTGCAGGATTTAATTTTGCCATTTAACAGGGATGAGACGCCATGGCAGGGAGTGGGATTAACAAAAGCATCCCCGAGATCCAGGAGACCTCGAGAGGAGTCCTGGAGAAATCAAGATGATGGAAAGAGACAGCCCAGAGTGGCCTCAAGGAGGCGTTTTCTGTGCCACAGCCACCCCAAAAGCTCCCTGAAAGCTTTGATGCAGGGAAGAGCCTTCAGAGGGGAGAAGAATGAATCTATTTAGTTGAAATTATGCATTTCAGAGAGGAGGAATCTGCACAGGCTGGAGCAGGGGTGGCTGCAGCACCAGTACAGCTTTTTGGGCTGGAAAAAGTAGCCACAATTCTACAGAATCCCAGCATGGCATTCCACTCGGGAAGTGACAAGGGGGCGTGAAACCCATGGCTCACTCCAAGGGAGGGCAGGAGGGATGATGTGGGAGTCCAGCATCCCTCCCAGGAGCGGACTGGCACAGATCAGATCCATCACCACACCCAGCCAAGCATCCCCAGCATTCCTGAGGGTGCTGCTGCTGCAAGGTTTCCAGCCAGCTCCTCCATCCTGGACACAGCACAGCCCAGTACTGCTTCACCAACCAGACTTCCCAGCAAGCTCCAGTTGGATTCTGATGCAAACTACTTAATTTGTATTAGTGGAAGGAATGGGAAAGATAACGGGAGACAGAAGGTTTGGTTTTGCAATTGTTAGAGGTCATTTGGTGCAGAGGGAGGTTTTGGAAGGCACCACAACCTCCATCCCCATGGGAGAGCAGAGGGAGGTTGCAGAGGGCAGGATTTGGAGGGCGTCATAACCCTATCCCCACAGGAGAGCAGGAGGAGGATGTGGAGGAGACCACAACCCTCATCCCTGTGGGAAATCAGAGGGAGGACCTGGAGGGCACTGAAACCTCCATCCCCACGGGAGAGCAGAGGGAGGATCCAGAGGCCACCACAACCCCCATCCCACAGAAAAGTCGGTCCCAGGGTAAGAGGGGCAGAAGCACTTCCAGGCGGGTACCAAGGCTGTGCTCAGGCTGTGTGGCAGGAGCTGGCTGGTTTCCCAACAAGGAATGATGTTGCTGGAATGTGTTCAAAGTCAATTGCTTGGATCAATCTTCCCCACACAGCCTGGGATAAGCTTCCATCCCAGTGTTCATGGGCACTTCCAAGGAGGAAAAAGTATCAGCAGTTTCAGGACATGAGATTTCCATGCCTTCACATCAAGCTCTTCCTCTGGCAGCTCATCAAACCAGAGGGTATAAAAAACATTCCCCATAAAACAGCTGCTGGCATAAAACAGCTTAAAGTGTTAGCTGAGGAATTTTCTCTATCTCAGGGAAAGGTTTCCAGGGAAGAGGTGACACAGGAGGGAAGAAATATAAAGCACAGTGCTCCAGCCCAGGGTGCAGGTCTGTCCTCGCAGCATTCCTGGATGCGTGAGCTCCAGGACAGGGCAATTCCCTTCAGGGAAACCTGCTGCCTGCATGGCCTCATGGAACAAAGCTCCGTTGGGAGGCACTGGAAAAGAGAGCACGGGACAGAGGGGTGCTGCAATCCCCAGTCCCACAACATCCCACACCACAATCCACCTCCCCTCCGGGGCTCCAGCTGTGAGTGCTGAGCCGGCTCTGAGGCACAACCCCTCTCTGCAAGAGAAACAGCAGGTTTAGAAACACGGGAATGAGGGGATCGAATCCAAGGGGAAGAGAAAAAGCAAGTGCTAAACAAACCAAGTGCTGAATTACCCCCAGTAATCCCTGCCGTGGCTTTACCAGGGCTCAGCCGAACTCCCCAGCTTAGCAAAATCTGCCCTGGCTAAAATTATCATCAAACACCAGGAAAAACACCCGAATCCAAGGAGCCACGTGCCCGGCCGACCCCTGCGAACCCGGGAAATTACCGCAGTGTCCGGCAGCGCCAGGCGGGAGCCGAGGGAGCTCGGACAAGGCACCGGAGCAGAGGTGCGTGACCAGAGCCCTCCACGTGCCGGGCGCCCGCTCGAGCTGCATTAAGGAGACAGAGAAAATCTCCTAATCCCCCTGCCTGTCATGGGAATTGGAATGAGCAGCATTCCCGGCCGGGGGCTCGGGGTTGTCCAGCTCCCAAGAGCGCGGTCACGAATCGCATCCCAAACTTCGTCCTGCTGGAAGCGGCTCTTCCAACCGGGTGGAGCACAAGGGTTTAAGAGCAAGGAAAATATTTTTTCATCCCAGAAATTCGTGGTCAAGGAAGGAAAACAAGACAGCACCCATTTCCCTGCACGGGAATGAAGCCAGGGGTTTTCAGCATCGCTGCCCGGGAAAAGGAGGAGAGATGGGGTTGGAGACCTGAGGGGCCAAATGAGCAGCTCCACACTTGGAACAGCAGGGATTCCGGGGTACGTCCTGCAGGAAAACAGCAGGATCCACCATCTCCTGCCAAGTTCTTCCAGAGATCGCTGGGCACTCCCTGCTCCCGGTCACTCTGGCCAAGCCAGGAGGACATTTTCTCCCTTTGGGAAATCCACTGTGCCCAATCCCAGGCAGATTTTCCAGGAACAGCCGCTCATGTTCAGCTCAAACCACCTTTTCCAGGACTAGAGCTGGAGCTGAGGGAGCCTTGTCCACCCCATTTGGCCACGCTGCTGGGAGCACCCCAAACCACCAGGAAGTTGGAAGACCAGCCTGAACAAGCTTCTCTCTAGGTTATAAGGATAAATCCAGAGGGAACACTGGCAGGGCAGTGCCAAACCCAGCAGCTCAAGTGTCCCCAGCTCACACAGCCTCATTTGTTTAACTATTTTAACTATTACGACACAGGGAGGGCAAACAGATTGCAGGTCTGGATTGGTACCATCTCACCAAACTGGCAGCTCGTGACTGCAGGGTGTGCCATCCTCCATGGCTGATCCCAAGCACTTTCCCAGTGGTCACCCAGGAGAGCAGTTTTTGGAGCTGACAAGAGTAAGAAAATTCCACTCTCTGACTCCAGGGAGAGGGAGTTGTAGACACAGCTGGATTTACCCCAGGCAAGATGAGCCAGGTATGTCCCTCTCGCACAGGACAATCCCACTTTTCATTTTAACACTTCTTCCATTCCCAGAACAGCTCCAGAGAGATCGTTTAAGCTTCTTCGTTGTGCTACACATCCCTGATGGCATCCCATGCAGCCTTGGGGGAGAGTGGGAGCAGGTTGTGGAGGGAACAGAGATTTTGGAAAGCATCCACCAACTCACAGCTGACATGGCTCAGCAATGCACAGGCTCCACGGGGAAAGGACATGGGCTAAAAAGCAGCTCCAGCCTCTATTCCCAGGTTTGCTTCAGCAATTCCTATTTTTTTATTATTATTATTATTATTAGGGACAACATGTGAGCACCAGCACATACGCAGCCATGGGCAAAGTGTCCTCCCAGCCACTTCAGTCCTGGGTAAGTGCAGGGGGAACAGGAGCAGGCTCCACACATCACCCAAGATGAGCAGGAGGCAATGAACCAGCCAAAACCCTCCAGATATCCGTGGATGTGAGGACACAGCACAGTTGCCCAGGGAGGAACAGCAAAATGAGAGCAGAGCACGTTCTTACAGCCACACAAGCACCTCTGAAGCAGAAGAGTCTCTGCAGCCCACTTCTGTCCTCCCAGAACAAAGCCTGGAAGGGTCCAGGGTCCTTTCCTTTGGCTGCAGAAAACCAGCAGCAGGGATCAGGACTACTCAGTTCCCTTTATTTCATGTGTTCTCCCAAACAAAACCTCCCTGGCAGAGGCAGGGAGGGCACTGCTGGATGCCCATGCTGCCAAGGCAGCCCTGACATGACCTGTCTTTAAAGTTCATCATTTCTTTGTCATTCTTGGAAATTCAGCCAGAAAAGGAATGTTTTAGGGCTCAAACAAGCATCCTCCTCCTCAGCAGCCCTGCTCCCACACGAGACGGGAGCAGCAGCTCAGAGCAGGGCTAGGTTCTGCCCACCTGGAGATGGGCATCTTCAGGTTTCAGTCTCCCAGGATTCCTTATCTGCAGAAGGCTGCTGGTTTTTCCTGAGGAGGAGCTGGGTCTAGCATTTCTAAAGGACAAGTTTTTTCAATCCACTGATTTGCAGAAGAGATTCATCGCAGCATCCAGGGAGGGCATCTCAGGGAATGAGGTCCTTCAGCCTCATCAGCAGAGAGGAAAAAAAGTCAGAAAATCAGTGTTCTCCTTCATTCCAGGTCAAAAAGGAGAGAGGAGCAGCTTTGCTTGAGCCACCTCCTCAGGGAAGGGGCAGAACCCTTCCATGCTGTTTTCACAGCCACCCAGACCCGGGAGGGGACCCCAAGCTCCCTGACCGTGAGAAAAGAGCTACGGCCACGTTTGTTCCCCCGAGGCCATCCCAAACCCGCTAGCTGCAGGTTCCCAGTGCTCCCAGTGTCCCCGTGCTGGCCCCTGGAGCTGGCCCCATTCCCACTGTGGCCATGCCAGGGGTTTGTTTAGAGGACTTGGCTGCCCTGTCCTCAGGCCCCCTCTGCTCCGCTTCCAGGCTGGAAGAGCCAGCCCCTGTTCCCACAGGACAGTGTCTAGACAGGAGGCTGGAAACGGGGGACACAGCTCCTGCTCCACCATCCCACACGACATGGATTTTTGGGGTGGGAATCAGCGAGGCATACGGGGATGGCTTGGGGGTTCTTTTCCCGTGAGGTTCTCAAGCCTGGAATGGTATTTCTGGATCACAGCACTCCTCAAGGATGGAAGGAAAGGAAAAACGAGGTACTTGGAAAAGAGGGCTGGGGGACCAGGACCAGCAGGACTCCCACCCTGACAACTCACCAAGCTCATGCCCAACGCACGGGGGACAGGAGGGTTTGGAGGGGGATTTGGCTCCGTGACTCAAAGCACGCCACTGTCCCACTCCAAGCCCTGCCCACGTGTGCCAGCACAAACTTGGCTGGCAAAGGGCTGCACAAACTCACAGGAGGCTCTGACCAAGCCCATGCAATAACCCCCAGTTATTCCCAGTTCGGATCCTCCCAGCAGCAAAGGAAACCCCAGCCAGAGCCCACGGCCAGGTGAAGGTGGGGGGGTTTTCCTGCTTCATCCCACCATTCCATAGGGGTGCTGGAAGAGCAGGAGAGCTGCTCAGCATCTCCTGGGCCTCCACAGCCTGACCACCAAGGGCTCTGGGAGAGCTGGAAGTGGAACAACCCTCAGGAAAAAGGACCTGCCTCTGTTCCAGGTGTGGCCTTTGCAAGAGGAGAACTTTCTCCTGGTGGTTCCCCCAACTTTTAGAAGGAACTCCAAGTGCTCCATTGAGACATCACAGCTGGAAGAGCTCCCCGAGGGTGCTGCTCTGTGAATGGAAGCAGGGCCACGTGGAATTTGGTGCTCCTGGATCTGCACCTCTCACTCCCAGAGGGTTCACAGGGCAGGCTGTTCTCCCTAGAGGCACAGATCTGCCTGGCACTCTCCCCGCCAACTCCCTGAGCAGGAATCCCAGCCAAATCTCCACCTGGAAACCTTTACACTGCTCCCAGTGAAGAAATAAAAGGGCACTGAGGTTCTGGCAAAACAAACCAGCCAAGCCCTGATCCCAACCTCCATCCTCCACTGCCAGGGAAAGGCTGGTTGGGTAAAGCACTGAGGAAAACAAAAACCAAAAAAAAAACCAAACCAAGTTTCTGTGAGTCCAAGAGGAGAATTAAGAACTTCCACATGAATCCCAAAACTCGGCAGAGAAAAAAAAAAAACACCAGGAAAGAAAGAGATCCATTCCCAAGGTTAATAGGCTGGAAATCACCACAAGATTTCAGTCATTATGGGAATCACTATAAACGCCGGTTAAAGGAAAAATAAACAGAAGGAGGGATCAAATAAATGTGATTTTGAGCGTTAAATAGTAACTGGGGCTAAATCTGCCTGACAAACACCTGGAGGTCAAAGGTGTGCTCCAGCAGGAGCAGAGGGAAAGCTCTCCAGCAGCAGATAAGGAGGCACCTAATCCTTGGACTGCAGCGATCGAGGCAAGGGCTTGGGCCCGACTTTGATGGAGCAGGATATCTCCTGAAAAGCAGAGGGATATCTCCTTCCTGGCAAAAGTCCAATGCCTGGGATCCCTGAGGGCAGCCAACTCCGGTCAGGTCTCACAGGTTAACCCCATAAACCCCAGGAATAGGCAAACAGCAACTGGGCTGAAGCCATCCTGGATTTCTCACCTCTGGATTCACCCCCAGCGCCCAGCCAGCCTCTGGCACAGGAGGAAAACGAGCATTAATTGGAGTTAATGACCACACTGGAAGAACTGCACAAGCAAGACAAGGTCATGTCCTTGCAAGGACAAGAGGATGGCTTCCCACTGGCAGAGGGCAGGGTTAGATGGGATAATGGGAAGAAATCCTTCCCTGGGAGGGTGGGCAGGCCCTGGCACAGGGTGCCCAGAGCAGCTGGGGCTGCCCCAGCCCTGCGAGTGTCCAAGGCCAGGCTGGATGGGACTGGGAGCCATGGCAGAGGGGGGAACTGAGTGAGCTTTAAGGACCCTTCCAACCCAACCATTCCCCCATTCCATGACTGTGGGTTAAATCACTCCCAGCAGCTTATAGGGCAATCTGAGGACTGCTGGTCTCCAACAGGCCAGCTGGCAGAGCTGGAAGCCCATGGAAATGTGTTTGTGTGTCAGAGCTGAGAGGGAATCAGCTTTAATTAGCATCAATTTTTAAACTAATTAGAAAATGCCTCTCCAAGCACAGTTGTATGAGACCAAGGGAATACTTTGAAGCACTGTCAAATGGCTCGTTCAGCAACACCTCATGGTCTGAGGAGAAGGTTGGCCACAAAAAAACTCCACTAATTGAGAAACCCAAACTTCTGCTCTGTAATCTTAAAGCAGCCCCTGTGTTTTGGAGGAGGAATCACTGCCCTTGGCACTCTGGGCACCCCACCTGCCTCCTCTTCTCCCCCAGACTGCCTTGGAAAATCTCAGCATTCCAAGGCTTCTACTGGTCTTTCAAAAAAACCAAAACAGCAAACCCCCCTCAGGAGAGGCTCCAGCTACTCTCAGGTACCCTTAGCTGATCCTCCATCCCCATGTCACAGCTTTAAGGGAAAACTCCGCAGGATCAGCATGGAAACAGAAGCAGCCTGTTCTGGAAAACTGGAAATCCATCCTCCCCCTGCCCTGACTCCCACAGCCTCTGGCAGTGGTATTTCCACTAGAGCTGCCCACTCCTCATTTACCAATAGACCATTTTCAGCCTTGGAAATTACTTGGATTTTGATGCATCTGGCGAGAGGTAAAGCAGGAGAAACCTCAGGCTTCAGCATGAGCTTTTCATCAGGCCCAGGAGTCTGAGGAATCACCACCAGGATGGACAAACATCACCCCCCTGGATACTGACTCGTGTCAGAGCAGTCCCTTTCTTTCAAAGGAGGCAGGAGGGAGTTCCTCATGGGGATGGCAAGCTCACGGAATATTTGGAGAAGGGGTTAGTTAATGCAGGAGACACTCTGCTGCCTGCAAGATGCTGACAGCTCCAAGGTCAACAGGGATCAGCCAGATGTTCTCGCTCCAAAACATGCCCAGGTTGGATGCAAAACTCCCTCCACAGTGCAGGAATGTGTGAAATCTGGGGCTCCCTGCTGGGAGGCGAAAGGAAGAGAGGCAGAAAACAGCAGACACGGGCTGAACCTCACCCTCATCTGGAAGGAGGACACTAAAGCATCAATTTCAGGAAAGCAAAGCCCCAAGGAGCCTCCTTTTCCAGGCTGCTCACTTCTCACTGCAAAAGGTCAGAAGGAGTGATCCCCTCCACCCACACCACAGATAAAGCAGGCTCCAGCAGCTCCCACCCAAATCCTGGCTCCTGAATGCAGGCAGCTCCTCGGGCAGGCAGCAGTGGGTGCTGCCAGCCAGCTCCAGGTCTGTGGGGGCAGCCAGGGGGAAGCTGCACCCAACTCCGAGGGCTGCAGGAGCCTCACCCGAATTACAATGGAGCCTGTACAAGGAGCTGGAACATCATGTCCTCGGCCACCTCAGCCCTTTGGCTGTCACCAACCTGAAGTAAACAGATTCTGCAGCAGCAATAAGCTCGTTACCAAGGCCACCGTATTGATCCCAAAGTGTAATTAAAATTCACAGTTCAAGCAGCCCAACTCAACAGGGCAACGGGGGCAGCTCCAAAAGGCAGGGCTGGCCTCAGCTTCCACATCCCATTCTCTCAGAGGAACAGAACTCACTGCGGGAGATCAGCTGCCAAAAAAACAGCCCCAGTGCTTCCCTGTGAGAGTAGGAAGGACCTGGCACAGGGGGCCCAGAGCAGCTGTGGCTCCCCCATCCCTGGAAGTGTCCAAGGCCAGGTTGGATGGGGCTTGGAGCAGCCTGGGATAGTGGAAGGTGTCCCTACCCATGGCAGGGGGTGGTACTGGGGGGGCTTTAAGGTCCCTTCCAACCAAACCACTTCCAAATAATGGCAGCTTCCTCTGTGGACCTTTGGGTTATCAACCAAGATGTCCCAAAGCACCCATTCCCAAGGGTTAACCATGCCAGGGAAGCCTGCAGAGATGGATTCCAGCATTGCTCAGGGTGCCCAAGCCCCTGGAACTGGCCAGTTCCCTGGGAAGGGGCTCCACACAACCTGCTGAGGCGGCACCACAAGGCTCCTCCACCTTCTCCCAGCCCCTTAGAGAGCCAACCCCCGGGTTCGCCCTGTTTCTCTCTGGGAGAAGTTCTGGCACAAATCCCTGGCACTATGGGCCCTCGGGGACACCAGCAGGTCCCAGGACAGTCACCTGGAATGTCACCACCGTGTACTGAGTGAAGGTGAGCCAGAGGCCCCAGATAAGCAGCCCTGATCAAAGGGCTCAGCAGGAAACATAACGAGCCCTCTGCAAAGGCGACCGTCACCCGCAGGAAACTCCCGGTGATGGAAACACAGCCAGGCACAAGCAAATCCCTCGGGCTGAGCGCTGAAGTCCCACACGTTTCCTGCTCCAAAATCTGCAATGAGACACACACCAACTCCTCAGAGGAGCAACACAGACAGGATCCTCACTTGCAAAGGATTAACTCCAACCTGACCTCGAAAACATTATTTCCAGAGCAAAATACCCCAGCCTCAACATCTAGCAGGGAGCACAGGAACGCACTCCAACATTTGCACAGGCTGGAAAGACAGAGAAAACTCTTCCCAAAGAAAGTATTGTGGTAGGCCGGTCCCCAGCAGGAGATAACCTGGCATCTCGGGGAAGGTCACGACAAAACTACTGTGCCCCTGCCTCCAGCACTCTTCCCACACTCCAGACCTGGCTGCTCCCATGGGAAGGGTCTCCCAGGGTGGGCGGTCTCCATCCCCACACCACCAAAAGATGACAAGAGATGCTTCTGAAGAATGGGAAGAATGAATACCCAACTCTTCTCCCATCTCCAAAGGATGCGATAAGAGTAGAAACCCAGCCTCCTTCAGGGGTGCAGGAGGGAAAGGGGGAAGCAAAAGCCACAGGCTCTGGCACATCATTTTGAGGACGCTTTGTGCCCATTAAACTCCCAAAAGCTCATTTCTTCCCCCTCTCTGGTTCAATAATTCAACTAAGTGTCTTCTGGCCTTGCGCAGTGCCAGGGCACCGGGACAAGCCTCCCCTCTGGACATCAGGGAGACCCTCCAAAACACCAAAACAGGAAGGTTCCAGGAGCAGCTCAGAAAACAATTAGGATTCTATCCTTTAACACAGCACCAGGAGTGACCTGACTGCCCCAAGCCCTGGTACTTCATCTCCACTCCAAACACCCCTGTGCTTTTTTTCCCCACTTATTAGGGTTTTCCTGAACTCCAGGGAAGGCCAGACCCATCTCAGGACATCCACAGAGAGGACAACAAGCTGTTTAACTCATCCCAGCGCAGACACCTCATTATAAGAAAAAACTGCTGCGACAGAGGAAAGAACCAAAGAAGTGAAGATCAGGGCAAAGGAATGAGGAGAGCCAGGTGCACGGTGCCTGCAGAACAGCAGGACAGGAGGCGGTAGCCATGGCCCCAGACAGGCTCACAAAGGCACAGAGGATTTATGAGCAGCCACTCTAAGGAATTAAATTAAAGGGACAGGAAAAACGAATGGCTACAGGAGCTCTGTCAGGACAACCAAGGGCAGTCTCGTCCCCGGCAGCCCGAAGGGGAAGGTAGTTATTATCACCCGGCCTGGCAGAGCTGCAGGAACCTGGGATAAGTCACGACAGAGCAAAGGGGGGCAGGAACAGAGGAACAGGTCTTTGGGAACGGGCTGTGCAGGCCAGGGATGCAGCCTGCTACAGCAAGGTCAGCGGTCCGCAGGCCACCGCAGACAGCGGGAACGATGCTCTGGAGAGGACACCCGGCCCTCCCCAGGGGCCAGCAGCTCCCCACAGGCTCCATCCCCCTCTCCCCAGCTTTCCCCTGCTCCATCTCTGCCACCCCCACAGCAGCCGGCTCGCCGCCACCGCAAAGCTGCAGCGCCGTGCATTAGCATTCCCTGCCACAGGCTGCGAGGGATCCCTCCGGAGCCGCCATCCATCCGCAGGGCACAGCGCCCCCGAACCCACAGCGCCCCACGGGCGCGGGGCCCTGCCCAGCTCACCTCCCCAGAACCACACCGGAGGCTTCAGCCCATCTCAGAGCCCAGGAACGGCGCAGCAGAAAGCTCCGTCTGCAGCGTCCGTCTGTCTGCAGCAGGCAGGCGCGGAGGAGCGCGGCAGGCGGCGATGCCAGCGGGACAAGGACGCGGCGGGCCGAGGTGACAGACGGGGACGGCGCGCGCCGAGCCCCCTGCCCAAGCACGGTGCCGCTGGCCGTGTCCTTCCCGCCCCGGGGCACCCCCAGCTCGGCTCGGCTGGCAGTCGAAGGCTCCGCCAGCCGGCTGACGTGGGTTGGGAAAGCGCTGCTGCCAAGGGCACCTGCAGTCTCCAGGGAGGCAGGAGAGCAGATGCCCAGACGCGGCAGTGATGGCACACAGGGATCCATCCGGAGGAGCGCGGCGTGCCCTTGAGCTCTGCCATCATCATCTCCATCATCCACGGTCACTAAACCTGGGCCGGCCACCAGCCTCAGCATTCCCAATTTGCCCCAGCAACACCACGGCTGGAGAAGGTGCTCACCTCTCCCTGCAAACCATTCCTGGCCAAAGAACCACCTCACTCTGACCAAACCGGGGTCATTATGCTCACAGACAAATCCCCACAAACGACATGAAAAGGGAGCTGTGGCACAGACAAGAAATCCCAGCTCTTGGGGGAAAACGTCCCCATTCGTCCTTTGACCTCCACTGAGTCAGCTCCTACTTCAGCCTGGAGTTGATCGTATTTAATCTCTTAATCTCTTACCTCCTGCTTGTTTCACTTTTTCACCTGAAACAAGTCCCTGGCAAGAGGAAATAGCAAAGTCAGGGGCTGACTCCCAGCTCCAGGTGATCCCAACAAGGAGACACCAACTTCTCCACAGCACCCACAAGGCCAGCGTGTTTCCAGCTGCGTCCAAGATGCCCCTGCATCCTGGGCTGGATGCTGGTGGGCTCCCACTGGCACTTTCCCCAAGCCCCAGCACAAGTTAAGGCTCCTCTGAAAAGCCATTCACAGACAGAGACAGAGCCTGCACCGAGCTTGGCCACATTCCCACCCTTCCCATCTCCAAACACCTCATCAAACCGCATCAGGAAAGTCAAAGGAGCCCAAAAACCCAGGAGGGACGTGTTTCAGCACCACAGCACAATCTTGCCCACCTCCATGCCGGTAAATCATCTCTCTCCACCATCTCCGCTGGCCTCTGACCACACCAGGAGCTCCAGGGCAGCTGGCACAAAAGTCACTTCGACTTGCAGGGAATCAGAAGGGCGTTTTAATGGTTTAATTGCAATCCTGTTCTGAGGCATCAGAGCTGGGGGCACTCAACAGCTTATCTCAGGAGAGCAATTCTCCCTTCCTCCGTCTTTCATCCTCCTGCCAAGGCCTCTGCCATTCCCCAGCACTATTTGCAGGAACTAGCCAGGCAAGGAAAACAGGAGCCCGGAGCAATTTGCTCCCTGAGCTCAGCTCAGTTCGCTCCCCATCTCTGATGTTATCAGCTGATGTTATCAGCCTCAAATGTCGTGTGTCGCTCTGGGCACCTTCAACATCCTCACCCAGCCAGGAAAAGCTGCAGCAGCCACCGAGTCCATCCAGGGCTCCTCGTGCTGCACAGCCAGCCATGTCTGCAGCAGAAAATTCTGGGGATACAACATCTCACCCTCCTGAGGGACTGGCAAACTTGCCTCTGAGGCTGCTCAGTGGGTTCCTTTTTAGCACAGGTATTTTGGTTCCATGGGATGCTCTGGGATTAGCAGTCTGCAGCTGGCTGCAGCCTCGTGCTGCTCGCTCTGACACAGAGGATGATTATGAAAAGGTAAAAACAATCCCCGAGTTGGAGCTGCACTGAGCCACTGCTGGAAGAGGCAGATCCCAGCCCCACATTCCTCTGCTCCTTCCTCCAGGCTATGTCCACAGCCCAGATAAACAGGGCCTAGTCTCCAACCCCTGCTCCCTGGGAGAGAAGAGGTCTCAAATCCAGCTGACCTTCCCCAAGGGTCACACGCTCCCACTCCCACTCCACCGGCGGCCAGAGCGGGCAGGAGAGATTCCCCCGAGGATGAGGATGTTCCCATTCTCTGTGACTGCTCTGCCTTCGCATCCACAGCTTCCAGGCGGCCGCAGCCCCGAGGGGAACACAATGTTCAGCTGCACGGATCTGTGCAGTGCTTGGAACACGGATCTGCCTCCCTGGCAGGACCGAAACTTCAGCACTGTGCCCGGAGCACAGGGCCAGTTCCCCAGGTCCCCGGGGTCCTGCACCTGCTACGGTGGCAAGAACAGCGCCAGCCCACCCTGGGTGCCATCTGAGCACCCCACAAGGTTGTGGGAGCAGCACGGGGAGATCTCAGAGCTCCTGTGAGGCCTTCAAGGATGGAGGGGTACTGAGGTGACTCGGCAGCCTCTTCCTGAGGGCAAATGTGTCCCACACCTCCAAGAGAACCCCGTCCCCAAACACCTCAACACTCTGAAATGAAACTCTTGGCCACCCTTCTGAGTGACCCACAGCTGGATTCCAGGTTGCTGCTTCTGGCTCTTCCCCACCACAAAGCCCTGTCACACCACACAAGGGTCCTACCCTGGCTGTGTCCCCTTCCCGGGGTCACCCTGTCCCCCTGCACTCCTCGGCCACAGCCAAGGCCCCGCTCTGGCCCCGAGAACTGGACCCAGCCAAGCGGAACTTGCCCTGCACCGGTACCAGCCCTTCACTCATCCCCTGCAGGCCAGAGCTGGACCCCGACACGGAGCCCTC
>VWZN01009510.1:13690-39873 GCA_013396955.1 Regulus satrapa
ACGAGAGGACGCGGTGCACGCTGGAGATGCCAACAATGAGCCCCATCCGTGAGATCAACTCCCTCGACACCCACTCGGGATCTCCCACCACAGCACCCAGCGCCAGCCCTGCCCCTCCGGCTGCTCAGAGCCAAGGATGGCGCAGACGCAGAGGGGAAAGCGTGCTCCCCAAAACTGAGACAGGCTCAGCACTCTCACAGCTGCCCGGGCCCTCAGGACCTCATCTCCCTCCTNGGAGGAGCATGCTGCGCCGCGCTGGCGCTCAGGCCAGGTCCTTGAAGGCATCGAGGTTGAAGGCCGTGTCCAGGAGCCGCTGCAGCTCTGTCAGGTGGGTTTTCTTATTGCCGGTGGCGGGGGCAGCCGCTGGCTCCCGCCCTGCATACCTGCCAGGGAGAAGGTGGGCCATGAGAAGGGTCTGCAGTGACCAATTCCCTCCCTCCCGGTCTCACAGCCAGCCCCTGCATCCTTACCAGACGGGCTTGGCGCGGTTGATGGTGGTGCGAAGCCGGGGTTTGACATAATCGTAGTAGCCCTGGTTCTTGTGCTCCTCCTGGCACCACACCAGCTCGGCAGCCGGGTATTTCTGGGCTTCCCGCTGGAGGAGGTCAAAGGGGAACGGGGAGAGCTGTGGGGGGGACACAGGGGTGTTACAGGGAACACGGGGCAGCGTCTCGGGGGCTGCAGAACCCCCAGCCCGCAGGAAGGACCCTGCCCACCTGCTCCACCCTGGTGATGGCCACATCGGCCTCCATCTGCCGGGCCTTGCGCTCACGGGTCAGGTCGTAGTACACCTTGCCAGTGCAGAACAGCACCCGCTTCACCTGCTCTGGGTTCTGGGCCGCAGGGCCACTGTCAGGGATGACACGGAGGAAGTGGGTGCCTGCCAAGGAAGAGAACAGCACCCTGAGCTGTGCCAGCAGCAGCCACTGCACCCGCACCTCAAGCCGGCCCCTTCTGGGACGCTGAGAGGCAGAGAGAGCTGACCCAGGTACAGGCCCAACTCCCACTACAAACCCCACACCTGAGGCTGCCAAATCCCAGCTGGATGGAGGAAGTGCCACTGAGACAAGGTGTGGTGCCGGGCTCAGCCCTTACCATGGCGGGCTCCCTCACGTGTGCCAAGAAGGCCCTGGCCTTACTCGGCCACTCTCCAGCATGGGGAAGCTGCTTGCCAGGCAGACTTTACCCATTGCCACAGGCTCCTGAGCATCGTGGGGGGAACACGGGCAGCTCTGTGCCGCTTGTACCTGGCAGCATGTCGTCAAAGCTGGAGCGGGCTTCGGGGTGACGCAGCAGCGACTTTGGAGTGAAGATTATCAGCTGGAGTGGGGGATAAGAGGCAGAGCAAGGCGGTCAGCCCTTACCAGAAACACCTCCCCTGCAAGCCAGTGCTGGAGCTGCCACCTGCCTGCCCTCCCCTGCGCATCCTGCCTGAGCAAGGCAGCGGCTGCCAGAGAAGATTGGGCACCCAATCCCGCCAGCACCGACCATCCCAGTCGGGATGTCCCCTGGAAAAGAGGTGGAGTGGGGACCTGCCGGTGGCATGGCTGGAGCTGACTAGAAGGGGCTGCCAAGGGTCACTTGGCAGCGTCTGCCAACGGCCCTGACCTCCCCATGGAGTTTGGGGAGGGGTCACAGCCCCTGCAGCCCCACGGAGTTTGGGGAGGGGTCACAGCCCCTGCAGCCCACACGAGCCGGCAGCTGCACACCAAGTGTCAAGCCAGTCCCGAGCACCATGAGGTCCTTGGCCGGGCAGAGGCCGACTGCCCGTGTCTGAGGTGCAGAAAGGAGCTGCCCCCAGCCCGACCCCAGCCCAGCAGGGACACCAAGATGGGCGCAGAGCTGCCGGCACTGACCGGTTTGCGGAAGGGCAGGAGGATCTGGCGCCGGAGGACGTGGAAGAAATTGGCTGGAGTGGAGCAGTTCACGACGATCCAGTTGCACTCGTAGAGCTGACGCACATCAAAGTCATCCAGCTTCTGCCTCGGCCAGCACGGGTGAGGGGATTTCAGGAAAAGACAAGGCACCTCTTGGCCTCGCCGCTCCCGCAGCCGGGAGGGGAGTGGTCCCCAGCCCTCCCTCCCTTTCCTTCCTTCCCTCTTCCTTCCCCTCCCTCACTCTCCAGAACAGAGACCTGGGAGAGGCTCCAGGGCTGTGCCTTCCATCTTGGTCTAGCCATGGGGGTGGCCAGAAACCCCCTCTGCTACTTTCAGGGCCGCCTCTGCCTTGGACTGTGCCGAGGCCTCAGGTTCCAGGGAGGTGGAGCCTGGGCACCAGGTTCAGGCCCTTTCTCCAAACCCTGCGGGCAGCACGGAGACCAAGGCATCCCACCCACGCCTCCTGCCATCAGCTCCCACTGTGCCAAGCCCACACAGCTTTTGCTGCCCTCCACGCAGCCCAATCCAGGGCACAGAAGGAGCACCACCCCACGGAGGGGCACCACTCACGGGGAAGACATCGGGATCATCGTTGCACATCTGCAGGAATCGCTCCGGGCGGGCGGAGGAGTGCTCGGGACCCTGTGGGGACCAAGAAAGGGGGGATGGATATCACAGGCCGAGGCAAGCATGAGAACTCAACATCAGGCACTGCCGTGTCATGGGCAGCGTTCTGTCTGTGCCACTGCTGTCCAGGGGGAGCCAGGGGAGTCCTCACCATGCCCTCCATGCCATGAGGAAGCAGCAGGACAATGCCGTTCTGCCTGACCCACTTGGCCTGCCCAGGACAGATGAACTGGTCGATGATGCACTGAGCAGTGTTGTGGAAATCCCCAAACTGGGCTTCCCAAAGCACCAGGGCATTGGGACTAGCCATAGCAAAGCCCAGCTCGAATCCTGAGGAACAAAAGAGCAGTGAGAGGGTTGGGTTACTCTTCCAGAGCAGCCTGAGCCTGGGCAGTGAGCACAGACCCACTCACTCACCCAAGACGCCGTACTCCGACAGGGAGCTGTTGCAGACGGTGTACGGAGCCTGGTTGGGCCAGAGGTGGTTCATGGGGATACAGGTCCTCTTGTCCACATTCTGATCGTGCAAGACATGGTGGCGATGGCTGGAAAAGGGAGAGCAAAATCATCCTCAGCCTTTGGATCCCCTCCAGAAGGACTGGAATTGCTTTTAAAGCAGGGCTTTACCTAAATGTTCCTCTCTCAACGTCTTGGCCACTCAGGCGGATGTGGATGCCCTCCTTGAGCAGGGAGCCAAATGCCATGTACTCTGCCAGGGCCCAGTCCACTGTGCGGTTCTTCACCATCTCCCCACGCGTTTTCAGAATGCGGCTCAAACCTGCCGGGACAGGAGCCAGTTCACAGCTCTGTCACGGAACAGAGCTCCAGGTGACACCAGGTTTGTTCCACAACCAGCCCACGGACTGACAGACCGAAAGCGCTGTGGGCAGAGGAATGGACTCCCCTGTTCGTGAACCAGGATGGCAGGGAAGGATCGGCTCCAAAGAAGAGCTATTCCTTGGTTCGCTTCCCTTACCCACAGCTCCCCCATGAACAAGTTCTTATAGAGTCTGGGTGAGAAGGAACCTTGAAGACCATCCAGCCCAACCCCTGCCATGGGGGTTTCTTGTACTAGAAGGGACACCTTCCAACAGACCAAGTTGCTTCAAGCCCTGTCCAACCTGGCCTTGAACGCTTCCAGGGCAGCCACAACTTTTCTGGGAAACCTGTGCCACGGCCTCACCACTGTCACAGGGAAGAATTCCTTCCCAGTATCCCTTCTAACACTGCCCTCTGGCAGTAGGAAACCATTTCCCTTGTCTTGTCACTCCATGTCCTGGAATGGGCACTCCATGCCCTCTCCATCTCTCTGGAAGTTCCTTTAGGCATGGAAGAGTCTCTTAAGGTCCCTGGAGCCTTCTTTTTTCAAGGCTAGACACACCCAGCTCTCAGACTTCCTGCACAGGGGCTCCAGCACTGGTATAATTTTCAAGGTCTCCTCTAGACCTCTAACAGGTCTGGGTTTTGCTTGCTCTGAGGCCCCCAGAGCTGGACATGTGCTCCAGGCAGGGTCTCAAGAAGGCAGCACACAGGGGGAGGATCCCCATCCTTGACCTGCTGCCCACACGTTGAAGCAGGTGGGCAATACACCCCTTTTCCTTCATTCAATACATCCCTTCCTTCCGGGCCACATCCCAGCCTCATCTCACATCTCTCCAGAACAAACACCCGGGGGTTCTGCCTCCAGAAGGGGCAGAAACTGCACAGCTTTCACAAGCTTCTACCTCCATGGATGGTGAAATCCTCCACTGGCACCGAGCTGGCCACTTGCCCAATGTGTGTCAGGTCCTCTTCATTGAGGCCCGTGGAAGGGCAGGTCATGCTCCGGGGCTGCCCATCCAAGGTGAAGAAACCTGTTGGGAGAAGCACCAGGCTGCAGGAGATGTGCCAGACCCGTGGGAAGACCTCAGGTCACGGACACCCTCAAGCAAAGCTGGGGACACCAGGAATGGGAAGGGTAGCACTAACCCCCCCTCCCCGTGGGGTGGGTTTGCTGGAAAATCTCTGCCACGGCTCCAGAGAGGATCGGGGCTTTGCTACGGCCTCCAAATTGCTGCCACTGCCTCACCTGGCCAAGGGGAGTCCAGCCAGTGCTTGATGTGCAAGATCTTCTCATCCTTAGATCTGGCATGGGCCTCCTCACAAATCTTATCATACTTGGCAATTTCCTCCTGAAAGGCAGAACCAGGAGGCAGAAAAAACTGATGCTGAAATCTCCAAACAAGAAGTGTTGCGCCTGAGTAGCTCGGTGGAAGCTTGCAAGGGTGCTGGGGAGTAGAGGTGGTCCCTGCAGCAGGAAGTCCCAAAGCTGTGCAGCTCAGCCTCAGAGCACAGTTACAGCTGGCACCCCTGCATCCCAAGGCATAGCTCTGCTCTCACATCTTGTGCTACTGATGCTGAAAGCTGCTGCCCAGGGAAAGCAGGGCTGGAGGAGCTTATGCTGCCCAAGCAGGACAAGATCTGCTCCAGATACTCATGGCCATAGCAATCCTGGGACTCGCCGGTGCTGCAGCGGCCCAGAGCTGCATGGCCTGTTCCACGCTGATCACAGGGTGATCCTTGAACTAGATGTTCCTGCGCATTTCAGAGTTGGCACAGTTCAAGGACGAGCCTCGGCCGCGAACTCCGTCGCTGCCAGGCCTGCAGCGCGTGCCCAACCCCAGCACGGCTCTGCCACCTTCAGGTGACAAGCACAAGGTTCCTGTGGGCCCTTCTTATGGCTCACACCCAGGTCTGAACCGCCCAAGTAGCCTTCCCTGGAGATGCCAGCAGCAGGTTTTCTTTCAGGCCCCACAGACAGTACCTCATACTCCGGCTGATTTACCACCCCCTGGGAAATCAGCAGCTCCGCGTATTTCTGCAACACTGGCTTCTGTTTCCGGATTTGTTTGTACATCAGGGGTTGTGTGAACATAGGTTCATCCATCTCATTGTGCCCGTTCCTCCTGTAACAAACCTGCCAGGAAAGGAAAGAGCCTCTGTGACCTATCACTCCAAAAGCACTCGGGAGCTACCTGGGTCGTGTGAGGGAACAGCCCAGGAGAGAACAGCCCTGGCAGAGTGCCAGCCCCCGAGGACTTGCCAAATTCCTTACCAAATCCACCACCACGTCCTTGTGGAAGGTGCTTCGCCATTCTGCTGCCACGTTGCACACATAGACGACGGCCTCGGGGTCGTCTGCATTGACGTGGAAGATGGGCGCGTTGACCACCCGGGCCACGTCGGTGGGGTATGGGGACGAGCGGGCCATCCGGGGGTCTGTAGTGAAGCCAATCTGTAGCGAGGCAGGAGAAACAGGATGAGCACGGTGTTACCAGCTGGGTTTGGGACACGGCTTTGCCACGCAGCTCCTTCTGTGGACGCTGATGTCGCAGCTGACTTGGCGTGAGGCAGCTGCGCTTTGAAACTGCCCGCACTGCTCCAGGGGCAGCTCAGCTGCTGCAGCAGGGCTGTGCAGGCACGACCTGCCTGGCTCCTGTGTCTGGGCACGGTGGCACATCCTGGTACCCAGCTGAGGTCGTGTCAGCCATGTCCCCATAGCTGCAGCTGTGGGGACAGGCCGGTCCCACTGAAACACCTCTGGTTTCTGTGTCGCCGTCACAGGCGCTGCCCGGCCAGACCTCGTACACTGAGCATCAGGTAGCATCACCTCTGCACCAGACTGGGCTCAAAAGCTGCTGCTGCTGAGCAGCTGGGTGAGTAGTACCCCTTGCTGACCCGATTGGGGCTCCTGCCAGGAACACTGGCAGAGAAACAGCTGCTGCTGGTTCCAGCTACTCCCTGCCCCAGAGCCTGCAGAGACAGCTCTGCCAGGGACCCACGGGCACAGGGTTATTTGCTCCTCACCTGGTTGTTGACCACAACGTGGACAGTGCCGTGGGTGGTGTAGGAGGGAAGGTCGCTCAGGTGAAATGTCTCATACACAATGCCCTGCCCTGCGAATGCAGCATCTCCGTGCAGGAGGATGGACATCACCTGGCAGGGGAGAAGCCGTGGTGGTCATCAGGGACAGCGAGCAGGCACCACCAGGAAAGGGTCCAGCTCTCCTCCCCATGAGCTTCCAGCATCCCAGAAAGAAGGTGGAGCAGCTCATCAACACATCCAATGCTTTCCCAGAGGGTGGGAGTGGAGTCAGCCACGGCTGACACACCACTGGGCAGAGACTGTGGCCAGCAGCCCACCCCCAGCAAGGGCTGCACACCTGGGGCACCCTGAGCAGACAGAAAAGCCTCGGTATGCCCCAGCTGGGCAGCAAGTCCCGTTCCCAGATACATACATCGCAAAGCAAAGCCTGTTTTTCACTGGGGAAGGAGAGCAGAAAACCCTGCTCCCTCACACTTTCAGCCCAGAAGCCCCACGGGCAGGAGTGGGCCCAGGAGCTGCAGAGGTGTCACCATAACTGACATTATTGTGTCACCATCCTAGGGGCTGGCTGAGGACAGTGCCTGCCAGGCCAGGACAGGATCTGTCTATTTTTATGCAGCCTTTGGGGGGTGTAGGAGGGGAGGGAAACACTTTGGATCTCACTCTTCCACTTCTTGGGGTTGCAACGAATCACACAGCAAAGAGCTCCCCACAGCCCCTACAAGAGGGGTGTGGAGAACTGCCCGCTCCAGCTTTCCCAGTGCCACGAATGGTTTCCTCTGCTCGCACTGATCCTGCTGCCAAAGCCCTCCAAGGTGTGATGCTTGGATTGCCTTGGGGGTCCCCTCGTGTCCCTGTCTTCCAGTCAGTGCCCAGTTGTGCATTTGCTGTGCCCACAGTCCAGCTTAGCTCAGAGATGAAGAAAGCAGCAGTGGGAGCCTGGGGTGGGCAAGCCTCTCCCAAAGTTTTCCTCCAGAAAAACAGAAGGGAAGGACGGGGGAGCAAAGTCAGAGTGACAGCAGGGGAAAGGGCACATCAAACTCAGAAAGCAGACAAGTTCCTTCACTCTCCCACCAGCCTGTCTCCATCAAAATCCATCCAGTCTGAGCCACTTCACTACGTCTGAGCAGCACTCACCTTCTTCCCCTCTGTGTCCCCACAGTAAAACTGCTCTGCCTTAGTCTTGCCTTGAACAACAGGATCAGCTGCTTCCAAATGAGACGGATTTGCCACCAAGGAAAGGGTGATGTTCCTGTCGGTGACGCGGTTTATCCGCCGATGGTACATTCCCAGGTGGTACTTCACGTCTCCAGAGCCCTGGTGGAGGGGAGAAAAGAGTCACCTCCAGGGGCATGAATGGCTTTTGGGGCGTGGAAGGAGACAGAGGAGTGCTGAGCTCAAGGCTGGAAGAGGAGGGCCTTTCTTGGAGGTACTGCCACAACACAGCAGGCACTCACTCACTGCCCGAGCTGAACTGGCAAACCAGGAAAGCCCGTGCCAGGTGCCAAACCACCACCAACTTCAGACACGCACCCAGCCCACCTAAATACTGCTGAAAGTGGTGGGTTGGGCCAAGACCCTGACTAACAGCTTGCCTGAGTTCTACCCACACTGCATCAGCAAGGCCATCCATGGAACCGTTCCCAAGATGCAGCCAGGTACCCCGTCAGGGCACCTCAAGGCCCCAGGCTGCTGCTTTCTCACCTCTAAATCCCTCTCAAGGTCATGGCAGGATCAAGCCAGCCCAACCTAGCTTCCCAAAAGCCAAATCATCCCAGCTTATGATGCTGAAGCTTTGGAGCATGAGTTTATTGCAGTGAGAGAGCTGCTTTTGGAGCTCTTTAGAATGCCAGATGAGGAGCAGGGGCACAAATTAACTTCTGCTCCTGGCCACCTTCCCCTTCTCTCAGCATCTACCCCAAGGCTGCTTCATGCCCTGGAGAGCTGCCAACAGCCAAGCTTGTGCTGGAGACACTGGCACACCAGGACAGGCAAGGACAGACCAGCACTGGCACCTCTGCAAAGGCTCCCATCACCCAGGTGTGCTTGCAACGTGGAAATCCTTGCAACATCAGTGCCACTGAATGACACCAGGAGCGGTGGCACAATCCAGCCACAGCCCTTGGGGACTGCTCGGGGACAAGAGGCAGCAGCAGCCTGCTGCAGGCAGGGGAGAATCTCACCTCATCAGCAGCCTCCAGCTTGGAATCGAACTGGCAGAAGATCTGCTCCAGCTCTTTCCTGATCACGTTGGCGAGAACATTCAGGCGTCCCCTGCAAGAGCGAGGCCACTGCTGACAGCCACTGTTTGCTGATGGTGAGCTACAGCCCCCGCTGCCAACAGCCCACAGCTCCTAAAACGGTTGTGCAGTCACCCAGAGATGGGGAGTCCCCAGAAGATCCCTCAGCACAGGGCTGGTTTGGCCAACACCACATCCTGCGTGCTCGCTGAGATGCCCCAGAGTGGGCAGGTGCTGGGATTCCAGCACGATTCCAGCTCTCACCTCAAGCCACCACCCCTCTCCAGATGAATTTACAAAGAAGCTGGAAAGACCCTGATGAGCAGAGAGCAGGCATGGCCTGAGCTCTCCAGCTGGAGTTCATAACCAACCCAAAATCAGTTAGGTGATGGCAGAAACCAGTGTGTTCTCCAGTACCAAACCCCAGCAGCATCCTCCAGCCTTCTACCCGTACCAAGCAGCACCATGGCTTGAGGCAAAGTTACCTGTGGGGCATTCCCATGATCACATAATCCACTCCCTTCTCACTTGACTTATCAATAATGGTCTTCAAGGCTGGAATCAGCACTTCGCATCCCTCCAGACCAAAACGCTTCTCTGAAGACCATTTCCGATGGAGGAACTCCTCAAACCTAGAAGGCAAAGGGAGGCAGGGATCAATGCCAGGGCTACAGCTGAGGGCAGAAACCAGAGAAGGGACAGGGACTGCACCAAGGGAACCACAGCACTGACTGACGGCTCAAGTTGGCACAAGGCAGCACACAACAGCCACTTCAGTGCCTTCCTCACAGAGCTGGCCATTCCCCCGACTCCAGCATCGTGCTGCATTTAATCCCTATTTTTTTTGACCTTTTCCTTCAGGATCACCCACGTTTTCAGGCTGTTTGCCAGCACCTGAGCCTGTAAGAGCAGCAGCTCACTGGTGCCATTAAGCCGACGGCGACAGATGATGTGACTGCAGTGACTGCACCACTCTGCCCGGGAGCAAATCTCCAATCTTCCCATTGGAAGATCTTCCAATCTTCTTCTTTTCCATACCTTCCAAGCTGGGGAAGGTATGGAAAAGGTGAAGCCCCCCCAGGGGTACCTGGTAGAGCGGACCAGCCTGGCCAGCAAGGTGCGCTTCTCTTCGTTGGTGAACTGCATGATGCCCGGGGTCTCAAACTTCTGCCGGATCCACTGGCACTGCTCCAGGTCGTTGATGAACATGAACTCCACGCCAATGTGCTGGCAGTATGCCATCTGCTCCGCGGGGAAACGAGGGGCCATCAGACAGCAGCCAGGGCTTCGGCACCCCAAACTCCCCAAGGACTGGCACTTGCAGGAGCCCACTGGAGCACAGGGGCAGGGGCTCTTCATTTCCCCCTTTACCTTTTCAGCCCAAGAGCCCTTCTGTGCCAGCAGAGACATCGACCATCCTGCCTGGCAGCAGGAGGGGGATCCTGGGGGGATCCCAGCTGCCAGCCCTGCGACAGCCCCACTACAGGAGCCTTGTTGGGGTTGTATTCCCAGGAAAAGGGATGTGGCAGGGCATGTTCCAGGATGCTGCAGGGCGGCTCAGACCACCCACGGGACCCAGCATCAAGCTGTTTAATTCCCTTTCCCTGGGGGGCCCACAGTCAGCCTCTCAAGTCCTTTACATCTACCTCAGAGGAGAGATTTTCCCTCTTGGTGTCATCACCTGTAAGCAGGCCAAAATCCTACCTCACAGGGCATGGAAGAATCAGAAGAATCTCCTCCCACAATGAGGAGCCCGTTCCTGCAGCTGAACTAAGATGTTGGCACAGTTTTGCTTCTCCAAGGTCAACTAGTCTCAGCAGAGACCAGCTGAGCAGCCTGCAGCGTGCCTGAGAGCTGCTTGAGATCAGTCCAATCACAGGAGGGGATGAAATTTGGCAGAAAAGGGGAACTGCCTGCACAAGCTGGAAGCTCCAGGGGGTCTCAAACCCGCACCAAGACCCTCTGATGGACGCCCATGCAGGACAGCAACACTGCTGCAGTGCCTGGAGAGGGGATCACTGGCCTTCAGACCACCCCTGTGCTCTGCCAGCACCAGCTGCTGCTTCAAACTGGAAAGCATCGCTGGAGAGGTTTCAAAAAGAGGCAGTATCTAGCTTCGTGGGGATTTGCTCCACCTTGGGCAAACCAAGTGCATTGCTGCAATGCAGCAGAAAGCTGGAGGCAACCAGAGCTGAGCAGGTTACCCGAGGTGGCTCTCGTGAGCGCTGAGAAGCAGTTCCCAAACTGAAAATCTTAACAGTGTGCAGGTTCAGGACTTTCCAAAGAAAACTGCTCTGCCCCTGCCCCTGGTCTGTTTAGACCCCTGCCCTCCTCACCTCCAGCCGNGACCCAGGACTTTGCAAAGAAAACTGCTCTGCCCCTGCCCCTGGTCTGTTTAGACCCCTGCCCTCCTCACCTCCAGCCGACGGATGATCTCCCGGAGTGGAAGAGCAGATTCATTTCCACCGATGAAAGTGGTTGTGGGCAAGTGGAAAACTTTGTCCAGGTCAGATTCATCCAGACCATAAAAGCCTGCAGGGTTTGTCATGGTGGGACAAGCAAGAGAAAGAAAGAAGGAAGAGGGACGGGGATACCGTCACACGGGGACCAGGCACGTTTGGGAGAGGTGGGGAAGGGGCAAAAAAAAAAAGCAGCATAAAAAGAAAATAAACATGAAGGAGATTTCTATGGATAAAAACCAAGCCATAATTAAACAAAAAGACATTAAGCACAGAACAGTGGGTTGTTATGGAAGGCACCACCAGGAAATGAACTACAAAGCAATGCATGTGCATGGAAACAGGCAATTAAAATCCAGGGTGAGTCAGGGAGTTTGGGCCCCAAGAACACAAAAATACACAACAAATTATAACAGAGGGGAAAGAAAAAAAAAACCAGGAATTGAGGAGTCACTGAGCACATCAGAGGTGTCGGCACATGGCGGGAATTAAAAATGGAGAGTCAATACAGAGGAAGTAAACAGCTAAAACAGACACAACCAGACAAAACCCAAGGAGGGAAAGAGAAGCAAGAAAGAGAAAAGGGCTCTGACGGACTCTCCTGAATAGCTCAGCCCAGGAGCAGGGGGGGCCAGCAGCCACTCAGGTTTGGCTGGCCAGGTCCCCTTTCACCCCAGTCCACAGCTTTTTAATTAGAGCTCTTTGCTGGCTCTGCTCAGCAAACCTCCTCCCTTTGGCACTGGCAGCTGATGACCTGGAGGCAGCTCCTACTCATGGTATGGGGGCTGTGGAGAGCAGAGCTGGGCTTGGAGAGGGGCCAAGCAGGCCTCAAGAGCTGGAGGTTGGGATTTAGGGCTGCAGGCAAATCCCGCTGTACCCCCAAGCCCTCAGAAGTGCCTCACTACCCACTGAAGCTCATGGTTCTCTGGGGAAACTGAGGCAAGGAGGAGGAGGGGCAGTACTGACCTCGCTAAAGCGATGCAGAAAGACAGAAGCAGGTCCAGGAACTGGAGACTCCCATGACCCTTCTGAAGCAGGAACTTGGATGAAGTAGTGGATCTACAGCCCTGGCACCTCTTTCAGGCTCCTGCTCATCCCTCCCACAGTCCCAACAAGGCCTGTTCCCAAGGTGTTTCCTAACCCCAGGACAGGAGCTGCAGAACAGACACCCTACTCTTCCCAGTTTCCTCCAAACCAGCCCAGGACCCTAGCTGGGGGTTCTTTTAGAGAGGGGATGGGGAACGTCATCTAACCACGGCAGGGCAGTGTAACCCACCTTCCTCAGGGGAATGGGAGGCAGAAACTGGCCCCTCCTGAGCTGGCCCCTTTCTTGAACTTAATCTTAAAAGTCTATCCCTTGCTGTCTGGTCAGGAACGGACACTGAGATGCAGACAGCCCAATCCCTGGGAAGTGTTCAGTGCCAACACATTCCTGGCTGCCAGTGCTCTCCATCCCCTCTGCTGCTCACACCAGCCCACCGGGTACTAGAGTCCCAGGAGAGGGAATGAAGCCAGGCCCCAGCAGCTCTGCTTCAGAGCTATGCCTAGGAACACTGAACCAGACAGGAGTTTGGCCCCAGAAGTCTCTGGGGCTTCTCTTTGGTTCCCCATTCCAAACAGAAATCCCAGAGAGAGGCAGCCGGGAGCATCCCAGAGAAACTGCCTGTTGAAGGGTTCCAGGGAATCCTCAGTAACTTGCTGCAGCCCGCAGACCTGCAGCACAGGGCTCTGGCTTATTCTGCTGTGATGCTTTGAAGACACTTTGGCACACTTTGGGGAGTACGAGATTTTACAAGGAGTTTTAGGACATCTAAGCATCTTTGCTTCTTCTTTGCTGCAGCCTGCCAGCTCTGACAGCACTCAGTATTTATAGGCAGCAACACCATCAGATGGAGGAAGACAAGGCACGAGCTGCCAAATTTTCCCTGCGACAAAACCAGGAGAAGACAGCTTGGATTTTTAGGAGCCTTGAACCAATGAGGGAGATTGAGGCCTTGTAAAATTAATGTTCACAACAAAACATGTACTCTAGCAAGCCAGGCATGCAAACACTGTATAGAAAAGGCCAGCATGGCTCAAACTGAGGATTTATATAAGGCAAAGTCTCACTAACCACACACCAACATCAAGACTTTTGAGTAGAAATTAAAAATAAAACATGTCGCAAAACTCAGGAGTGGTGGGAGATGGGAGGAGTCCACTTTACCAGCTCAGTTCATGCCCAGAATAACCTATTCAAAGAGAGTCCTGCACTCCAGAGGGTTAAGGGCTCATTAATTTCATACCTCCTACTGTTAACACTCTCAGCCGCTCCTTGAACACTGCGAGGTCTGGGGGGGCAGGGCAGGGAGAGGGGGTGCAGAAAAGGGAGAAGATAGAGAGATGCAGTCAAAGTTAGTAAAAAAAAAAAAACCTGGAACCGTGAAAACTAGTCATGGAAAGCACAAGTCAAAAAAACACAGTATTTAAAATACAGTGAAAATCCATCAGAGGAAAAAGGGCAGGGATGGAGGATGACTATACACTAAGCAGAAGAGAAATCTTGGTGGGAAGTCTGATGAGAGGAGGGAGGAGCAGGAGGGGAAGGGGGGGCATCAGACACTGGGGGGGCAGTTGAGCTGCATAGTTTGAGATCTCCTCTCGCACCTTGACGGGAGAGGAGCCTGCCATCTTCATTTGCCACCAACAAAAACATCCTGCCAAAAGCTGCAGGGAGCGGGATCCTCTGCAGAGCTGGGAGCTGCCTCCCACCAACACCTGCTGCACAGGGTTTGCTCTGCTGGTGCCACTGGGAGGGTTGCAGGGTCAACCCCTGGACGTAAGGGTGCTGCCTTTGCACAGAGGAGGAGGACTGTGGTGTTAACAAGCAGGCAGTTGATGAGGAAGGCAGCAGGCATGCACAGCCATCTCCTCTGGAGCGCGCCTGGTGCAGGCGGGAGTGCCGGCACACCGGAGCCGGGGCAAGCACGCAGCACCAGAGCTGCCTTCCTGGCTAGGTTAGGTCACCCAAGTGCCTCAATCTCACCTGGGTTACAAAAAAAGGCCTTGGAAACACCCGTCCTTTGGGTCAGCAGGGAAAATCAGGCACTTCCCCAAAGTGGGGGGGAAAGGAAGGTGGGACCTCAAGCCCAGCTCCCCACAGGGGCTCGCCTGGCTCTTCCTGAGCTGAAGGAGGATTTCCATCAATTCCCCTCGGCATGAGGCAGAGGCAGCTGCCTTCCACAGGGAGAAAGACAGACAGACAGACATTTAGACACACACAGCCTTGCACACACCACCCAGATTTCAGCGTGCTGAGGTACTATTTCTTTCTTTCTTTCTATTTTCAGGGTCATACTGAGTTCCTGTAGTGATCCTGTCCTTGTTGTACATACTTACCATGCCAGACCAGCTGCAGTGGAAGACCAGGATGAGATGACTTTGTTGTTTGTTTTTTTTTAATATAAAACACCAGAGAAAGAGATCTCTTTGAATTGTGTGGCTCCAGCCCCATCACTCCTCAGACTGAGTAGCCCTGGGCAGGTTTTCTCCCTTTGACATTCTCCCCAGAGATCACACTGCTTAACCCAAAGAGAGCTTCCAAACCAGAACCAAACCGGTTGCTAAACAAAAGACAACCAAGAAGAAGGATCAATTTCAGAGATTAACCATCCCACTCCTTTGAATCACAGCACTACCACTTAAAGTGCTGGCAACTGTGATCACACCACAAAAACTGACCTTTAAAGGACTTCACTGTTCAGAAAGAGGAAACAAGATTGTTTTCCAGTTTCAAAACCACTCCTGTTGTTAACCACCCTGTCAAGTGCTACATATTCTTTCAAAGCAAAAAAAAAAAACCAGCAGGATCTGCTTATAAATTGGCTTTTTCTGCCACAAGCAGGCAACACCCAACCTTAGGCCCAGCTGGAGTTCTGTGTCCTGCACCACCACCACAGCTCGTTCCTCACTTACTGAAAACTATTTTCAAGCTAAGTTCACTAGGATTGACTAGATGAGGTTTTCCAATATAAGAACACCAGGAGAAAACCTACTCAGTATAAATAACACTTTTACAGCAAGATTTTTTAAAAGTCTTTCGCTAAGATCTAGCCACCCGAATTTAGGGTTCTACCAAGAGACACAACCCCAGCACGAGCTGGCAGCTGCCACCATTATATCCTGTTCCCAGGACTCATTATTTCCTATGAATTCATGGATTCTTGGGAAGCAAATCAACACCAGTAGCCACAATGACAGGTATTTCAATATGAAAGCCACAAAGGAACAGAGATTAATCCCCAGTCCCAGGATGGATGGATGGACAGAAAGCAGCTCTGCAGAGAAGGACTTTGAGGTGCTGGTGGATAGGAAGCTGGACATGAGCCAGCCACATGCACTGACAGCCCAGAAAGTCCTGGGCTGCATCAGAAGTGTGACCAGCAGGCTGAGGGGGGCATCCCATCCCTCTGCTTCACTTAGGTGAGACCCCACCAGTGCTGCCTCCAGCACTGGGCTCTCCAGGGCCTGGACCTGCTGGAGCAAGTCCAGAGGAAGCCACAGAGATGCCTGAAGGTCTGGAGCCCCTCTGCTATGGAGACAGGCAGGGAAAGCTGGGGGTGTCAGGCCTGGAGGAAAGAAAGCTCCAGGAGATTCCCTTGTGACCTTTCAATCTATAACGGGACCTATGGAAAAGGAGCAGAGAGAGTTTTTACCAGGGTCTGCAGTGCCAGGACCGGGGACAAGGGCTGCAGACTGACAAAGGGCATGTCAGGGACTGGACACAAGGAAGAAATTCTTCCCTGTGAGGGGGATGAGGCTCTACCACAGGCTGCCCAGAGCAGCTGTGGATGCCACATCCCTGGAAACGTTCAAGGACTGCTGTCCATAGGCTGGGCAGGGCTTGGAACAACCTGGTCTAATGGAAGGTGTCCCTGCCTGTGGCAGTGGGATTAGACCAGCTGAACTCTTAAGCTCCCTTCCAACCTAGGGCACTCCGTGAGTGCCCGACTTCCTGAGCAGCACAGTAACTCTGCTCCCCACAGCCTTTCCTGCTGAGGGGCAGCTGTCACTGCCCCCACTCACAGCTGGCTTGCTCTGGGTTTCATCTAGACCCTGCTGTACTCTCAAAAGAGAGACACATCCTCCAGGCATAAGGCTCTCCTCTCCTGCTCTGCTTCAGAACTGTAGTGCTCACAGAAGAAGCCAAAACCCCTGAGTTGGAAAAGTCTTTCCTCATCCTCTCCACTAGCCAGCCACGGTGAGTGGCTGTAAGACCTAAAAAGTCTTTCCTCACAGTGCTGACTATGAGCACGTGTGTCTTCTCCCACAGCTGGGTTCACAGCCATCCTCTCCCCACCTCTTGCCATCAAAATATCTCAGGCACAGGACACACTCCAAGCTGGAGCTGGAGAGCTCCTGAGGTTCAGCCAAGGGTTGGTCCTCCAGAGAAGCATGTCAGAGTCCAGACTGTGGGATGAAACAGCTTCCTCATCATCCAGTGAACTGGTCCAAACAAAACCTACTCCCTTCCCTAGCGCTGCTGGTGTATGTAATCCTGTCCGAAGGTCCAGGGCTGGTGTCCCTGTGCTGGCAGACGAATGAGGAATGAAGGCAGATCACACGCCCCGTGCATTCTGATCGGCTGCTTCGATTGGCAGGGTTAGTAATCATCACTGCTGCTGCTGCTCTACTCTATGTTAGGAGCATGAGCATGCCTCTGGAGCACTCGGAGTGCCAGGGAACCACCCTGGGAAGCATCAGTGAGGTGACAGAGTTCAGGAACCTCATCCTGGCTAGGAGAATGGCAGCAAACTACAGGAATCCACTCTAAAGCACATGGAGAGGCGCTGGGTTAAGCACTCTCAGATCAGGATTTCAAGTCCTGGGCACCACACAGACTTCTGTACAACACTCATGCAGCTCCCACTCAAATGCATTGGGATTTCCACCTCTCTACTTGGACAGGAATGCATCCCAAAGCTTCCTTGTTATGATCACCAGCAGGGATTCATAGATCAGTCTTGGAAAAAGGACAGTTAAAGGATTTACAAATGCTAGGGCAAGCTGGAAGTTCAGCAGGGCAGCCTGCAGAGATGAACCCAGCACATTCATCCCCAGCTCTGAAGGTGCCCAAGGGCAGCAAAAGGAGCTGAGAGAACAGACCTCCAGCTCTCACCAACACAGAACCTCTCTGCTTTGCATTTCCAGAAGATGCAACTGCTTCCAGCCCTTCTGGTTTTTTTTGCTTCTGGGTGAGCAGGATCAGTGATAACACTGACTGGCACTGGTTGAAGAAACATGAGCTGAGTGACAGCCGGAGGGTGGCAGGACTGTGCTGCTGCTGGCAGCTACAAATTTTAGAGTGATCATTACTAAGGAAACTTCAGACTCCCGGCCTGTGAAGCAGTCTACCTACGAAGCTGTGAAAGAGAGGGGAGCTCAAGCAATGCAGCACCAACTGCTCTCAAAGCCCTCACCCAGTTTGTCTGTGGATGTGATAATATCGGCTGGAAGGGAGGAGTCCAGATCTGCATCCAAGATGCCCAGTGGATCGAGTTGTGCTACATGATGCCCTCGAATCTATGAAATGCACCGGGAATGGAAAGGAGAACAGGAACCAAAAGGGAGAGAAAAAACAAAAGAGGGGAGGGGTAAAAAAGTTAAATTACATTAGAATTAATTTGCAGAGTAATTCTCACCGACGTTTGGAGAAACAGTTACTGGAGCATCATCAAAATTTACACAACTAATGCCGAGAGGATCAAGCTTTGCAATGTGGTGACCCCTGACCTGGAAGCAACAACACGGATTAGTCATTAAAACAAGTTAATTAAAGAGACACTCCTTTAAAAAAAAAAAAAAAAAAGTTAGAAAGTTTCATTCAGAGTTTCCTTCTTTACATTTTCTGCAGAGCTACCCAATTCTAGCTGCAGCTGAAGAAGTTGGGTGCTTTCCCAGGAAGTGTTCAAGGCCAGGTTGGTCCAACCCTGGACCAACCTGGGATAGTGGGAAGTGTCCCTGCCCATCCCAGGGGCTAGAACAAGATGGTCTGTAAGGCCTCTGCCACGTCAAACCACTCCACAACTCAAAATTAATAATGACAAACAGTTACAATTAGGGAGCCATCACTGGTGCTGCAGCGGAGTAGTCATTGCTCACCTATAATTACAGGGAAAACCAAGCTCAATCCAATAAGAAATTATTGTGTGGTGTTTTAAGGAGGTTACAAATCACATGCAGGGCTTCCTTCACCTTCCTACTCCTTCAAACCTCCATATACTGTCCTGAACCTCCCCACCTGGACATCCTGCTGCAGCTAGAGCCCTACTGTGACACCAGGACAGGGAGGGAGGTAGATTCATTACTAAGGACAGCTTAGAAAAATACATCCAAGAGCCATCATGTGCCTGTGAAGCTCTTCTTCAGAGCCTGAAGAAGAGACAGGCACGCTGAAGAGGTTACAGATTTTGTGTTCAAATCAGGGGCGTCAGGCTCCTGCTTCCAATTGCATCAGGGACTCCGTGTTCAAATTCAGCCTCTGCTTGCTTGTTTGACTGGCAGGGGCTGCAGGGTGGTCACCTCTCACGGAATCAGCCGTGCAGGTCCTCACAAACGGGTCCTGATGTTGACATCAGCACCACAGTTGCAGCAGCAGGCACAGCAGGGGCAACGTCTCGGAGCCAGAGAGCAGAGCCAAGGCTGGGCAGACCTTTGGACTTGCCCAGTGCTGCAGTTCCTGCTGTAACTCATAGCCTTTTACACTGAATTTTTCCCATAACTCAGCAAGAACGCAACTGCACAGCACAGCAAGTGCTTCGTCACAGGAACACGTGAAAAGCCCAAAGTTACAGCTGCACATCTGGGTTCATTAACTCCGCAGCACAGCCGTCATTACAGCCCCCACACTTGATAAACCAGAGCACAACAAGAAGTAAAAGGATAACAGAGATGTAGAAACACATTTAAATGTTCTCCAGAGTTAAAATACTTGCTGGCTCTCCCTCAGCCGGAGGGTGTTCCTTTCCTGCTCCAGACTCCTTTCTCCCAGAAGGCTGACTTGGCAGCAGCATTGGTCTGAGCTTGCAGCCCACCAGCTCCATGGGCCACTTCGAGGTTGCAAATCACATGGAAATGCTTCCTGACCTTTTATTTTAGGACCTCGGAAGTTCTGTCAGCAACAGGGGGAAGCAGGGTGGGTGCTCCGTGCTGCTGCCAAGCTTGGCAGGACTCCATGGCACAGGAGCAGCATTCCAAAGACAGCAGCAAACTACCCAGTGTGGAGAAGACCTCCCCCTCCCTGCCACCCTGTTTGAATGACAATAGCTTTAATCTTCCTATTGTCCAGCAAAGCATCAGCTGAGCTGCCCCAACACATCAGCTGCTCCTATTCCTGCGTGCTCTCCACAGAAACACATTTGCACCAATTCCAGCCCACCTCAGCCACCCCTGGGGAAAAGGATGTCACCCTCCTGGGCACAAAGTCCCCTTACCTGATATGCCCTGATGAGAGATTGCACTGCAAGATGGTCCTCCACCAGTTTATCCACGTTAGGCTGAGCCTGAACCAGGGACTGGGCTTGGGACAGGGTGGAGAGGCTGGTAGTCAGTGGAGGGGGACTTTGGTAGGCAGTACCTGGAGCAGCTCCAGCATTGGCGTTGCGAAAAAAGATGTCCCATGACTAAGAAAAAGGAAAGAAGAGAGGTGACCAGGGTCTTCACTCGCAGTCCAAACACCTCCTCAGCCAAGGTTACAGAGGGTCTCACCTTTACTGCCAAAGCAGGGGGCAGAGCTGCCTCCTCCCCTGTACCTCAGCTCCACGCAGCTGCCACTGAAGGCACAAACCTGCCTGGAGCAGAGGAGCACTACAGCTCTCCCACTATTCCAGCTACATCCCTATCACAGCCCATCCCACTTCCCATCCATCTGCACTGTTTCTTTTGGCATGAGGCCGACACCAGAGCCACCCCTCCCTTGGAAGGGGCACCAGGGCTCTCTGCTCTTGGAACTGCTGCTCTAAGCAACCAGCCCCAGCCTGGACTTCCAGCTCGTTTCCTTCTCCCCAGGGGAAGCCACTGCTCTCTAAATACCCCAAAATTTTCTGAAAAACATTTCTGCCCTGTAATCAAATACACCTCTTCTTCTTTCCACGGTCTGAATGTCCGGAGACCTAAATCCCAGCATAAGCTCTGTTGTTCAGCCCTCAACCAGCAATGTTTTTATTTTTCCATCTCTTCTTGTTTTTTCCCCGGTCCTTTTGGTGACACCAGTGACAGCACTACGGAGGTAACTCCCATAACCAGCTCTCCCATGCCCAGAAAGAGTCACCTCTGCTCCTGTTCCCTCTGCAGATGGGCATTTCTTTGTTACAAGAACAAATCAAAAAAAAGCCCTGGACAGACGTGGTGTCCATTCATACTTTTCCAGCACTGTCTGAAAAGCCTGGAAGTGTTCCAGGCCAAACCCAGGTTAACCAGTCTCCTTGTAGAAACACCAAGAGATTTGGGGAAGGAGAGCCTGGCCAAAAAACAAAGTCTGATCCACGCTTGTGCCTTGTCTCATGTGTCACCAACTGATGGCAAAGGATGAGGGCATGGCACAGAGCAGCTGTGTGCCAGCACAGACTCGGGAAGCTTGCCAGAGCAAACAAATCCCGAGGGATCTGCAGGCTGCCTTCAGCCCAGGGGGTCTCTCCACCCACTAGGAGCTTGGCATCCTGCACCTCGGAGAGCACCAAGGACAGCCTTGGCAATCAGAGATGGGCAAAGCCCAGCCATCCCCGGAGTGTTTAAATCAAGTAGAAAAGTGCCCTCGAAGCAGAGGTTGTTTGGGGCAGGAAACAGTTTTTGTCCCCTAGAAGCAGGGTGGAGAGGACTGAAAACCTGCCCTTTGCTGGAGTCGCCCCAGCTCAGCTCCTCCAGTTGCAGCACCCATCACATGTCCCAGGAAAGTATTTCCAGTCCCAGTTTACCCAAACACCCCATTGTGCCATCACATGACTGCACAAGGTGAATAAATTTAGAAACAGGTCACACTAAAGGAACATAAATAAGATCTGGAACATTTTGACACTGTAACTGATAAACAGCCACTCCCCCAAAGGGAAAAACAAAAAGGGAAGATAGGAATCACCCCATTCCTGTTCTGACCGCTAAAGGAAATTTCAGTGGGAAAAGAGGGAGAGCTGCTTTTTGCTCCATCCTTGCTCTGCCCCTCCCCAGGCTCACAGAGCTCCTGGGTGTCCCCAAAGCCATTAGGGGGACACCCAGGAGGGACACCCTCCAAACAGAGGGACAAGCACCCAGGGATGGGCTCTGTGTCCTTGGGATGGAGAAGAACTTAGCTGGCTCCTTTGCTCCATGGCTTAAGGTTGTTTCATGTACTGGCAAATGAAGACAGGCAAGAGAAAAGAAGCATCTGTCAGCCTGGGAGGAGAGTGGGGACAGGGACAGGGGTGTTGCCTAAGTTACCTCCTCCCTTCTGCCATTCATTCACCTCTGGGAGCTGCAATCAGCTTCTGCTTTGGAAGAAGAAGTTCACTTTAAACTCCACAAACGAGGTGTGGCACTGGCTGGGTCAGCTCGGGCACTTTCACTGCCTGCTTTATTGCTCCACAGAACCATGTCCCCATGGCACCAGCCAGGCTGGGGTCCTCATAAGTGCCACAAAAGCATCAGCTTTCAACATGCTGATGTGGTTTCCAGCTCAAGAGAATCCAAGGGCTATCCCATCTGGGGAGCACAGAGGCACCTCTGGAGCTCACATCTCCCACGGGAGAGGCAGAACAGCTCCATCAGAGTAATCCATGCTTTATCTGGGAAGGAGAACTTTGCCTCAATCCAGCACTTGCCAAAGGTGAGAGCAGCAATAAATTCATGGGGTTATTCCCCCTGTGATTTCTCTGCGCCCTTGGCAGCTCTGTGAGCACACACACCCTGTAGAGGCATACAGGACATTAGACACATCCTGAGTACAAGGGAGCTCAGTTCCAGGGCGTTTTAGACAGTCCCACAGCTGCAACACAAAGCATTAGCCTGGACTGGCGTTCCCAGAGCTCCTCCGTGCACCGGCAAAGCGGGATGGGCGAATCAGCTGGAGTTCCGCCGAAGGATTCCATGAAGAAAATGCCCTAAAATAACCCATTTTTTGTCTTCCCTATTTTAAGCAACCCCACTAAAGCTTGTTCTGCAGTTAAAATCCCCAGTGTCTACAAGTCAACGTTTTCATGAAAATCCTGTGTTAAGAACTTTTTAGCACCTTGGTTTTGGATGTGTGGGATCAGTGCCATTGAAAACACATCAGAGTGCTGGGGAACAGGATAACCCCTAATTTCTCATTCATTCATTCAACCCTGGTCTGCACGTGGCTCATATATAAAGAAAATCCCTGCTCCACATTCAGGACATGTTCAAAACTGTCCTAAAAATCCCCTGGGTAATGCTGAGACTTAGTCACTGGAGGGACATTCGTGGAAAATGTGGAAAAATGCTGTCAGGTTTCAGAACACCTCCTCCTAGTCAAGCCCTCACCTGCTGGGCTCAGCCTTGCTGGAAGAGTTTCAGGGATCCAGAGCAGGACAGACCTCTGCACATACTGCCCACAGCAGGATTGTTTTCCCAGTTTTAAATCCAGGAGCAGCTGGTGGGAATTCCTCTGGCCATCAGACCCCCCCAGTCCCCCTCTCCGTCTGTAGATCACCAGTCTGGTTTTACACACACACAAGAGGCTCAAAGCCAAGCTTAGCTACATCTGCCCCAAACACAGAACACCACCCGTGCCCGAGACAAAAAGGAAACCGGTCCCAGTGTGGAGAACAGCCCCCTTTTCCCCCATCCTCCACTCTGCAATCAACCCTCTTCACCAGCCACCAGAGATGGGAAAAATACAGCACTGGGAGCTTGCTGCAGGTGGATTCCCAGAAGCCATTCCTCGTATCCGCTTGTGATCCAGGATGCTGCCCGTGTCCCAAGCCCACGGCGGTTCCCTCTTGAACGGAAAAAGCTCCTCTTGGCTCTTGCTCAAGGAAATCGCTGCTGTTTCTTTCGGGCAAAGCGAGGCAGAAGGACCTTCCACAAACATCCGGCCCCCTCCAGATGAATTCACTCCTCCTCAAAAAGGTGGCACTTACCTGCACCCCACTGCTTTAAGACACACAGAGAAGTGAACGGTGACGTCCTGGCAAGGTTGATCCTTACCTTATGTACACTTTTGGGATTTTCCAGCCAAGCATAATACATTTCTTCCACATAGTTTGAACTAGTCCCACTCAGAAAGGGCTCGGCAGCCACCGGTGCACTGTAGCACCTGAGCTGTTGGAACGTCCTGGGTGCTGCCGGCCTGTGTTGGGAAATTGTCTTTACAGTCTGTGAAGCCGTCAACGGCCTCAGTTTTGCCGCACAAGTCCTTAAGTTAAGCATTTTTTTTGTCCTGCTGCCTCACACGAGTTCCTGTTGAGGGAGAACAGAAAAGTGGGTTAGGAATTACTGCAGGAGAGCAATGAACGGAGACCAGCCCCTCCCCTGAGCACAGAGCACCGAGCTTAGGATCAGTTTTTAACGTGGATCAATCCATCCACCCTGTCACACAGCCAGGGCCCTGACGGCTTAGAAATGCAGCTTTTGCTCAGTACACTTGGCATGGCCAGGTCTGCTTCTCCCATCCCTCATCATCATCATCATCATCATCATCATCTCCTCGGTCACGACAGCGCGAAGCCGATTTGCTGGGTGGGTGCCCTCGAATGAGCTGCTGCACGCCAAAGCCACCCACACCTCTTGATTTCAGCCTCTTCCATCACTCTTCCTCCCAGGCAGGTCTGGGCTTCCCTGTCTCTGACCGCTCTGCTTGGCTGAGGTTTTCTTCTTGGTTTGCTGTGACGTGCACCAGGATAAAAGCTGGGAAGAAACCGTCTACAGGAATAATCGCTTGCAAAGTAGGGGTACAGCAGAACAAAGCACTTGAGAAGCACAGGAAAGACTGCTTCTCCTCATAAGCCCACACCCAAGAACGCCAGTGTAGATGAAAGACCCAGAGAGGGGCTCTCCCCTGCTCAGAGAACCCAGAAAAGGGACCTGGAGCTGGTGTGGGACCTTTGAGAGGTCCTGCCTTGCAGCTTTCAGTAGGGCATGGGTTAGGCAGGGGGTTTGCCACAGGGTCAGCCACGGGGCTTTACACGCACCCAACCGAGCACCACAGCCCAAGGAAAGCACTGGAGACCATCCCGAAGGAAGCGCAGGCACCTGGAGCTGCCCTTTCCACCCAGCTCCTCCCACTAAAGGCAGGACCCAAGGCTAGAGGTGACCCAGCTGGCTGGTTTCCATATCCCAGACGAGTTTAACGAGCAGCAGCCCCAATGTCAAAGCAGATATCATGTGTTCACCAGATTAAAATGAAATTTCACAAGGGACTAGGAAAGAAACAACACGCCTTCATGGCCAGAGTTTTGCTAGCCAGCCTTCCAGGTTTGCCTTGCTAAATCTGTTTCAGGCACTGACCTCTTCCCTGTAGTGACCAGTAACAGGACCAAGGGTTCTGTCAGGGGAGGTTTAGGTTAGAAAGTAGAGAGAGTCTTCACCCTGAAGGTGTTTGGGCACTGGAACTCCCCAGGGAAGTGGTCAAAGCACGAAGCTTGGGAGTTCAAGAGGAGTTTAGACAAAGCTCCCAGGCAGGCACACAGCGTGTGACTCTTGGGGATGGTCCTCGCAGGGCCAGGAGTTGGCCCTGATGATCCTTGTGGGTCCCTCCTAACCGAGCATATTCTGTGATTCTGTAGTTCTGACTGCCTGGCATGACAGGGGCTACACTTCCCACTGCAAACCACGAGGTTCTGATTCAGAGAACCTGAGGAAGACCCAGAGTGACCTGAATTCAGACAGAGTGCTTGACAGATCTACCCACAGGATAAAGGGAACCCCTCGTCATTTCCACCCAGCCCACAGTCACACCTGGCAAGAAAGGCCAGCGGGTGGAGGAGCACAAGAGCCACAGCTCTGGGGATTCTCCCAGGTCACCCTCATCAGATCCACACAGCAAAGCACACACTGTTATTTTTCCGACAGGCTGAGAAAGTCAGGGATGTTCAGCCTAGAGAAAAGAAGGCTCCAGAGAGTCCTCAGAGTCCCTAAAGGGACTCCAAGAGAGCTCAGGAAGGACTTTAGACAAGGGCCTGGAATGGCAGGACAAGAGGGATTGGCTTCCCACTGCCAGAGGGCAGGGTTAGATAGGATATCGGGAGAAAATTCTGCCCTGTGAGGGTGGTGAGGCCCTGGCACAGGTGCCCAGAGAAGCTGTGGCTGCCCCTGGATCTCTGGAAGTGTCCAAGGGCCAGGGTAGACGGGATTTCGGAGAAACCTGGGCTAGTGTAAGGTGTCCCTGCCTATGGCAGGGGGGGCAGAACTGGATGATCTTCAAGATCCTGCCAAAGCATTCCACGATTCTGTGATATTTCAGAGAGCCAACTGAATCAGAGCACAGGCACGCATATGGCAGGGGAAAAAGCTTTAGGACAGCAGCAGCAGCAGCAGCATCTCCAGTTTCATGTCCAGTTTCGGTGCTGTCACTCAGCAGCATCCAGTGACCTCTCTAGGAAAAAAGAGTGAGGTTAATGCCAGGTTTGAGCCAAAGAGAGCAGAGCTGGCTGCTCTCTGAGGACCTCTTCCAAGAAGGGTGAGCTAGGAGCCTGGACAGAGACAAGGGAGGCTGGGATGATTGCAAGTTGGATCAAAACAGAGAACCAGAAGCAAGGACAAGTAGGAAACCCAAGTCTCAGAGAAGGGAATATCAGGGTCACACAGGAATGCAAAGGTCACGCTGGGAGTGACGGCCGAGGAGAGTGCAGAGGGGCAGCGAGTCACAGACCTCACCAAAAGGTCAAACCTCAGGAATGCCCACCGGAGGTGAGGGCCCGGAGCCAATAAACAGATTAAAGTGCTAAATGCGACCCACCCGCAGCCGGCATGGGGGGTCAGCCTGGAGAGCGGGTACTCGGCAGCGACTTGGGACTTAGCGAATACTCCCGAGGTTAAAACCAGCACGGATTCCACCTTCCAGGAAGCGGCGGGTCCAGATCCACCGGCCACAGCAGCCACAGCTGATCCAGCACCGGGCACCTTCGGGCGGGCGGCGGGCGGGGGCCCCG
>VWZN01009510.1:41055-56269 GCA_013396955.1 Regulus satrapa
CCTGCCGTGCTCGGGGACCCCTGCCCTGCCCTGCCCTGCCCTGCCCTACCATGACCGGGGCACCCCTGCCGTGCCCGGGGGACCCTTACCGTAACCGGGGACCCTTACCGTGTCTGGGGACCCCTGCCGTAACCGGGGACCCCTACAGTGCCTGGGGACCCCTGCCGTGACCAGGGGACCCCTGCCGTGACCAGNCTCTCATCATGGCCACCCCAAGCGTGACCTCGCGATCTCCGCTGTGTGGTTGGAGAACGCTTTGCCCCGGGGCACCTCAGGCCTCTGGGGATAAGCCAGAGATCCAGCGGATGCCCAGCAGGGCGCAGGAGGTGCTCTGGGAACGCTGCAATTGCTGGTAATTTCCTGACAGTGAGTCACGGTGGTCTCAGCCGCAGGAGCTGAGCAGGGCTGGATGGCACTTTCAGGAAGTGAACGGGGTGCCAGGAAAACACCCCAACAGCCCACGTCCACGCAAGCCTGGCCACGCACACACCCTCGGCCCTCCCAGCGTGGTGCAATCTCGGGCAGAGCGGGTGAGGACATGAGGATGAGGACTGTCCCTAGAGGCCACGTCTCTGAAGGCCATGGCCCCAGGGCGGCACGAGTGGGCACAAGAAACTGCGTGGACAGCAGGGTCCTGCTGTTGGGGCAGTGAGAACGAGAGGGGTAACAGAGGAGGCACAGCTGGCCGTGGCACCAGAGGTCTGGGCAGTGCAGGAGGAAGCCATGGGGAAGTGTGGAGTGGCAGCATTTACACCAGCAGCCGCTTCTGGGACACCCACAGTCCCTGGCCCTGACAAGCCGGAGCCCCGCTCGCGTGGGGGTCGTCACAGCTGGGCTGGGACTGGGATTGGGACGGGAGCTGGTGCTGAGTGAGTCCATCTCCCTGCCGGGTCAAGCGAATGGCAGGCTGGCACACAGCCCCAGGCCCCACACATCAACTCCAAACATTCCCTCTGCTCTCTGCCCCACACAGTGCATCCTTCTGCTCTGCCCCACAGCCCAGCTCTGCCCTACACTCTGGTCCCAGGGCATCCCCTGCTCTCCCTCCCCACTGCATTGCTTGGGGGAACCAAACCTCTACAGTTTCAAGAGAGTAATTGGGTGAAACCGGACGTTGCAAAACCTGGAAAGCCCACTGTGACAGCGCTTCCTTCTCGAGGCTCTTGAAAACCAGCCACGCTGGCCCAGGTCTCAGAGAGCAGACAAGCGACGCTGCAGGCAGGACAGGCAGGAGCAGGCAGCCAAGCGCCTCAGAAGTTTGCAGATACTGTGAAGTCTCTGCCCAGGACTCTGCAGTCGGTGGCGGCAATGGCATTTGTCCCTGATTTGGACACACTGGAGAGCAGCAGGTAAGAATAGACATGCCGTAGAGGACTTTGTGGGATGTGATGCTGCATTCCTGACCCTGACTTCACCATCTCCCTTTGCCTTTCAGCCTGAACGAGGAGACGTTCTATGGCCCCGACTGTCTCTGCCCGCAGAAGGTAATGTTGGGGCGCTGGGAGTGCTGGGGTCCATGTCATGGTGAAGCCAGGCTCTCACCCTACATCCCCTTTCTTCCCCAGAAGCCCCGGCTGGACTTGGAGGCGGCATCGCCTGGGGTGGGCATCCAGGTGACAGTGACAAAAGGACACCCTTCCAGGACCTTTCGCCAGGCTGCTGTCCTGGTGGTTGCTGTGACCAAGCTCCTAAAGCAGCTGTCGTACAAGAACTTTGCTGATAGTGACCTTGGCGGCTTCTTGGATGATATTTTCGGTACGAGGGTGATGTCACCCCAGCCAGAGGATATTTTTTGGGGGATACTCTTGGACCTGGTGGCAGCATCCCCCTGACTGTATCGCTCCCCACAGAGCCCGTCTCCTTCCAGTGCATCAAGGACAGTTATACCAAGGCACCCGTTTTCCGCTACACTCGCTCCCAGTCCTTCGACATCCTGGACATTGACCACAAGTGCTTGGTACTGGAGTCACCCACCCAGCTGGTGGCCCTGCACCTGCAGGGACCCTCCGCTGGACGGAAAGGTGAGAGGATACGCTCCCATCCCAGTGTCCCTGTCCCCAAACCCAGGACCACCCATTTACCCGTCCCCTTTCTCTGCAGTGAAGCTCAACATTGCTCTGTACCGTCCCCGGCCATCGCAGGACAGTCCAGGGTCTGGAAGGGTGCCGGTGGCATTGGGGATCAAGGGCTACAAGCTCTACATGTCGTGTGTGATGAGTGGCACCGAACCCGTGCTGCAGCTGGAGGTGAGCAGGGCATCCCACCAGTCTGTCCTCTGTGGGGATGGGGCCTCCTTTCCACCTTGACCCCCATTTCATCCCCCTGGCTATAGGAAGCTGACGTCAGGAGGGATATTGAGAGCGTGGAGCTGACCCGCTTCATCTTCTACCGCCTGGACAGCCCAGCCGAGGGCACCACCCGCTTCGAATCGGCCGCCTTCCCTGGCTGGTTCATTTGCACATCCCTGCAGTCCCGCCAGCCCGTCGGTATCACAAACACCCCAGACCAGGTGAACATTGCTACCTATGAGCTGAGTGGGCGCTGAGGATCCTGCATCAACCAACCCAACCGGCAGTCACCGGTTTTCAGGCTGTATGTACTAAGTACAACCCCTGGGACACAACCCGCTTCCCCATCTATTTCATGTGAAATAGCAGCTCTGGGCCCCATGGGCTCGAGCCAGCCCAATCTTATTTATTTCTTGTGCCTGCTCATTACTTTTGTACTTATTTATTGTGCCCCCCCCCCCTTATTTATTTATGCTTCTAACTTGTACGAGGATGGAGTTGGAAATAAAAACTTTTCTAGGACAGCACCGCTCAGGTCGTTGTTTACGGGGCGATGTGGTTGTGGATGGGAAAATCCTTCTGCTTCGGCTGCTTTTCGGGTGAAAACCCAAGGAGTGGGGGGGCCGCCCCACCGCCCAGGGATCCCCCCTGACCCATGCAGGACCCTCCAGCACTCGGTCTCCCTGCCCGCCCCACAGCCGGGAGGCGACTGCGGCGGGCACCCCACGGCGGAGCCGCCGGGAGGGCTCACCCAGCTCGGCCCCAGCCGTCACCGCCCCTGCCCCTCGGGCAATCAGGGAGCCGGGGCCCGCGTTCTCCTCTCAGCATTGGTCGGTTTGAAGGAGGAGGCGGCCGAGGGAGGCGTTGGCTGGCGGTGCTGGCGGTTGTGCCGTGCAGGAGGCGGCGGGCGAAAGCGGCCGGTGAGGGAGCGGCGGCGGCGGGGCGGGCCCGGGGCCTGTGGGGAGCGGAGCTCTGCCACCCCGAGGTGCCCTCTGGGGCCGGGGTCCTGCGAGCAGGGGCGGCGAGCCCTCCGGGAGTGCCCGGCATGGGCAGGGATGAGCCTGGGTGGGTGTCAGGGCGGCGAGCCCTCAGAGAGTGCCCGGGATGGGCAGGGATTGAGCCTGGGTGGGTGTCAGGGCGGTGAGCCCTCAGGGAATGCCCGGGATGGGCAGGATCTCAGGGCGGTGAGCCCTTAGGGAATGCCCGNTCAGGGATGAGCCTGGGTGGGTATCAGGGCGGTGAGCCCTCAGGGAATGCCCGGCATGGGCAGGGATGAGCCTGGGCACGGTGTCAGGGCGGCGAGCCCTCAGGGAGTGCCCGGCCTGGGCAGGGATTGAGCCTGGGCACGGTGTCAGGGCGGCGAGCCCTCAGGGAGTGCCCGGCCTGGGCAGGGATTGAGCCTGGGCACGGTGTCAGGGCGGCGAGCCCTCAGGGAGTGCCCGGCCTGGGCAGGGATTGAGCCTGGGCACGGTGTCAGGGCGGCGAGCCCTCAGGGAGTGCCCGGCCCGGGCAGGGATGAGCTCGGGCACGGTGTCAGGGCCGGGCCGTGAGGGAGCCCCCGGGAAAGGTGCCCACAAAACGGGCACAGGGCCACGCTTTGGGAGAAGGCATTAGGGGAGGATCGAGGGTCTGGGGGAGTCGTGATGCTCTTGGGGTGCAGTGGAAGCCTTGGAAGGAGGAGGGGGCTTGACAGGTCCCTAATGGCCAGGGAGAGAGGGGGGCGATGAGACTGCGAGGGATGGGGTGATTGATGCTGGTGTGGAAAACGAAGTTCACTTCTCCGTTATAGTTTTAGGGCTTATTAATAAAACAAATAATGAGGAGTATAACTTTTCCTTCTGCAAGCTGAGCCACAGTTGAGGTGTGGAGTAGCATTGGGTCAGGAAGAAGCTTAAGTGCCAGTGAGCCTCTGGACAATATCACGTGCAAGGAGGGGTTTTTGGGAACAGCATTGCCAGGGATTGGAGAGGTTTGCAGCGTAACAGGAATCCATTGCCATGGAGTACTGAGACCATCCTCTCTGCACTACGTTTTCTGTCTCTTCTCTCTGCAGTACCACAGAGGAGCTGGCCGCAGAATGCCAAGCAGCCAAGGAAAGGCTGAAGCAACCAAATGCAAAGTAAGTCTGGAAGATGTCGGACTTGGAGAAGATGATATGTAAAGATAAGAGGAATAACTGGCTCTGCCCCCACAGGACCCTGGCACCAGTAACCAAGCAGTTTCAGAGAGATGAGACACACGCTTTTAAGGAGCGAAAAGAGCTAAAGGTTCATTTCATACATCCCTTGACACAGAGTTTCACAAACTATCCCCTGTCTATCCCCTACGGGCTGGTTCATAAAGGTTATTCCCTAAGGATTGGTCCATCCAGAGAAGGTGTCTAGGAGCAGGGAACAGTTGTTTGTGAAATATGGTTAAGTTAAACAATTCGACAAAGGATTCATATAGAATTTACAGGCATGTACAATAATAACTTGTTTACAGGCCTGACTTAAAAGAATCTAAAGTATTTAAGAACCAAGGAAAGCCACATTAATGGAACACTTGCTCTAGTATACTTACACCAAGACCTAAAGAGTTCCTACCAGGTACCTAGCTGTGAAAAACTCCCCTCAGATGCAGTGAGGGACTCATGTTGGCATCTTTGTATCTCCTCAGCCGGCAAAGGGTTGAACCTTGGGAAAAGGGGGCATCAGCCCAGGCTCTGTTGGCATCACTTGCTGCTCCTCCAAGTACAGCAAACACGAGGATTTGCTGGCACAGGGAAGCCCCCCTTCAGAGGGAGAGGCTGGTCACAGCCCACAGCAGTCCAAGAGAGCTCAAAAGGACTCACTCGGGATCGCTGCTTATAGGGTCACAGGAGAGTGCACTTTAGTCATAAGAACTTTTCATCCTGGCTGCAGTTCAGATCTGTGACTTGCTTTGAAAACCACATCCCTAGGTCAGGGTCACAAGTTCCTGACTCCAAATGGGGGACACAGCACAGATTGCTAAATAACTGGCGGTGAGTCAACTAGCTGTTTTTCAAAGGAGTTGAGCTTGGGGAGTTTCAGTTTGGGAGACTGATCATTGCCCAGTCCTAGCGGATGTTGTGTTATTGTTGACAGCTGCTTTGTCCCATGAGTGTCCCCCTGGGCAAGCTGGATTTCCTTGGAGCTGAGGCCCGCTTTGTCTTTCCAGGTTGACAGGAGCAAGGAGGATGTTCTTGGGAATGCGATGGCAGGTGCTGAAGAGGACAGAAGGCTTGGAGCCAAATCCAAGCAGCAGACTGGGTACACTGCTCAGAAGAAGCCTTCAAATACATCCCAGAGAGCAGGAGGGGTGCATCCAGAGAGCAGCAGGACACTCCCTGCTTCTGCACAGGCTAGAGGCAGGCTCCCATCTTCAGCCTCTGGTGACTTAAATCCAGGAAGGAACCAGAAGCCTGCACAGGAAACTATCGCTGCAGCAGCAGCTCAGGTGGGAAGTGACATCTCTCTTCCCGGAGCGCCTCCCTCTCTGAATGAGAGGCTGCAGGACAGGCTGCTCTGCCACAAGGAAAACCTCGACCCACGAGCTTCCACATCCCAAGAGCTGATCAGAGCTTTCCAATCTGATGCCAACAGTCTCGGGATGAAGAGAGTCTTGGCCCGCAGGCAGAGCTCAGCCATAAAGTCAAGGCCTGTTCTGGGTCCCAAAGGTAGAATTAGTAACTGCCAGCCTAAGGAAGAGCCAGTTTGGGATGAATTCGGGACAGCCCTGCCAGAGTCAAAGAGCATATCTGAAAAGACAAATATCAGAACTCAGCCACTGCAGTCTTCTCAGCTCCTTCCTGCTTCTGCTAATCTGCTGCATAAAAACCCAGGGACAAATGAGGGGAGAGCTACAGCCACATCTCCAGGGGGAACTCCTAAGCACTACAGCCAGCTTCCTCCAGCGAGGAGCCTTCTCACCAAGCCTCCCACCTTGGGCAAGCCCCAGGGGACTACAAACCTGAAATGCACCCTGAACTCAGGTGCCACCTTGCCATGGCCAAGGCCCGTGGTTAAAGAGGGCATGGGGAGGAAGAGCATGGCTCTAGTGCCTCCTGGACACACAGCAGGTTCCCAAGGAACAGGCCGGCCAAGCCAGTCCTGCGGCGCACGCAGCTCCAGAGCGCATATTCTTGAGGAAGATTTAAGAGATCAGCCTAAGCCTGAGCTGCCAAAGGCCAGTATGCTGCAGCCTAGGCGGGTTCCCAGGACCCCATCAGCTGCAGATCGTAGGTAAGCGGCTCCAGAAACAGCAGAGCTCAAAGGGTGTGGCTGGGTGAGCCAGGGCCATCCTGCTGAAAACGAAGAGTCCAGAATCTTGTGTCAGCAGAAGCTTGCTGGGAGGTTGGTGCCCTGAAAAAGAAGGGCGTGGGGGTGATGTTGGATGGCACGACGGGTTCCTCTCACACCGGTTCAGAGAGGGGAAGGAGAATGTGCAGCCCCTCACCGGCTTTGGCCTTAAGGCTTACACTTGAGGGTGTCTTCCTTTCCCAGTCCAGAGCTCAGAGGGGTTTCTGAGACAGATATCCCAATCCCTTTAAAACAGCTGGAGCTGGCTAAAGGGAGATTCCAAGGGGAAAATAGCCAGCTCTTACCCTCTGCTGGGGTGGTAACTACGATCTCTCCTTGGACAGGAAACAGCTGGAGGAGTGGGTGGCATCCAGAGGAAGGAAATACAAGCGGCCGCCAATGAGACTCCTTCAGAAGCAGGCAGTGCTGCCCTCCTGCAGAAGCATCAGAGCAAAAGAGGAGAAAGAGAACCTGGAGCAGCACTGCCAAGCTATGATTAACAACATATTGACAGATTGCCTGAAGCTCATTGAGGAGGTGGGGATGGGAAAGGAGCTGCTCGAAGGAGCTTCTCCTCTCCTGGAGCATGCCAGGGGATGAGGGCCACGTCCATCCAGTAGCTAAGAGGGGCTGGGATCAAGTGTTCAGTTGCCAGAGGGGAAAAGAAAGTCCTCATGAATTTACAGGGAGGCCAGAGGCATGCAGAAAGCTGTGCTGACCAGCAGAACGGAGAGGTCCCCTGTCAAAAAAAGGCTGTTGGGGTTTAACCCCAGCCAGCAGCCACAGCTGCTCACACAGCCCTCCCCAGCTGCAGCAGGCCTCTCCTTAGGCACAGAAATGAGCCAAGACATAGACATTTAACAACGTGAAAAGGGTCCTGGTTCATCCTTTGTGGCTTAGCCACCCTTGCAGTAAGCTCCTGCTGCAGGGTCCACCTGCAGATTCTGACTCCTGCTTATCTCCTGCTGCACCATGACTGCAGGGATTGCTTTGCAGACTCTGAGCACGGGCTTTCACCCAACTCAACAATGAGGCTCCAACTCCATCCCACCCACACTGACCTCACAGCAGGTCTTTTGCCAGCAGTAACTCTCTTCCTTGTTTCATTCTTCTTTGTGTCTCTCCAGATGATTCCACCTCCCTCACAGCTCCTCCTCAGGGCTCTCTTTCTCCTCACCCAGCCAACCCACCACCCCTTTTATCCCACTGACCTTTATTAGTCACAGCTGCAACCCATTAAGAGCAAGGCTGTTCCTCTTCTTTGGTTATTAGTACAACTCTGACCTATCGGGGCCGAGGTCACCTGTAATCCCTTCTTCCACACCCACACTCCCCCAGCAGGACTGGGGAGAGACTCCAGAGCTTAAAAGACAATTCATGGGTGCAGGTAAAGGCAGTGCAAAGCATGGACTCCCTGCTTGCCATGCCCAGCCAGGGGCTCTCCCTCTGCTCCAGTAGAGCAGGACCCCATCGCCTGCAGAGGTGACTGGGAAGACAAACAGCGTCATCACTCCAAAGGTCCCCCCACTTGATGTGCTGAGTATAGGGTCTGGAACATCTCTGGCCTCTTGGAATCACCTCTCCTGCCTGTGTCTCCTCTCAGCTTCTCACACATCCTCAGCCTCCTTGCCAGTGTGGCAGCACAAAAAGTAGGAAGGGCCTTGGTTGTGTGTAAAACGTGCTCAGAAAGAATGGAAATGCCTCTTATTGTCACCGATGACAGTGGAGGCACAACTGACACTGGCGTCAGTCTCTTCTTATCTTGACAGCTCCTCTTTTCCACGGGCAGCTCCCCACAGCATCGGCTCTTTCTCTCCTGCCCTCTTCCTTCTGTCTCCTTCTACCTTCTGCATGACCAGCTAACTCCATCCTTCCCTTACACGGCCACCTAACCCCGAGGGACACCTCGCAGGGCATCTTTCCTTGTCTGTCCCTGGCACCACCCCACGACCCTTCTCCTTGCAGGGCGTCCACGAGGAGAAGATCTTGCCAGTGCTGTCCCTTGTGCCCCAGGCGGAAAAATTTGCCAAGTTCTGGATCTGCCAAGCAAAGCTGCAGGCCCAGAGTGGCCCCTTTGATGTGTTGCACCTGTACACAGAAGCAGTCAGTGCTGGGGCTGAGGTGAGTGGGGCATGGCAGCTCCCAGTGTTTCCTTGCCTCGGCTCTGGAGGGCTGCCTCGAGATGCAGGGGCCGGGTTTTGTAATGAGTTTAGCAGCATAAATCACCGGTGAAAAAGTCCTGTCGTGCTGCCAGTCCCATTCCATGCTGCAGGATGTGCCCACGCAGGCTGGGCACCTGGATCCCACTGGGCAAGGGGGAATCCTGCAGCCTCTTCCTGCTGCAACTCTGGTTCTCCATTCCCATGGCAGACCAGCCCTGACCCACGTTCTGCTTTTCCTGCAGCCAATCGAGGAGCTCAGGGAAACAGCTCTGGATCTTCTGAAGGATGTAGGCCAAAAATCAGAAGGTAACCTGAGCACTGAGGGGTTGAGCGGAGCATGGGCGGGTGGGGATTCCCTGGTGTTATCAGCTGGGAAGCACCGTGGCCTTTCCAGTCTGTCCCAGCACCCTGTGCACGTCTGGAGTCCCGTGAAAACCGGGACACTGCCCGGGCTGGTGGGGCTCCTGGCCAGGCAGTCCTCTGCAGGCAGGCACAGAGCCCCTGTCCACGTGCAATCCCTCCTCAGCAGCCGCTCTCTGACGCTGTGTTGCCCTTTTCCCATCCTGCCAGGGAAAAGGGAATCCTCTCCTAGGGAGCATCCTTGTCCTGGTGAGGGGCTGACCGTACCATCGACTCCGATGAGGAGGCCCGTGACCTCCCTTCCCCTCTCCTCCCCGTTACAGGTCACCTCTGCGTGCAGGTAGGGCTGAGCCCGCTGCTCCTGGCAGCACGCGCCCTCCACGCCAGTGGGCTCCACAGGGTTCACCCAAGGCTCTCGTCCTCTCCCAACAGAGGAAGGGAATTCCAGGAAGGCCCGGAAATCAAGTTCCTGACGCCCGTGCGGCGCTCCGTGCGGATTGAGTGGGCTGGGAGTCGCTACCCAGAGATGCTGAAGGACCACGACCCCGTGGTGTCATCCCTCAGCGAAATCCTGGATGGGGACGAGGAGGAGACCTGCTTCTACTTCCGGGAAAACAAGGCCTTGCCTGAAGTGGCAGAGCTGGAAGGTTTGAGATCGTTTCCCTTCAAAGCTGCCGAGGGGCTCCCGGCAGGGACCAGCTGCCTGCCCACCACCCTGCCTCAGACAAATGCCCCTGACTGCTCTTGCTGCCCCTCAGATACGGGGAGGGGTGGCAAAGGGAAAGCTCATTTTAGATATTTCAATATGGTTTAAAATGTTTTAATCCAAATTACGAGTTAAATCAATTTGTTATGTTTTATCTAAATACCTAAAAAAATTGCTACTGTTCTAAGTTTAAATGTATAAATTAGGATTTAAATAAACTCGTTCTGTCGTGTCTAAATTTGGTTTTAAATGTCTAAAATCGGCATTAAATACTTAAGTTCTGGCTTAAATACCTGAACTTTGTTTTCAACACATTAAAACTCGCGGTAGAGAGGCGCCTGCGCGAGTGAGTGGCGAGGAGACCCCAGCTGTGTTTCGTGGGGTTCTGTCCCTCAGCTCTTCTGCCACGAGACACACGCTCCGGTTTTCCTGCCGTTAGACGGGTGCCAGCCGCACTGCAGCGTCCCAGGAGCCCTCCCCGTGTTTGGCAGCAGTGTCCCGAGCAGTGGAAGCGCCTCGTGCCGGACCTGGACGGCGTCTGTACGTCCCCCACCGCGAGGCAAAACGCGCAGACCCGGCGTTGGGAGGCAGAGCAATGGGGCTGGGGGAGCTGCAGGGCCCCAGCAGCTCCGGGGCAGGCCCTGGGACTGACAGCAGCACCAAGGGCTGCACAGGGGCCTTGGGGTGCAGCAGGCCAGGCCCTGGGACTGACAGCAGCACCAAGGGCTGCACAGGGGCCTTGGGGTGCAGCAGGCCAGGCCCCGGCCCGGGGACACGGTTGGGGTCTGGGGACAGATGAGCCCTGTAAGGGCACTCAGGTTTGCGTCTGTCCCAGCTCTCAAGGACAAGGATTTGGGCACTGCCCTTTGCCCCTAGCTCTCTGGTGGAGGGGTGAAGCAGTTTTTTTTCCTTTAAAGCAGCCAATTTTATGTCTCTGCAGTGCCAGGAGTTTTGATTGTTTTTTATAAATGGAAAAAGGGTAGGAAAAAGAAGAGGGAAACTGTTGCCATCCAAGCCTAGCAGTGCCACAATAATGACAAGCTGACTCCAAGCTGAATGAAGAAGACAAAAAAAGCATCTTTACTGAGAAAAGTCTGAGTATTTACACATGTCCAGCACAGGTCTCCAACCACGCTTCACACCATTTGTGAAAGAAGGACAGCAGCTTTCAGGGTGAACACATCACCTGCTCAGCATAAAGGATCTCTTTCACAGTAACAGGTGCAGGATGCCTGTGAGAGCTCTCTCTGATTTCCCCTAACAATGTCCTTCGGGTTGTTATGGGGAAATCAAACGGCCTGACCTGGGAGTTCTCTCCACCCAGGCTGTGAGCGCAGCCGCAGGGGACAGCAGGGGGACAGCAGGGGGAAAGGGGCTCTGCTGGAGCAGCTGTCACTCCACGGCCCCATCCCCTCCACCCAGCACCGCGGTGCTCACGGCCAGGCTCAAAGAGGCTCCAACAATAAAGCTGCAGGGACCCCAGCTGCAGCGGTGGGGCTTCCAGTGATCCTGCAGCAGTGGCACTGCCCGTTCCTCCTGCTGCTGGATGGCCCCAGGCTGGCACTGAGCTGCTGGGACAGGTATGAGTTAAAGGGGCACCAGGCAGACACGAATTAAAGCGGCACGAGCTAGCAGGTTTGGGGACAGGGGGCCGTCTCCTGGCTCTGGGAACAGTCAGGAAAAGGTGAGACAGGGCCACCAGCCATCCTGTGGCCACCAGAGGTGGTAGCTGGCCACGAGTGGCTTTGATCTGGCAGTGCAAGTGGTCCAGGGCCACTGAATGCCCTCCCGTGGGTCTGGCACCTGGCACGGCAGCAGCTGCGACGCGCTCAGGCTTCTCCATCAGCTTCCTCCTCCCCGCTCGAGTCCTGGGGGAGCAGAAGGGGCTCAGCGGGCACAGGACCCCGAGGGCATCGGCGTGGCAGGATGCCCATGTCCTTCTGGCCCTCTGTTCTCTGCCACCCACCTGCTGGCCGTGGTCACCGCGCGGGGCCAGGCAGGGAGGAAGGGCAGTGAGCACATCCCCCGAGTCCAGGCGAGAGTGCTCCACCGTGGACTCATGGGCCATCTGCGGGCGTGGACAAGGCTCCCAGAGAGAGCCAAGGGGTTGGGTGCCCACCCAACACCTCTTGTCAGCCCCATGCCCCCCCCCCCCCCCCCCCCNNTCCCCCCCCCTCAGGCAGGGAGGGAAACTGAGGCACGGTGGGTGACCAGCAGGGACCGGGGGCCACGTACCAGGACAGGGGGTGCCCGGAAGAGGTAGCTGAAGGGGTAATAGAGGAAGTTAATGAAGGAGGCGGCGTAGAGGTCTGCATAGCGCATCAGCTGGTTGGCAAAGAGCGTCTGACGTGAGCCGCAGCGGAAGAGGCTGCCCATCTTCCCATAGCACATGTCCATCTCATGTGTGACTTTCTGCGGGTGCAGCAGGACCGTCAGGGCACCCAGCGGCCGCCCCGTGGAGGAAGCTGTGGCCAAGGGGTGAGCGGAGCTGCGTGGCAGCTCAGGGACAGCGCCCTGGGTGTCACCTGGATCCGGCGCTTGATGTAGCTGATGTCTGGGCGCTCGCTGCTGCCGCTGTCCAAGTGCCTGGAAAGGAGCAGACCCGGCTAAGAGCTCACCTGGAGGGCTCCCCACAGGTGCTCCCACCCCCCTGTCTGTCTCCCACCCCAACCGACTCACTGGTACAGCTCGGCCAGGAAGAGATCCAGGCTCCGCAGCTCCTCGAACAGCTCTGCAAGGGCGACAGGGTCAGCTCAGTGCAGGAGCATCCCCCAGGGCCCAGCATGACCGACAAAGAGGGCCAGGGCACAGCCCACTGAGGCAGTTTTGCCGTCGAGGGGTGCAGGAGGCTCCAGGCCACCACCTCCCCTTACAGGGCAAAGTCTGTGTCCCCGACCCGGCGCTGCTCACCGCTCTTCTCCGTCCAGACCTGCAGCTCACGGGCCAGCTCAGGCACCACCAGGAAGGTGCGCCAGCCCTGCCTCTTCTTGGATTTGAGGATGTCCCCAAAGATGTGGTCCCCCATGTAGAGGATGTCTTTGCCCTTCACACCCAGGAGGTCACACACCATATCTGAGGAGCCTGAGACAGCCAGGAGTCAAGGAGGGGGGAGTGGGCACGTCCCTGCAGGCTGCCCACAGAGCCCAGACGGAGCCCCCAGCTGGGCCCTTACCGCCGGAGTAGACAGCGCAGTGCTGCAGGGGGCCGGTGTACGTCCCAATGCGCAGCTTCCCCGTGTCCTGCAGGACGAGAGGAGCCCAGGACGGGGATCAGCACTGTTAGCTGAGCCTGCTTGGTGTCCAACCAGCTGTGAATCCGCCTTGCTGTGCCCCTCTCAGTGCCCCCCCAGCCCCAGCTAGCCCTGCAGCAGGGGAGAGGTCCCCACCGTGTCCACTTGGCGCAGGACGGTGCCCTCAGCAAAGAAGAGGGGTTTGCGGGTGTCCACCACTATCAGGTCGAAATAGGACCTCCAGGGTCGCTGTGGCACCTCAGCCTGTGGATGCCGGGGAGGCCATCAACAAGGGGATGCTGACGGCAGCACCCCGTGCCCCCCACCCGGCCCGCGCTGCGGACAGACTCACCTTGTCCTCCTTGCTGAAGTCAAACAGGTAGGACATGATGGCCTGCAAGGACATCCGGCATCGTCACTGCTGCCCCCAGGGAAGGCAGACCCTGCCTGGGCTTCCACACATCCCCTCTGCCTCCCCCCATCCAGGGCAGGCTGGACTTGGTGGTGGGGGCCCCCTACTCACGTCAGTGTAGGTGTAGTCACTGTTGGTGGCCAGGAAGACCTTCCCCACCTCCTTCATGCGGCTCAGCAGCAGTGGCACACGGGGCTAGTGGGGGGCAAATCAGTGGGGGGAACACGGGGGGGAGGGCACAAGGAATCGACTGAGGGGAGCAGAGCAGAGAGGGATCCACAGGGGTCTGCGCAACTCACATCCTTCACCACGTATTTTTCCAGGTTCTCTAGCGTCTTCTCCTTGAGGCAGCCCTGCAGAAGGGATGGGATGGGGCTGGCCAAAATGTCCCAGGGTGTGCGTGTGGGAAAACCCCAGCAGTCTCAGCGCCCACCACCACCAGCACCAGCCCCCTGCCCGTTGCACCCACAGAGAGGTGGACGTGGTCCATGGCCTCGCGCACATCCTGGAACATGCTGCGGAAGGACATGAAGAGGTTCCCGTGCTTGTAGCCGGTGTCACAGCTGCAACAGCCAGGAATGGAGGGGGTGAGGGGACTGCCCTGCTAAGGGAAGCTCCCCCCGAGATTCACCCCCTGTCCCACCCACCACCTCCCTCTTACTTGACGTATCTGGAGCAGTTGGTGAAAAAGTCCACGAGACAGGCGTAGAGGTGGGCCTCTGTGGGAGAGGGGGCTGTGAGATGGGGTGCAGAGCAGACCCCTGCCAGGGTGGTGGGAGGGCCAGGACAATGGGGGGTCTCACTCACCTGTGAGGTTGAAGAGGGTGTTGAGGATGTGGAAGCGCTTCATGTCATCCCGCTGGATGAATTTGTTGGGGTAATAGTGGAGGATTTCGGCTCTGGGGAGGGAGCACGGAGCTGCACTCCACCCTGAGGGACCCCCAACTTCCCCCTGACCCAGGGGTGGTGAATTCCCAGACTCACCCCTTGAGGAAGCGAAAGCCGTGGGCACAGACCAGCAGGTTCCCGTGGGAATCCACCTTCAGCAGGTTCCCATACTGGGCATCAAACACCAGCCCCCTGCAGCACACAGCTGTCAGTGGTGAGGGGCTCCCCTCCCCTCCCCTGCCCTCCCTGGGACCCCCTCCACGAACTGACCGGGTGGGGAAGGTGGGGTCATATTTGTAGGCAAGGATCTCAGGAGGGTACCCAATGGCGACAAGGTGCTCCAGCAACAGGGTGAAGGCCAGCTCCTCGTAGTCGGGGGACTTGTACACTGCAGGGAGGAAAGGGGGATGTGGGCAGGGGCCGGGGGGACCCCACCACTATCCCACCCTGCCTTAGGGCCCCCCAAAACGCACTGGCCAAGGTGTAGTCCATGTCAAAGCCAAAGCACTTGATCTTCTCCAGCGCCAGGCTCCGGTTGACGAAGATCCTAGGGGTGACCACGGGGGAGTCATGTGGTGAAGAGAGGTTTAGGGCTAGGGGTGGCACGGAGGAAGGGATGGGGTCGTGTTTCCCTATCCCAGCTGTGTGCTCATCCCAACCCAGGGCCCCCACAGCAAGTTATTGGAGAAGAAAAATGGGCTGTGGAGCTAGAAATGGAGCTGGAGAAGGGAGGGGGGGGACAGTCAGCCCCTGTTTGGACCTGCTCCCACCCAGCCGTCTATGCGACATCCAGGTTTTCTGCCCCCTCCCCATAGAAGGGTCCGCTCCCATACCCGAACCCCCGGAGCCCTTTCCTCGGGTGCTGCTC
>VWZN01009512.1:4314-14492 GCA_013396955.1 Regulus satrapa
AAATGAACATTAATTCAAAGAAATCAAATAAAAAAATTGAATGGATACAGGTGATGATTTTTAGTTCTGCTAATTTAAAAAATAGAAAATGTCTACATAGTTAAAACAACAAAATAATTAATTATAAATTACTTTACAAAGTAATTAAGACAATTTTTTTCTAAGGTTGAGGTAGAAAGAGTGGAGTTCTAGAGAAAAAGAATGAAGTACATGAGAGTATTAAATGGAGAAAAAAAATCTATATAAGCAGGTCACTTACTGTTGGAAGCAAGATATTGTCCATGAATGGATTTTGCATAGAATAAAAAGAATCACAGAATCACATAGTTCTTACATTTGGAAGGGACCCCTGGAGATATCTAGTCTAACTCTGCTGCAAAGCAGGATCAGCTAATGTGGGTTACGCAGGAACACATCCAGGTGGGTTTTGAATGTCAACAGAAGGGGAGAGACCATGACCTCTCCAGGCAGCCTGTTCCAGTGCTATATCACTCTCTGTGCAAGGAATTTCTTCCTCACATTGATGTAGAATTTGTATTTCAATTTATGGCCACTGCTACTTCTTCTCTGTCTGGACTCCACTGGAAATAGTCTGGCACCATTGCATAGTCACCTGCCTTTGAAATATTTATAAGAACTTAGGAGATCCCCTCTCACTCTTCTCTAGACTAAAAAATCCCAGTCTCCCCTCATTACAGAGATGTTTGAGACCCATGATCATCCCTGTGGCTCTCCACTGGACCCTCTCCAGCAGCTCTGTGCCTCTCTTGAGCTGAAGAGCCCAGAACTGGACACAGCACTCCAGGTGTGGCCTCACTGGGGCTGAGTAGAGGGGCAGGATCACCTCCCTCGACCTGCTGGCCACACTCTTCCCAGTGCTGCCCAGGATACCATTGGCCCTCCTGGCCAGGGCCACTGATGGCTCACGGGCAGCTCGTGATCCGCCAGGAGTCCCAGGCCCTTCTCCACAGAGCTGCTCTGCGGGTCAGCCCCAGCCTGGGCTGGCACTCGGGGCCGCTCCTCCCCAGGGGCAGGACCCAGCACTTGCCCTCGTGGAGCCTCCTTAGGACTCTCTCTGCCCAGCCCACCAGCTGATGGAGGTCCCACTGAATGGCAGCAGAGCCTTCACGTGATCAGACACTGCCCCCAGTTTAGTGTCACCAGCAAACTTGCTGAGAGGGCCTTTGATCCCTTCTTCCTGCTCATTTGAGAAAAGTGATAAACGTTTGGTAAAGGAAACTTGGAAAAATTCTGAAACAATATTCTAATGAAATGTAGTGCAATCCAAAACCCACTTAGAGGTTAAGATGATAATGTTGGTTTGGTTTTTTTTTTTGTTTGTTTGGTTTTTTTTGTTTGTTTGTTTGTTTGTTTGTTTTAAGTTATTCTATTTTGTGGTTGCTTTTTATTGTAGGGGATTTTTTGAACCAAGTATCATTGACAGTCTAACTTATTTTATTTTAATTCAAAATTTTCCTCCTGATTTATTTCTTCATTTGGATTTGATATTGTCCCATGATGTCCAATTAATTTTGCCATTTTAAATCACAGTCATTAATATATATATTCCTGAGTACATATGTATTCCAGTTCAACAAGGTTTTCAGGAAGACCTAGCAGAATATTGATACACCTTTCTTTTTAAGATCAATTTTAGTACTGAATATAATAAAACTAGTAGAATTACTTATTTCTAAATTCTTCAAATTTTAAATATTGACCCCTTCTTCACCTCTCCATAACTCCTCTCAATGCTTCCTTGAATTTTATTTTTGTAAGCAGCTTTTTTTTATTTTCTCTTACAAAGAAAATCTCATCAATTGTAACCTCAGCCTACAGCATATATTGGCAGACTATAATCAGTTTTCAGAAAAATACCTGGACGGTACTTTTCTTTGAGTAAATCAGTCATATATATTTGGATGATAACATGGTTTTTAATACTCTGGAAGTATTCTCACGAATAGTAGTTGTGAGATATGCCAGGACTTCAAGTGGTTGTATCTAAAAATGGATTATTGTTCTAAAGCATAGCATTTTTTTTATATGAAGGTGTTATTTAGACATACTCACAATTTGTCATAAATGACTGGAAAAGGTGCCAATAAGATTTTCAGATAAATCATTCTCACAGTTTTCACTATTGTATGTAAGTCCTTGCTTAGGCATCTATTAGGGTGAAACAGGATCTCATATTCGTCTGAGCCTATTGATTCTTTTCCCATTACTGTAACTTTAAACAGATAAAACTAAATCATAATTGCTATGTTGGGTGCATCACTGTGTATATCATCAATAAACTAATGTATACTCTGTTTAAAAATGACATTTTAATTCAAATATGCTTCTTGGTAGTCGAGTTGCATGCATCTGGGCCCGATATTGAAAACCAGTCTGATCTGGATCTAAGGTATGAGTCAATTTCAGGATGAAAATAAAAAGGAGAAATGTCCAGTTTTATCAAACAGAAAAAAATAAAGAAAAAAAGGAATGATTGTTGGCAACTATTTTTTTTTTTTTATTCTCAGCTTGTAGGAAAGATGAATTGATTTAAGACATCAGCACATTTCTGTAGTATTTTAATAAAACATGTTTCCTGTTTGAAGACATACATTTTTTGTGACATTAAGAAATGTGAGGTGAATTAATACTTTAGACCTCATGTTGCATAACAGAAAAAAAATTTTCTACACATTAGGGAAATGATAACAGAGGCCCCCAGCATTACACTATACAGAATATCTGGCTTGACGTACTCTAGTGACATACATATTTATAAATGCAGGCAACTGCTAAACAAAACCCTCACAATCATTGATTGCTGAGCAATACACTGAAAGGGTTAATAGTAGATGTTACTAAACAGAACTGAATGTCTAATTTTAAGAAATTTGCTTCAGCTGTTACTAAGGAAAATGACAAAAGCAACAAACAAGTAGAGAGTTGGGAAATGAGAACTAATTTTCCATCAGGAAGCATTTGTATGCATCAGAGTTTCATATATATGCAAGTATGGTTAGTCATAAGAAGATATATTGCAGGTATGTAACTGACTTAGTGAGAGATTAAAGACTGACTTAGTGCCTGAAATGTGACCTGACTGCTCAATGCATTATTGAGCTGGGTTGTTACAATAAGTGAAGCTGCAGAATGTAACAGCAGCAATACTCAGTTAAGTCTGAGCTTTAGTAGAACTTTAACATCAGCCTTTATTTTTTGATGTAGGCCTTAAAATAAATCAGATTATTTGTCTGGTGAAAATTACAGTATCTTGGATTGCTTATGATATGTGGATGCTGCTGTTCACACTAAATAAATATATATACCTATTTGCACAGAGATTTTACTATTCCTTCTCAATTTAGTATGTGAATATTTAAATATAAACTCATTACTGTTTAATATTGAAGTGAAGGTAGAGCTGAAGCATATTATTTTAAAAACCGAACAGTACTTTGCAATAAATCAGGCATGCTCATTCCTCTTAAAGAAGTCACAGAATTCCAAGGGTTGGAAAGAATCTTAAAAATAATCTAATTCTGACCCTCCTGTCATGGACAGAGACACCTTTCAGTAGGCCAGATTGTTAAAGGCCTTACCCAACCTGGCTTTGAATACTGCCAGGACTGGGGCATTAAAAGCTGCCCTTGGCAACGTGTATCAGTGTCACGCCACCCTCAGAGTAAAAAAATTTCTTCTAATAGACAACCTAAACATCCATGATAACAAACACATAATGAAAAATTGTGACACTTTTTTATTGAAGTGGCTTGAAAGCTTTCACTGTTAGTTGTCAAAATATTTTTTAAATTCTCAAGCACTGAAAATTAGCTAACTGTCATCAGAGAAATCTGCTGCAGTTAGACCCATTATTTTAATTTCTCACTGAAGTTCTGTTGAGAAATCAGCTATGCAAACTCTTGTTTTATGTAAACAAAATATGGTTATAGGTGTCTCCTCTAATGTGACAAGAATGACTAATATATGAAATATAAAATTAGATTTAGGTATCTTTTTATCTTGAACATGCCTATCATGGAAGGCAAAATTCAGGTTTTCCATTAATAGTTTTATTTGTTTCTGATAGAATATGAAATACTATAATCTCCCTTGATTGAAGTCAAGCAGGATCTCATGCCCTGAAAAATGAAAAAAAAACAACAACAACAAAAACCCATGGAATGTGATACAAATGTCATTTCAGGAATTATCAGCTCAGTTCACTGACAGGTCAGTCATATTTTGACACAGTCACAGATTGATTACGGTTGGAAAAGACCTCTAAGACCCAATCAGTCTGATTTTTCTGATCCATTTGGCATCCTTCTGCCTGCAGGGTTCTGAGTTATAGAGAAACTATTAATTTGATCTCCTTATTGGGTTATATGTAGTCCGCATGTTTGCTTAACTACATTTAAATAGTTAAGCTGTAGCTGAACCAGTAAGATTTATCAGACCAAACTCTGATTCACTGAGTGAGTTGTATAACACAATTCGTTTGCAACATGTAAAATTTTGAGGCAGGTAACTGGGAACTAAATAGTCCTGGTTTATTTTACTTTCTGCATGTGCTGGAGTATGCCATGCATTACACAGAAAACTGATTAGCAAAGGGTAATTTAAATTCGAGAATAAATATACACTTTTGTCGTTGTTGTTCCCTAACAAGGGATAATTACCATCAGTGATTTTTATAAAATTCTGATTTTTTGTAGCCACACTTTAAGTACTGGAATGCTGTGATCAGTTTCCCCCGAATTTTCTCTTTTACAGGCACCAGAGACCTAACTCCTTTAGTGTTTCTCATAGGGCAGATTCTCCAGATGTTTGATAAATTTTATGGTCCTCCTTTGGAGCTTCCCCAGCCTGTCTGAACATTTCTTGAACTCTGGGGTTGAGAACTGAATATAGTATATTCCAGGCATGGTCTGAAAAGCACTGAGTGAGATGATCATACATGATCTCTATCTCCGCTAGTAATGAACCTGGAGATGCAGTACAGGATCCTTCCTATGTGCCTTTCTTGACTCNGATAGAATATGAAATACTATAATCTCCCTTGATTGAAGTCAAGCAGGATCTCATGCCCTGAAAAATGAAAAAAAAACAACAACAACAAAAACCCATGGAATGTGATACAAATGTCATTTCAGGAATTATCAGCTCAGTTCACTGACAGGTCAGTCATATTTTGACACAGTCACAGATTGATTACGGTTGGAAAAGACCTCTAAGACCCAATCAGTCTGATTTTTCTGATCCATTTGGCATCCTTCTGCCTGCAGGGTTCTGAGTTATAGAGAAACTATTAATTTGATCTCCTTATTGGGTTATATGTAGTCCGCATGTTTGCTTAACTACATTTAAATAGTTAAGCTGTAGCTGAACCAGTAAGATTTATCAGACCAAACTCTGATTCACTGAGTGAGTTGTATAACACAATTCGTTTGCAACATGTAAAATTTTGAGGCAGGTAACTGGGAACTAAATAGTCCTGGTTTATTTTACTTTCTGCATGTGCTGGAGTATGCCATGCATTACACAGAAAACTGATTAGCAAAGGGTAATTTAAATTCGAGAATAAATATACACTTTTGTCGTTGTTGTTCCCTAACAAGGGATAATTACCATCAATGATTTTTATAAAATTCTGATTTTTTGTAGCCACACTTTAAGTACTGGAATGCTGTGATCAGTTTCCCCCGAATTTTCTCTTTTACAGGCACCAGAGACCTAACTCCTTTAGTGTTTCTCATAGGGCAGATTCTCCAGATGTTTGATAAATTTTATGGTCCTCCTTTGGAGCTTCCCCAGCCTGTCTGAACATTTCTTGAACTCTGGGGTTGAGAACTGAATATAGTATATTCCAGGCATGGTCTGAAAAGCACTGAGTGAGATGATCATACATGATCTCTATCTCCGCTAGTAATGAACCTGGAGATGCAGTACAGGATCCTTCCTATGTGCCTTTCTTGACTCCTGTTCAGCTTGTTGTCCACTCCATTCTCCTCCCCATGCTTTTTAGCCTGGACTGGGCTGTCTGGTAACATCATCCCATAACTTTGCATTTGGCTTCGTTAAAATACAAATTAGAACTTTTCACAGTCATTGATAGCACCCTCTTTGAACCTGTCCAGGCTTTCTTTCGAGATGGCTTTCCATTCTCAAAAGTTCATGTAACCATGTAGTTCATTGTCATCAGCTCTTGAGTCTTAATCATTCTGCTCCTTGCTTGTTAAATTCTGGAAAGGGTCTGAACAATTTAGTCGAGCAAGATAACAGGAAAATAAATAGCCAGTTATAGAAGAGGCTTCTATTTTTCTGTAGTACTTTTTTGCTAAACATAAAAATTGGTTCAAAATTATGCTGCCTCAATGCATTTCCTTGTGAAACAGACTTGTACAGACTTTTCATATATTATTTCATGGGAACATATACATTTGAAAAAAGTTAATTAAAGATAATTTCTATCTCCCTTCAGCTATGCCTCCAGTTCAGTACTAAAAATATGAGACAGGAGTGTTTTATTTCTTCCAGTGCATGTTCATAGCTTACACTGCAAAAATCTCCAAGAAATGTTAACAAATGTTGTCAGTACCTCCATGATCCAAGCAGACAGAACTTTTTCTTTCTGTGGCTTATAAAACTTTGACCCTTACTCTGTAAGCTAACTCTTCTGGCCAAAGTGGATATTTTCCTCATGCATCTTGTATCTGGAGATAAGTCTTAGGTGCTCTGTATAATAAAGAGTAACTTGTGTATATTTTATTAATAAAGTTTTCATAAAACAGAATTAATTAGGAATATAATCTGAGTTATAAAAATAACACTGCTGTGTGACTCATGGGAAACAGAGAACAGCTGGAATCAATGTCTATTAAAAATTTGTAACAAACTGATCTGTAAATTAGTCTCACTAGTAATATGCTGATTTAGGTCAATAAATATTTGAAATCTTCTGGTTAAAGATATTTATTTTATGTTCAGAGAATTTCTGCTTTTTTTGAAATTGAAATATGAATAGAGTAAAAAATTTTAAGCAATTTAGAAATAATTATTATCTTTTCTTATGTTAAATTTCTATCCACTTAGAATTCTGCTTATTTCAAAAGAACTTTGGGAATTTTTTTCTATCATTACTGTTTATGTAATGACTCAATTTTATAACACTGTATGAAATACCACAGTATATTTTTTCTTCCCCTAAGTACCTTCTGGGAAATCAGAAGGGGTGCCTGTCTGATGTGCCTGTATACCAGTGAATGTAGCATGGAGAAGAAAACATGGTAAATTAATAATCTTTGTAAAATGGCAGAAATCTGATCTATTAGGAATCATGCTGACGGAGTAGAACAGCTTACATGGTTGAAGTACTTCAACTGAGTTATTAGGACTACTTTCTAGGAAGGACAGAGCAGGAAGATGAGGAGTTAGAGCTGCTGTTTATTTAAGAGAGAAGCTGAAATGCATGGAGCTTTTCCTGGTGATGAACAAACAGAGAGCTTTTGGGTTACAGTACAATACTGGGTGTCTATTGCAGACCACCTGACCAAGAAGAACAAGATATAACCTTCTACAGAGAGCTGAAAGGAGCCTCACTTTAACAGGAACTGATCCTCATAGTAGACTTCAATCATACCAGTAATTGCTGGAACAGGGACAGCAGAGCATGACATAAACCACACAGGACATTCCTAAAGTGATCATTTCCTAACTCAAGTGAGAAAGAAACCAGAATGTAGAGGTGGTTTGCTGGACTTCATACTCTCACACAAGGAAGGATGTTAGGAATGTGAAAATCAAAGACAGTTTGACTACCATTCCCATGAGGTGGTAAAGTTCAGGACCCTGGGAGGAGGAAGCAGAGCAAAAAGAAAGTTACAACCCTGACTTCAAGAAAGCAGGAATTTGCTTGAGGTTCAAAGCTTATCTTGAAACAATCCAATTACACAAAGCCTTGGCTGAAAGAAAGCCCTAAAAGAAATGGTTGATGTTCAGGACTCATGTCCTACAAGCTCAGAGCAGTCTATCCCAACAAACAGGAAGACAGGAAAAATATCTGGGGGGCCTTCATGTGGGAACAAGTTCCTGCAAAACTCAGATATAAAAGAGGAATATATGAAGTGTAGAAACAGAGACAAGTACAGGACCTGGTAGAAATAAAAATATGTTTAAGCATGGAAACATGCAGGTAGGAAAATCAAAGCCCAGAAAGAATGTCTGATGGAGTCTGATGTCATAGCAATAAAAAGGTATCTATAAACATATCGACAGGTTAAGGAAAACTAAGGAAAATATGGTCCTACTGCTGAAAGAGTTAGGAACTTTGCTGTAAAAGGACATAGAACAGGCTGGTACATGGAACAGGGTACTGAATGCCTCTTTCTGCTACCATCTTGACTAGCAAAGATGGTCTTTAAAAATCCCAAGATATCTAAAAACAGAGACAACATCTGAAGTAGGAAAGTTTAGTAACTGGTGAAAGAGAAGCAGGCTAGGGAAAACTTTAGCAGCCTGTACATACATAAAACCATGGGCATTGATGAGTTGTCATTGATGAGGCCTGATGTCATTGAAAATCCTCTGTTGACTGTCTTGAAAAGATCATAGTGATTACAAGAAGTGTCTTAGGGCTTCAGGAAATAAGTGTCATTTCTATCTTCAAGAACAACAAGAGGAAGGACCCAGAGAGCTACAGGCCTCATCTTCATCTGTAGAAAGGATCCTGAAAATCATTTCCAGGCAACTGACCAAGAAGAAAACTACCAAAAGCAGTCAGTATGAATTTACTGAGAGTTATGCTTAACCAACTCAATAACCTATGTTGAAAGGACAGGTTTGGTAGATGAGGAGAGAATAGTGGATAAAGTCTTTATAGATTTCATTATGTCTTTTGACACAGCCTGTTTCACCTGACATTAAAGAGACAGATTTTTCAGGAATTCTTTACAGAATGATGTAAATTATTCTCAGGGCTCAGAAGAATTTGGTACCAGTCACACCCTCCCATGATGTCTGCACAGACAAGTTGTTGATAAATTTCAGAGATATGTGATGGGGATGGTGAGTGGAACAAAATCTGCTTGGAAACTGGTAGCTAGTGATATACACTAGGAGCCAATCCTGTCTGACCCTGTTCAGTATTCTTTTTAATTATCTGGAGAATGGGGAAGAGTGTAGCCTCAGCAGCTTTGTAGATGACACAGAACTGGCAGGAATAAATGACAGACCAGAGGATTGTGCTGTCATGAAGAGGGACCTTAACAGCCTGGAGAAATAGTCTAACAACTTAATGAAATCAAGAAAATTCTGAAAATGGTACCTGGAAACAAATATGACCACACTGGACCCAGCCATCTGGAAAATGGCTTTGAAGAGAAGGTTATAGAGGCATCCAAACTGAACATGAGCTACCACTGGGCACTTGAAACCAAGATGAGCAACAGCTTCTTAAGCTAGGAGAAGGATTGCCATCAGATAAAAACATGGCATTCCTTTTTACTGGGCACTGGTAGGGCCTCATGACTGCTATATACCATTGTGTTCACTTTGCTGTTCCTCAGTATCAGAGAGCTGTGGACATAGAGAGAGTTTAAAAAAGGTCACAAAGATGATTTATAGGTTGGAGAAACTCTCCTATTAGGGAAGACAGTGAAACGGGACTGTTCAGTTTGGAATATGTAAAAACTCAGAGTGATCTCTTCAATGTGCACAAACATCAATATTGAAAGATACCAACCACCTCCGGGAGCTAAACAAAATTTGAATTAAGAAGCTATTCATCCAGTACTAGATACTTGGTGTAGTGGTTTTGGTTTGCCAATTTCGATTTCCCAGCCAATACACCAAGAAATATTGTTCATTGAGTGTTGACCGAATGTCCATGTACCTTCTAGAGTTACTAATTTTCTTACTGTGAGATAAGAATCAGGAGGGGAGCAAGCAGGCTCAAAACTTCAAAAGAAAGAAAGAAAATTTTATTCATAGGCCTAAAAGAATTATGAGAATCAGAGTAAACCTTCAGAACACTTCTCCCCCCCAGACACTCTTCTTTTCTTTCCCACTAAAATTTTCAGTCCGTTTACCACCTCTAGAATAGTCTTTCTTTCAGTTCACTTAGGGAGAGGAGCCTCTCTTGACAAGACATGGAGACTTCTCCACAAGAATCAGTTCTCAGT
>VWZN01009520.1:10502-29521 GCA_013396955.1 Regulus satrapa
TTAACCAGTGCTTGTTGGGGGCAAAAAAAAAAAAAAATCAGTCCAAATTTGTTGCCACACTGCTCCTTTTTAAAAAATGTTGACTTCACTAAGGACGGAGAAATGTCTTAAAATACTAACATTACATAATGTATAAGCACTAGGGAGAATTTCACAACTCCCTGTTCTAGAGGGAAAAATACAGTGGAAAGCTCATGCGTACATAATAAAAACTAAGTTTTATACAGCTCACTCCTTACAACACTCCAGAAAATGAAAGTCATGGTCATTTAAGCAGAGATTTTGCAAAAGGAAGGCAAATTAATTAGCTAGCTTGTATCTGACCAAATAATTAAGTGATTCAATTGGAAAATCTCAGATGATCCCAAAAAGAGTTAAACCCTGTATTATGGTAGATAATTCAGAGATAACACAGAAAGTAATAATGACATATTATTTTTGATGCTGTATGGTTGTCACACCTGGCATCAGAAACAGTTTTATTTTACGCAAGCTCCTATCATCATCTCCTGCCTTCAGGACAGATTCTTTTTCATTGTTGCTCCATGCTGCTGCTGCTTTTGCTAAAACATGTATCAGTTTACTTTCAAACTGTCTATATGTGAAGCCAAATATATTACAGAACCTATTTAATCACTTTTTTTTTTTTCTGCAAAGATCACTTGCAGTCCATTCTAGAAAAATCCTATGTAGAAAAATACTTTGAAAAATTAAATCAAATTATATAACCAATCCCTGAATAAGTATTTATATCCCAAGTCCCTCAGGCAAGGTCAGTCCAGCCCCAGGAACAGGCTGCAGCAGGAACTAATTGAACAGATCTTTCCACCACAGACAAATTAACTCAGAGAAATTCCAGCTCACATCCTCCTCCTCCTCCTTTCCTAACAAGGCACACAAGCAAAAGGGAACTGGGCTGGATCTTGCAATGAGATGCAGTAACTTAGTCCTCCACCAAAGAAATATCTGTCTGCTTCACAAGGCTGTTCCGGAGTTTTCTGGGGGTGACAGCTGTTTTACAAAAGCACTGCTTCCTGGCAGAGCCCGAGTGCTAAATCCAGGTTTTCAATCAAAGCATATTCAGTTAATTATTACAGCAATTAAACGGTCTACATAAACAACAGTGAACCACTTTTCCAGGAGTTCCATGAGAAGTTCACACTTACAAAACTCCTTCTGAGTGAGCATCACTCTCACCACATGTAAGAGAAAGGCTTCTTCACTGCTTCCCAACTTATTCTGCAAGGCATGACCAAAGCACCTTCTCCAGTCTGCAAAAAACTCTGGCACTGACTTACCACTAAAGCACAACTAAAGTAACACTACAGTTAATGGCATTTAAAAGTAAGTTATTAAGCCCTAACTCACATATCAGTACAATAGAGCAAAATCAACAGAAACAGATTATAGTATACACACCACCTGAAATGAGAACACTGTCCTACAGAATGATGTTTGGTCAGAGTTTGTTCCAGACACTGCAACTGTAAACACATCCCAACTGTTTCTTCTACATTTCTAAATATAAAATTTAAGCTTATCCTCTACATACCAAAGCCAAATGAGATAAGTCACACTGGCGCCTCATCTTTGGGAAAATGGCCAAGTACACTGAATACAAGGTACCCATGAAGGCCAGATTCTTGACAATCCAGTTGCTAGATGTCTTCGACACCATTTTCACAGGTTCATTCTTTTAACAACAACCTCATCTCTCTCCCAGCTCCTTCCTTGCCTTAATAAGGTTATCTGTATCCTCACAAACTTGGGAAAATGTAACAGAGACAGCTTGATTTCTAGGTGTAGGTATGGTTAAGCATGCTTCCAGAGCCTATGTGAACCTCAGATAGTTCAGTCTTCACATAATTAAAGCAAGAAGAATGTGCCATTTCACTATCTCAGCAAACAAACACCGTCCCTGGCCAGAGCTCATTTCCCAGGTAGATGCAGGGGAAGGTCCTTGCCACAGCTCACATTGTGCTGATTCTGATGGACTTGCAGAAAAAACAAATTTTAAAGTCAAAGCACTTACTTGAGACTAACCAGCTATTCTCTTACTTGCATTAAACATGCATGGCTAAAAAAGGTATTCAGCTCTACAGAACCACCACAGGAACACATGGAAACTGGAGACCTCCCAAACCATTCAGGCCTTAAACAGTAGAGAAATTCAGGCAGCTCCAGCAACACCTTCAACTGCAAAAAGATGCCAGAAAACAGAAGAAAAAGAACAGGGGAGAAGCCCTCAGCCTATTGCAGCCAAGAGGCATTTTGACATTGATTTAATGAAAGCCAAGATTGTCATTGTAATCCTTAAAATAAAAACCAGAAAGCCATACAGGGGAAATGGGGAGAAGACACTGCAGTTAAGGGGACCTTAAGAGAGACATACACTCAACTCCAAACACATTAAACCTGTGGCTAAGGAAGTTCTAGTTTTTACCTCCCTGGGATCCATAAAGTAAAGCCTACCTTTTATTACCAGGCACTGTCCTGGCACTGGCACCAGGGAAGACATTAGCAAGATATCTGTTTTTAACAAGACTTATATGTCTGTGCACTGTTTCAGTGTCACCAAACAGGTTTCTCGGACATACATTTTCCCTCAGTTTGTCTAGGGCATTTGAGAGCTGATCATGTCAGGCATGCAGAAGCAGAGTCCCCTGAACCCCATGTCCTGGGTGGGAAGCAGCAAAGGCCAGACTTGGGAGAAGAGCTTCCACCTCCTGACAATCATCTGACCCTGTTCTGCAACCCAGCAAAGGACTTCACCTTTTTGTGAGGAGAAGAGGGAAATGTGGGTAGCAATTCCTCACAGCTGAAATATGGCAGCATCCAGGCAGGCAGAAGGGCTGAAAGTTTGACCATGGCACTTCCGCTGTGCCTCATCCCAAGTCTGCTGCAAGATACTCCATGCCTCAGTAAATAACGGTCCATTAACACAGACTGAGCTTCTTCCAGTTTGAAACTACTATCTTCCTCACCAGGAACCTGCTCCAGAAAAACAGGTGCAACACAGAAAGATCTTTAGAGGACTTTTGAATCCAGGCCACCATGCTTAATTTCAACAATTGCTCTCTATCCTTGCATACGTAGCCTGGATAAATCTACTTTTCCAGCAGCTTTTTACCATAAAAATAACACATTCTAAAGTATGCTAAAAGTTTCTTTACCAAACTATGCATGTAGCATAATAGCTGTAAAACAATAGTCCTTGTTTTATCCAAGGCTTTCAAGGATATCATCCCTAAATGCAACAGGACAAACAAATACCAGCATTGCAATTACATGCTCTAAGAAAAATATTTGTGTTCTGGGGTAAAACAATGGCTTCATTGTTCCCAAAATGCAAGTCCCAATACATTGAAGTAAACGCAAATCCCCAAGTATTGCCAGCAATGATAGGAATATTTTCCTCTATGTTAACTGCTACTGGCTACAACAATTTCACATAAATATTTTTTCACTGTTGAGAAGACTCCCTTCAGAAAACATTTTTCTTTTACTTGTGCTTGAACAATAACAGTAGCAGCCACACAGTTTTAATGACCCTTTCGCAACTCAGTTGCAACTGTGAACACTTCTACACTAAATGTTAAAATAGAAAAATTTTAACAGTAAGGAAATTCTAAATGAACACGAATCAATCATATTCAAATCACTGATAACAAGAAAAAAGTTATAAACATGCCTTTCCAATGTTCTATGATGTTTCTATAGGGTCCACCAGACAGATTTATCTACAGACTGCAGTAAATGTAGTTATGAACTTGCTCAAGAAAGCATGAGCCCCAGGTGAATTGAATGCAATGGAATTCAGCACACAATGAAAAAGCAACACTGCATGCAGGGAAGAAGTCACAAACTGAAAAAAATAAGAGATAAAACCTGAACATTTCTCTAAAAGCATTAACTTTCTAACTGTGTAGCTAAAAATAGCCAAAACAAAACCAGGGTGGATGTTGCCCCCATTTAAGTACTTAAGGGAAGAAGCAACTGAGTATGATTTTTTTTTCTCTCCAGAGTAATGTAATAAGCATAATTCCACATACAAACTTAGAGACAAGGTACTTGCTGATTAGTTATATTTAATGCTACATATGGTTCACAAGTCCACACATACACTTTTATAAAAATTAAATATACATGCAGAGTTGCTTCTAGAAGACAGTCTTCTGTTGATTCATACTGCAAAACTCTACCAGCACTCAGCAAACCTCACTCATTTGCACAAGGCTGGTCTTCAGCCCCTGAAGCTATGGAAAAAATACTACCAACATGTGGCAAATGCACCAGGTTCTCCAAACCACATCAGCTTTATGCACCAAGCAGCTGTAGGTTCTTCTTCAGCATGTGGCAGGTTTTTGAGAAATGCAGAAGATGCATTTGCACAGACATCTCCAGGCACAAGTAAGAAGCATCACTCCCCACAGGTGCTTAAGGCAATACAGAATACAGGAAGTCCACTGACTAGCAGCTGAGGCTCTGTTCTAGTCAAAAAAGGGAGTAAAGACGTGTTCCACAACCACCAAAATAAAATCTGAATGATGCCTCTAGCAAGGTCTCAGCACTGTCTTGAATACAAAAGCACTAAAAGAGAAATTTCCTAATTAAGACAGCTTCCCTCTTGATATGAAAAAGCAGGAAGTTCCTCACTTTGGTTCAGATGCAGTGCCTTTTTAAAAGAAAAAGTAAGTACCAGCAGAAGCTACAGCCATCTTTTTGACTAAGTAGCCCACAAAAGCTGGAAAAAACTCAAGTACTCTGTTAAATCCAAACTGATAATAAAACTACACTCCAAGCAAAGAAGGATGGAGGAGATACTGACAAGTTAACTAGCTTACTCCCCTGCCTCACAGCAGGATCAAAGCTGCCCAGGTTTAATCCTCAGAGACAGACTTTCCCCGCCCTGATTGAAAACAACACTCACACAGTCCCCTAACACACAGCACTGTGAACTTCCTCCCACCCAAACAATCTCTGTCTGGCCTCTCCCACCTTCTGCACCTGGTACACACTCTATGCTTCTTTAAAGACTTAACAAGATATTTGCCTTGATTAGGAGAAGAGAGATAAAGGATTGTTTTATGTTGTTGGGATTTGATAGGAGACCATCCTTAAACCTTATAGGTTTTTTGTCAAGCTTATTGCAATACTCCCCCTTCAGTGACAAATTGAAATACCTCTGCTGTATTGGGAGTTTCTGAAATTGCATACACTGGCTTTCATCCAAAACTGATGTCTCAAAATGAGTTACACCTACCTCCTCACTAGCCTCAACAAAGGTTCACTCTCTTCAGAGACACAGACAGGAAAACAAGGGGTTTTGATAAGAACTGCAAAATCTGCCTCCAGCAAAAGGAATTAGAATCCAACAGAATTTTAAAAACAGAAAGAAAAAAAATCCTTAAAAAAAAAAGCTAAGTAACAGATCATGACATACATATACCTGCAAGTCTCCATGTTACTGCAACCTGTTAAGCTGCCTCTAATATTACCCACTTTTAAAAGAAACATGTATTAGACATATGCTTTTCCTTTAGTGCACATGCAATATGCCTAGATGCTTTCCAGGGTTTTTTTTTTAATGACATTATCATACTACAAAAAAATTGTCCTACTTAATCTTGTTTCTTCTGTTTAACCCTCTCAACCAGCCCTTTACTCAGTTTAAGATACAGCTGACAGCAACACCAACTCTTGATGACATTTCCACATCACCATAAGCAACATCCAGCTACACTAATATGACCCACATCATACCTGGGAACAAAATCTCATTTTTGATGAATTAATGATACTGCCCTGTGGGGCTACCTTAAAACAGAGACCAGACAAAATTAAGGGAATAAAAAGCAGTTATATTCATTGAAGGCCTTCAGGGGCATTTTGGGCAGACAAAACCTCCCCAGGGGTTACATCCAAAAAATGGATGGTGAGTCACGGGTTTTCATACTTTTATAAGTTTGATCTGTTTGCATTCCGGGGCTTAATTCTCCAAGTACAGCTTCAGGTAATGAAGTCATTTAGCTCAAGTTACATAAATATATGAAATATATTAAAAACATAAAAGCCAAAATCCTAAGGCATCAGTTAGAGCATATGGCTGGCTTTGTGCTTTTTATGCCTGCTCTATGTCAGCAACAGTATGAGAGACAGTCATGGAGCTGACCATTCATGCAGAATTAATCTGCCAGTATTTTTAAACTATCTGAACCACAGAGCAGGCCTATAGCAAATCAGCACTTTATATCAAACTGACTTTATTTTCCTTACCTTGCCGCCACTTGTCACAAAACTGTATTTAGCTTCTTATCAAACTCTGGCAACAGCTAGGTGGAGAAAAATTTTCAGAATCCCACATGACAAAGTATTAAACAAATAATAAATAAATAGATAAATAAATAAACAAATAAATGAGATATCTTTCAATTCTGGAACCACTGGATGGAAATAAAAATAACTGGAATGCTTTTATCAGAAAGGAGAGGGGAGAAGATGGAAGAAACAACAACAACAACAACAAAATGCTTAAGAATCAGCTGTTAACATAGGTCGGAAAATTTCTTCAATAAGAAAATTAACATCCCTTATGATATGCAACTGCTGACTAGTTTTTACTCTCATGTCCTATGTAATATCAAGGCTCTACTGTTGCAGACACTACACAAAAACATGCAAGCACAAACTCTCTGCCCAGAAAAATCTCAATTTAAGGATTAAGGGGAAAAAAAATAATACACCAGTGGAACAAAAATTACCTGCCTGCTGATGGACTCCCTTTGAAGCACCCATTCTTTTCCTTCATATCTTTTAAAACAGGTCCCATTCTTTCAGATACATTTTCTCAGTCTCATTCTGGCAGCAAGCCAGTATCCAGAGGCCAGCCTGTGCATGCTCTTTTGTGCACCCCTATGCAGGCTTCCAGTGATGAACCTGACCAGGCTTCCGGAGCAGACAACAACAACTACCCCGACTCCAGCCAGAGCTGGATGAGGCCAACACAGCTCTGTGCATTTGCAAAGCATGCTGAAAGGCCAACACACATTTGCATTTAAAACCATCACATTTCTTTTTTGTGTTTTGAAGCCTAAGTAAGGCAGTCATTTCAGCCTCACTGAGTACACAGATAGGCCCAGAATTATGGCCAGACCCAGTGCAAGAGAAAAGAATGTGACAGTACAGAATGCACAAGACAGGGTAGGAATTGTCTTCTTTCCACAAAGGGATGCCTAGAAGATACCAAACACCTGGAAAGAGCAGCAAATACAAAAGCTGCATCCAGCCATGAAAAATTATCCCTTTCCACCACTCTTCAAACATCAGCTACAGCATAGAGGAACTGGGAAGGCAAACAGCTTGGCAAGAGAGACAATCTGCTACACACAGTCAATACCTAAGTCGTGCAGAAGTATGCTGGAATTGTGTTTGGCACCTTGCAGACCAAGCCCAGGCAAAGACCATCACTGAGCTTATCCAAAATCTGAGAGACTCCCAGCCATCAGACCCTGTGGCTGCAAGCAGCCTGGTGCCATCTCCTGTTCTCTGCCCTTTCCAACCAGGCTAGAGAAACCCTCCAAAATCTCCCCGTAGGAATGTTTCCACACATCAGTATTAAGCATGCAAAAACATGGGAGCAGAAACACCTTAAGAGGGAGACTTTGTATAACAAAACACAAAAGAAGTTGATTAAGCTTAGACCTTGAGGACCTTTAGCCAGCTCCAGTGGTTACACATAGGAGCATGCGATATCTTAGGAATGTACATTTTGAGAATAGTAAGCACCTTGCAGCACAAGAGCAAGTGGAAGTTTTAATTTACAGATATTGAATCTCAAAGCCTGGAGCCTGTGTTTCTGCTTCCTCCCAGAGAATAAACATACAAAAGTTCCTTTGGAAAGACAGACACATAACCTTCAGCACCATCTCCTGGGGAGATGAGGTCCCTTTGGTGTCTCCTCAAAATCACTAGAGATATACTTTGTGGCTTAGCATTTCTTTCTTTCTCTCTCCTGCTCCTATGGGAAACATTCATAAAGTTCCCAGCAGAAAATAATTCCCAGACTTCTGAGAACACTTACTTACTGTTCTTGGGAGCTCACTACTTCCACAGTATGTTTGCCCCATGGCAGACTGGGGTATTCCTCTGCCAGTGTCAAAGTTGGTATCAATAACATTTCTTTAAAACAAACAAAAACCAGTTACCTACCATTAAATAAGAAAGAATGATTTTCCATGAGGGAGATTTGTTTCTCCACACTAAAAACTGCTAAAAGTAGGAGGCATGTAGTATACATGCATGTAGCATGCATGTAGCATTTATGTATGGTAGTAGTAACTGCCATACATAAATTCTTTAATATCTGAAGAGTGCTTCATCAAATATCTTGCTTTTATCTTCCATCTTTCATGAATAGTCTTTTTTTTTTCATCTACAATGAGAACAGTGTCTGCCTGAAGATAGGGAGGTCTTATTTCACATACTGTCTTTAGTATATAATGAAATGAAAAACTCAGCTTGCTGCTCTTCTTACAGAAAGAATTGGCTAAATATAATTTTATTTGTATCTGTTTAAAAAAAGAATAATTTAGGAGGGAAAAAAGTTACTTACATTCAAGTTCTATATGCCTAAATGATGCACTATTAGCATTGAAAGAAGAGAGGTCTACGAACTTCTGGTGTATTCTTGGCTAGTCAATCCTGAAAACTAGACTGGCTTATAAAGAGTAATTTTATAAAGTGTTAACAGTAATTTACTGTCTAGAAGCCAGAATCAGACTCTTCAAATTAACTGAGGAAATGTCCTTCAAATACTTGATTTTCTGTTTCATTACCATTTATTTTTTATATTGTGGCACTGATGTATGTTGCCATTGGATTTTAATGTACTGCTGCCACCAAAATTAAATACTGAAGAAGTGTGTTAAAGAATGCATTTTTAAAATTGAGTAATTGGATAGAGTATTCTTAAGTCATATTTCACAAAAATTAAAATAAATCAGCAATGTCCTTGAACTTTCAAAAAGCATTCCCTCTTGAGTGACACAATAGAATAGCCATCACTAGGCCAACAAGATTACACATACTATTTCAGGTTTGCCAAGAAATTCAGTACTGCTGAAGTGTGACAGTTTTAAGTTGCCACACTGTATGGACACATCTTCCAGCTGTGTTAACAGCTGCTCCCATAGAGTGAGTCAACAAAGTACCCGGCAAATAATCTTTAAAAACATGTATTATAAGCACAAAACTGCAGTTATTCCCAAATAATCTGACATGAAATACAAACCTCTCAAAGCAGGCATTCTTACAATGAAGAAGAGGGTAAAATCCAGTGGATATAGATCCTGAGCATGTTTATATACAATGGGAAAATCTTCCCGATTTTGGACCCAGAATACAGAAGATTTCTCCCTCTTTCAATGAAAAAAAAAAAAAAGCTATGCTTTTACAGAGGCTGGAAAGAAGGGATTACCTCCTACCTTTTGATCTCTTCCACTTTTTTGTGGAAAATAATGTGTTAGACCCATAGGCTGACATCCTTGAAGTTGTATGTGAGCATGTGTAATGCCATGACAAAGTATTTTGCAGTTCCACTGTGGCCCTTTAGAAGGGACTGGGATCAGAGAAATACCTAAATTCACAGCAGTGCAAGTATTTGTCATGTTCTCTCAGTTTTTCAGAGATGCTTTCCTTATCCTGCTTATGGGACAGGAAAGCAGTGTTTAGGTGATGCAGATGGAACAGCATTTAGACAAGCTCTTCTTGTCAGAGAACAGCTTAATGGAAACTGACTAAGGAACTGAATAATCAGAAAACACTTTCATGTTATTTTAAATACTGATTTATGTTTCCAACAAAGCCACACAAATAAAGCAGAAGCAGTTGGAAGGAGTTTCCAGAACAGACAATATAATTGTATCTAACTAATAGAAGATAACTGCCCTAACTCAAGGACTTTTCCACGAGTGACAGAACTCTGATCTTCCCAAACACACTGCAAAGGCACTCATATTATGAAGAATACTGTGATGGGCAAGATCATGAAGCTGCAACACTTTCAGGCACCAACTCGTTACATTAACTACATCAGCCTCAAGTGATCAGTATAATGTCTGCTAAGATTTCTCCAAGTTTCAGATCAGGGTTGAAAGAAAACTTTTCATCTTTCTCACGCATATACACAGAAATAAATATAGGAGACTTAAAAAATTACTACAATCCCAGGTGCTCCCACTGCAAGTCCCACTGCAAGTCTATGTTTCTCCACAAACCTCAGGCATGTTAGGACACCGGGGGGCCAGAAGAAAGACAGCATCTCCATCTGCTGCCCCCACAAGAAAATGAGTTGGTGGCAATCCAAACTACTCTCACTGGGTTTCTAGCAAATAAGGAGCCCCCTCTGGGATTTATCTGCCTGGGTTGGTGAGAGGCTAAAGACCACAACTGGAAAATTAGGGTCCACAATGAGCAAAGCTTAGGTCTGGTATAGACTCCCACTTGTGCAAACCTTGGGGGGAATGTTCTCAACAAAAATGACATTCTCCCATCCATCCACCACACTACAAGTGACTAATACACTCCAAGATTTCCCCTGGTGAATATCTTAATATGGCTCATAACAGATGTGCCATTATTAGCCTTCAGTGTTGTACCACGCTTTCCACTTTTTACGGCATAAGTAGCAGGTGGAAAAATTCAATCTTCCTACATAATTACTGAATTCTTCTCAGTACTAACCAGCATCTCTCCAAACTATGATATCACAAATGTACATATATTTTGCAAGTCTATGTCTGATTCACAAGGTTATAATCAAAATACTAAAGTAGCCTTAAGCATGACACTTAAAGACTATCACTTGTAATATCTTTCTCTCTACCCAAATGGTTCTTGCAGTACCCGTATAGCTTTATCTCTTTATATTAACCTTCCCCTTCTTCACCATCTCTAAGTATTTCCTGTGAGACACAGTACCAAATGTTTCATTTTCAACAGGTTGAAACAGGTTGTATTTTCAACAACCTGCATTATAACCACTGCACTGCTCCTTGCAAAGTGGTCACTTACCTTACTATGGGAAGATACCAGATCAGTCAGATCAGATATCACATGTCCCTGATTACTCTTCCTGTAAAAATTTGTTTTTAAAGCCTTGCACCACACAATAAACATCACACATGAGCAGGCCTCAAAAATACTTTTCTCCTGATACCTTTAAAGATATTGCATCTGATTTTCGCAAGCCTGAGGTTCCAACTCTGAAGCTGATAAATGCAACAAAAAGCATGCTGGTGCATTACCAATCCTATGTTCCTTCAAAACTCCAGGGTACAGATTTTTTGTATTCCTCCATTTTCATTCCCATCTCATGACCATACGCAGATAATTGTTTAATCTTTGTTTCATCTTTTATCACCCTTTTGAAAAACATTTAGTGTTCTCCCATTTTCCCCCTAGGGAAATCATCCATACACCATCCATTTACCCCTGCCGCCCTCATTGCAAAGCAGAACAGGTATAGAAAACATAATTATGAGTTTTTAATACTAACTACTAGAGCTCACAAGTTTTAACACTCACAATCACATCCCCTTGAAGGCACAAAATGAATTAAATTTATCTAATGTATGTCCTCACTCATGTTACAACTTTTTTTTTATTTTTAAACTTGGATTTCATCTATTTTAAGCAATTATTTTAGGTACTGCAGATTTAAAGTCCATTTGGTTACAAATTTCAACTTATTTTTTTACATAATACAAAATTTCCTGCTTTGTAGAAACTGAGAGAATGGTAGTTTGGAATTCTGTAAGCAAAAAACAACCAAAAATTATGGGAAAGAGAGTGAGAGGTGTCTCTTCACAGGCAGTAAAGCTGCTTTTGAAAACTGCAGTTGACAATACTGAAGAACAAAACAATGATCACAAAGGGGAAATAATTTAAAACTTCCATCAGAGAGCTGAGTTGCACTACTGAAAACTATCACCTCCACACATGCCTCATCAGACAGCAACATTCACCAGCCTCCAGTCTCAGAAAACCAGAGAATGGTTTTTAGTTTCATTCACTCTGCTTCTGAATGAGCTGTTACCCAAAAGAAAGCAATTCTCCAGGCAGAAGCCTAGTGTTGTAGGACTTACACAAAGAGGTACTTTAGAGCACCTTAACTCCATTGTCACAGCATCTACAAACAGAATAAACCAGTGGAATTATTACACACTCATCATGAGGCATTGATATAATGTGCGATTCATGCCTGCAAACTAGGTCAACAGCTTCCAGAATCTGGGGGGGGAGGACATTAAGCCTATCAGCTATCCAACTGCACCCAATCCCCCCAGAATGAGAAAACACTGGTGTAATAATGCCTGTGTAAGGCTGGAGGAGGGGTAGCTGGTTTTAGTTAAGATACCGCATGCATTTCAGATAATAGAAATAGTGAGCAAAACAGGTCAGGCTGAGCCCAGCTCCTGAGACACTCCTAGCTGCAGCCAATTAAGTCGTGGGAAATTCAGCATTAAACTCTAGAAGTAAAAAAATTTAATTTGAACTGCATTGTAGTAACTTTTACTCCCCACCAATATCCGAAGTGTCTGGTGTTGATTTTTTTTCAGCAGCTGCACAAAAGTCATCCCCAATGCAGGTTGCCTTAACTACCATAAACAGCAAACTACTGAGACAAGTCATCACCAGAACTAATATGACACTCATCACAGCAACTCTGATTTGCATAATTATATTTCAGATTCACTACACCCTCAAAATTTGTAGTCTAAAAGCAGTACTCCTTTCAAATGAAAAAAGCATACCAGAAGCAGTATCTTTACAGCAGCAAGGTGGGCTCAACAACTATGCACAAGTCTTCTTCAACTTGCTGAAACAGGCTACAAAAAAAAAAAAAAGAATCTGTCTTATGAGTGGGCTGTCTCACCTCAGATGTGGCCTTGTTTTTGGAGCTGAACAGTTTCCAAGAACAACACAGTTATGCAGCTCATTGCATGTTAATGCGTATGTACAGCCTTGTATGAGTCAGATAGGATTTAAGAAGTTGCCTGCCTATAGATGCAGAAATTAAATGCACAGCTTCAATTGAAACCAAAAATTACCTGCCAACCATCCATGTATATACTTCTTTTAAACCCCAAATTTGTTAATCCTCCTCTCCTGGCACACATCAATTCAAGTACATTCACAAGTTACACATTTCTGCAGTTCTAAAACAAGGTGGCAAAATTCTTTATAAAATCACTGTCGTAAAGATTTGGACAAAAAAAAAAAATACAAACCTTACATACTGTAAGAAAAAATATATCAAGGCAAACACTAATCCAGCCAGCCTATTCAGCAGCAAGATTCAGGCAAGAGAGGTTTCTTATTTTCTGCGTAGAAAGGAGGTATCCTCCAGCTGAATGCAAAGCACCTCATTTTAAAAGACAAAGCTCTGCAGTTTCCAGCAACAGCATCATGAACCCATCCTTAAGAGCAGTAGCACAGGAAGCACAGCCCTGCCAGTACAGAAGAAAACAGGGTTACCAGTTAAGAAACAGCACTACTAGTTCCACAACGAGTAGTTTAAAGTAGATCCTTTCACATGTGTTAACTGACAGAAGAGATGACACACGTTAATATCTATCCCAGACCTCACAATTACTGCTGCTGTTCTGAAGTGGGCATAACTTCATGGTTGTCTGAAACAAGAGACACCTGAGTCAGCCATATGACATCATTGTTCTATTCCGGGGCATAAAACCCCTACACATACAATTTTTAAAGGAACATATCCACACTAAAGTCCACCATCTCCTCTGCAAGAAAATATGAGCACATTTAAATAATTATGTCATGCCAAGAGAGTAAGAATTACTCTTGGATCCTGACCTCCAAAGCCTCAAGAGATGTATCTCAACATCTCCCTCCTCTGAAGGATGAGATAGGCAGGTAGCCAGTCTAGTCTACGTATTCTACAGAAAGTGTGAGCAAGAAAACATAACTTAGCTCTTCCTTTGGAGGCTAAAAATTGCATCACAATAGCACAACTTCTTTTTTACTGGCAGATACAAACAAAACCCACTGGAGAGATGGTGCCATCCTGGCTTCCACTCACTCTTTGCTTGTGTCACGCTATGGATCTCCTGGGATCTTGAGCCACTGGAAATACTAAGTAGCTAGCTCAACATGAATCCTGAGTGGGTGAATAAGCTCATCAGAACCAACCAAGGTTTTTCACACAGCACTGACTAGAACCTTGCTGAAAGACTACCAGTACTTCCACTGTGTACTTGCCTGACAAACCAGTTTATAATGGTGTTTCCTGGATACAAAGGAGTACTTAATGGTACTCATTGCTTTCTGGAGAAGAATCAATAAATGTCAACACATAGCACTGAGCAGCTTCTTTTGCTTTTCTCACACTCTGAAGAGCGCTGGTTGTTTAAAAAAAAAAAAATCACATGAATAGTTCACATCTTTCCTTTGTCTGGGGTTTACAGCAAATCAGCCTGGCTCCTGGAAGCGGCTGGGAGAGGCAGGAAGAAGAGGATGCACGTAGGAAGGAAATACTCAGCTCTGGCTACAGCGCAGCGCTTGCGCAACCTCCATTTCAGATCAAGGGACTGAAAGAGACACCATCACATGCAGCTTACTACTCACCACTCACCTCCTCTGTACAGCAAAGAACTACCCACATCCACAAAAAGCAGGGCCCCCGGTGCCCACAGGGTGCCAGGCAGATAAATCCTCTCCAGTGCTAAGGTGGAGTCCTACCCCAAGGAGCAAGGGGAGAGCTGAGCTCCCGACATCACCAATGCACATAATTTCACAGTGCAACACCTGATCCCTTCCTCTGACATGTGTGCCTCTGACACAGAAACCAGCACAACAGACATCTAACAGACAAACAGGTCTGGTTTCAGGCCTTGCCCGCACTGCCAGTGGCAGCAGTAGTTGAATTTTAAAAAAACAAACAAAAAAAAAAACCCCAACAAAAAACCTTTACAGCATTCAGCTTAGCAGTTCATTTATTAGAATTCATACATTGTGATGTAGTGCAAACTGGAAAGACTTGCAGCAGTGGTTTCAGTCAGACACAGATAAATATACAAAAATGAGCAAAAAATTTTAACCATTATTTTAGTTAAATAAACACTTTTTAAATCTACAATATCCCCTTAGACCTAGTGACAAATGCTACTGCCAGTTCCTAACAGCTCAAGCTAGTAAGAGGAACAGCAACATGCAACTTAGGTTTTATCAAAGATGCAAGATATTTCAGTGCATAGTTTAAATATATAATTCCAATATTCTTCACCCAATATTTTATTTACTGGTCATCAATTATGGGACCATCATATATTCAAATTTTTTCAACATTACAAATTTTAGCATTTTGCAGCATGGGTTCCCCAATTATCATGATATGTTAGAAGGACCACAGTAAGAAAATAAACGAATGGAAAATAAAGACATCCATTATTGACTTAACTGCAGTGTAAGATGTCAGTTACCAAATAGTTTTACACTGTACACAGCAATAAATTAGATAAGGAGAAGCATTATTTAAATATCAGCAGAGAGGTGTTTCGACCAGTAGTCAAGGTGACCCTCCAGCCAACTCTGTGACTACTACTGGCTGTCCTAGCACTTACTATCACCAGCATTTTCCTAAACACAGGAGGGCACTTCCTGATCCTACAGCAACCCAGCTCACAACCAGAAACATGACTCTCTCTTCTTCCCTGTAAATAAAGCATATCGCTGTGGAGAAAAGAGACAGAGAGGGTGAAGACAGGACCCTGGCTTTGATGCTGCTCTGCAATCCAGCAGTCACTTGTACAAACTTCACTGAACTTCATGTTCCATCCATGGCTGCTCCAGCAAGCCTCCACAGCTCATTAAGCTGCACCAGGTCACAGTTTGTGCAAAAAACTGTGCCTTACAGGCAGATGCAAAGTGTGAGCAAAACATGAATTTCATACTCCCATATATCAGTTCAATGGTAAAAAAAAAAAAAGGTCTTTGCTTGTTCCCTGTTTGCTACATTCTCCTTTCAGATCACAACTCCACACCTCTGTGTCACAGACCTGCTGCTTTGTAACAGTAAAGCAACTGACTGAATATCAAAAATATTATACCACGTATATAAACCCTCGATGATGCTGCAGAGATGCCTTGCAATTCAATTTCTCCTTTTTAATTACACTTACTTTTGGTGATGGTCACAATGAAACTCATGCCTATAAAACATTAAAATCAGTCTTATTACCACTATATCAAGACAGGCACATTAAATCTCTACTCATGGTCAAGAAAAACAACAATAAAGCAAGGATGCATCCCATCCAGAGGCCACTGAAGGCAGGCAGGAACCCCCAGAGCATCATTTGTAATGCTTTAAAATCCAATATATTTTTCTTAGCAAAATGTCTTGTAGAAGTCTACCAGCACATGCAGATCAAGAGGTCTTCTACTGACCTCTCTTCTGTTTGTTGACTATGTAACTAACCATTACCACCATTTTATTATTTTTGACCATGCAAATAGCCTGTTTATATTTCTCAGATCTTAATATTCTTCAGAACCTGTGTGATTTCAGTATGGCGCTCACAGACACACCAGTTTCCATTAATAACACTCATCCCACAGCTCCCACTGTAAAAGCACAGCAATGGAACTGAACTGTGCTCCTGAATTTATAGATTCCATCCGAGTTATGCTATGTTAGTACACCAAGGGCTCGTTCACGGCTTCCCCAGGAACTACACTGCACAGCCATCAGGTCAAATGTGGGACAGAACATTCCTTTAAGTACAGATCTTTTTGTTTCTGGACCTGGTAAAAGACCTTGGACAAAATAAATGACAGAGGGAAAACTAGCAAGCTGAAAATACATGTATAATAAATACTACACTCCCAAAGTCAGAGAATTAAGTTTACAGCCAAGGTTTTTGACATGATCTTTCATTTTTCCACTAGGGTGTCCTGAACATCTAGAGCATTGGCAGACAGGGAGTGGACAAAGGAGAACCCTCAGCTTGTAGCTTCATAAGCACATGCATTTTCTGCCTTCTAACACTGTTCAGGTTAAAGGTAAAATAAACCTTTGCCTATCACATTTATCATGAAGCAGCAGTTTGCACTAGTGTTGGTTACTTCAGTAGGTACTAGCTGCTCTTGAAGGCAACTGAACATAAGAAATGCATCTAACCACCTTTTAAAATATCACTCTTTTCAACAAGTTGAGACAAACAGAAGTTTAAATCTTATTTTTTTAAAAAAACACCCCATTCAGGACTATTGAAATACCAAAATATATCCAAATTAATATGTTAAAAGCCATTTTCTGATCCTTAGAAAGAAATTTAGGAGTCTCCAAAAAAAAAGATCACACTTCTTGGCCTTTGAAGAACATTCTTTTAAAACACAGAAAAAACTCTAGAAAAAAAAAGCCTCTTCTCACAGAATTCTGCTGTTGGGGTTGGTAAAATACATTCCTTATGTATTCCTGTATTAACATTCTTAATGTAGCATTTTTATTTCAACTAAAAAGGAAATGGGGCTCTAGAGTTTAGAAACCTTAAAAATGTGATTTTTTTAAAATATAATGTGGATTATACGTTACTGAAAGACAAAAGTAAAACCAAATGTATCACTAAGGTTACTGAAAAACATACAAAAATATGTTTGATAACGTTGTGGGACACCTGTCTTACCCCCTCTTAACACCCATTTTGACAGAGACAGTAGCTTTCTCATTACAAAATGTTTAATGGCTTTAGCATTTACTTCTCCCTAGTTTGGGGACTCTGAAGCCATGGGACCAGAACAACAGCAAACCCTATAAAGAGTTTATGCAGCAAAGTTGTGCAGTTTAATGGCAAGGTAGCAAAGAAACGGACCAGAAATTGGTTCTACAAATGCATTCAAATGGGGGCTCCAGTGCTATCTTGTGACATTTCATCATCCCTCAGGCTTGGCCATCCACCAAATTGCTATAATTAACAAAGCAAGAGAATATTATGTGCATTTAATGACAGTTTTGTAACTGGTATTCCACCTTCATGGACAGTTAGAATGGTGCAAAAAAACTCTACACTAAGAAACAGAAAAAAATTTTATACCACAAGTCATTAAATGTAATTCTAATAATCACAGCAGCAGCTTCCATTGAGAAGGGCAACTATTCCACCTTATAGCCCTCTTTTAACTATTAATGCAGTTTGGTGGTATCTGCTTCTCCTAATGATGAAAGATACAACTGAAAGATACAACTCAACTAGTTGGTAGGAAAATACGTAAGTTTTGGAAAATTTTGGAAATGATTGGCATAAATGTCTAACCCACAACTTGACTGAGAAGGTCAGATGAATGGCCTACTACCAAGATTCACCTACACTATTACTTTCTTAGTTTCAAATTCAAACACGATTGCGGAAAAATAAAAGCAATTAAGTAATCTAATACTTCCACCAGACGTTGTCCTGTCAATCCTTCATACTGAGTTCACAGAATACAGTTCAATCTTTACTTATGTGGAAAAATCCCTCTTAGTAAAATGTCCTTTGATATTTTATTTCCACAATGTGCAGTAAAGAGCAAATTATTTCTGTAAAATAAAACATCTGATAGGCTTTCAGTCACATCTGTGTGCTTTATAATATCTGTGAGAACTTCGTCCATTTTTGTATATTGGATCATATATAGAAGCAGGAGTAAAGTCCATACAAATTAAGAAAGATTTTAGAGTCTGGCACTTCTCTAAGCTGTGCACAGCAGTGGCCCAGGAAAATATTACCAAGAACTGCTCTGAGAGAGGTTTCTCAGATTTTACCATCTTTAGGAAAGCTTTCGTTTCCTTTATACATTTTCGGCTGTTAAGAAGGTGAAGAGTAACGAAGTTAAAAACTTTTTTCTGCTCTGTATGAGAAAAGCAACTACCTTTATGATCAACACCGGATACCTTGAACCCACCGGGACAAAAAAAAAAAAAAAAAAAAACAGGGGGAAAAAAAGAAGTTTGC
>VWZN01009520.1:35269-48115 GCA_013396955.1 Regulus satrapa
AAAAATAAACTATTATTTTTCAGAACAAAAACTAATATTCACAAAGAACAGATAAGCCTGGCAAGTTTATCACCTGAACAAATACTCACTTTCAATGCAGAAGTAAGAAATCCAGTGGAACTCAAAATACAACTCATCAGTCATGTAAGACTTCCCGATTTTGTTTTACTAGTCTTCTTAGATATCAAGATCTTAAATAGCATTTGTGTTTTCATATTTTCACCGCACTTCCATTTGTGTAGAGAATTATCTCACATTTGTTTTCACATCTACCTTGACCAATTCACTTGGAAGAAAACATGAATAATAAACATCGTAAAGCATTAAACTGCCATGAGATACAGATACACAGAATAAATTGGGTTGGAATGGGCCTTTAAATGTCATCTAGTTAAATACCCTTGCAATAAGCAGAGTACTTCTTCAACTAGATCAGGTTGTTCAGAGCCCCACCCAACCTGACATTGGATGCTTACAGGCATGGAGCAATTACCAGTTCTGGACAACCTATTCCAACATTTCACCACCCCCATTGTAAAGAAGTTCCATATGTCTAGCCTACATCTACCCTTCTTTACGTCTTAACATTACCCCTTGTCCTTTCACAACAGGACCTACTAAAATGTTTGTCTCTACTTTTCTTATCAGCTCCCTGTGAGTGCTAAAAAGCCACAGTAGGATCCCTCTGGAGCCCTCTCTTCCCCAGCCTGAGTAACCCAAGTCTCTCAGCCTGTCTTCATGGGTGAGGAGCTACAGTTTTCTGATCATCTTCACGGCCCCTGTCTGTACTTCCTCCAGCAGTTCCATGTCCTTCCTGTGCTGGGGCCCCAGAGCTGGGTGCAGGGTTCCAGGTGGGGTCTCAGCAGAGCAGAGCAGAGGGGCAGAATCCCCTCCCTGGCCCTGCTGCTCTGGATGCAGCCCAGGACACGTTTGTCTCTCTGGGCTGGCAATGCCCATGGCTGGGTCATGTCCAGCCTCTCACCCACCAGCACCCTCCCTCAAGCCCTTCTCGGCAGGGCTGCTCTGATCTGTCCATCCCCAGCCTGTGTTGATACCTGTGCTGGGTCAGGGTTGCTCTGATCCAGGTGCAGTGCCTTATGTGACCAATGACTGCATTGTCATTCCATTGTTTTTCAGCAGCTCCTGGATTACCTTATTTTATCAAGCACTGCAGTGAGACTGATAGTCCTGTAATTTCCAACTTTCTTTCTCACCTTTCTTTATGAAGTTCACATGAGCCCCTTTTGCAAGCCTGCCCAGGTCCCTCTGAGTGGCATCCCAGCAGGTGTGACTTACATCTGCCAACCTGCTGAGGATTCACTGGGTCCCACTGCTCATGTGATTGATGAAGATATTGAATGGTACTGGTTCCAATATGTATTCCTGAGAGATGCTGCTCATATACCACTGATTTCCTTCTGGACATTCTGCCCTTTACCATTACCCTCTGGATGCAACCAGCCCGCCAAACTCTCAACATTTGATAGACTCAAAGAGTCCACCAAATCCATCTCTCTCCACTTACCAACTAGTCACTGTTTTAATCTAACATTTTCCTGTGCTTCTGCTAGCCACACATCAAACTTTAAAGCACTGAAATGCATACATACTGTAGACATTAATACTGTCAGTAAGAATGAAGGGTGTGCTCTATTTCATAAACCATATGTTTTTCAAGTCATAGAAAACTATGCTGCCAAGAGAAATGTGCTCCTTCAACTCCAAGGAATACTGCTTCACAGCATAAGGAGGCTCCAAGATGAGCCTCCCCACCCCCCCAACTCCCAAAAATTAATTATGTGTGACACCTAAGTGATATTGCCCAATTAAGTCAAACAATTAAAAGAAGTACACTGATTTCCTAAAAGATAAAAGGAGGTCCAGGTTTATTAACATAGACAAAATAAAAAATAAAAGTAGTTAAATAGGCAGGAAGGAAACTAGAAGTTTGTACGAACATGCTCCTCATTAGTACCCGTTATCACTCTAAGTATTGCAAACCAGTAAATCACAGTAGTCAGGAACGTACATTGCTCAGATAGTAATTTAAGGGTAGACCAGACAGCACTCCATGCTTTTCAGTCACAATTGTTAACACTATAGGTACAACTTGCAAAACTCTTCTTGCTATTTCTACCACTAATATCTGTCCCTCACTGTCACACATGAGAAAATTAATTTTGCAAGAAATTCCTACTACATCCCAAATTCCAGGCCTGGGTGAAAAATACTACATGTACTCAACAGTCTTTGGCACACCTCTTTCCAGTGTATTCATACTGATCCAGCCCTGCTTGAAGTTAAAATAAACCATTACCCTAGCTTTCAAACAATAGACTCAAATTCCATTTACTGTGCATTGAAAGTTATAGAATTATACAAAAATTGAGTTTTGATATTAAATGCAAATATTTTCTCACTGGTGTGCTTTTTACTCATTACAATAATTTAATTCCTCTTTAGAAGTATTGCCTTTTTTTCTAGAAAATTGTAATTCATAAATACATATGCATCATTAAAAAAACAAAACTAAACTTCTTCTGTAAGCCTGCACTTCTTGAGTCAATCTGCAGTGTACTGTGAATTCATGGAAATCTTAAATGGAGATGAAGCAGGCAGAGAAAGAACAACGTACTCATGATATCAAATGCGTTTATTTTTTTATTTCCAAGGATGTGAGATTGGATATTAACCTTACAGTGACACATAAAAATTACACAAACATCAATTATCTTCTGGTAAATAAGATCTGAAAATTGTTAATGGCTGACAGTACTGGACACACAACTGTAGTGGGTTGGTGCTGGCCAGACACCAGGCAGCCACCAAAGCCCCTCACTCGAGCTCCTCTGCAGCTGGACAGGAGAAATAAAATGAAACTAAGGAATCACGGGTTAAGATAACGAGCAGGAGACATCACTTATCAAATAGCATGATGGACAAAACAGGCTCGACTTAGAGATGTTAATTATATTTATTACTAAATAAAATCAGAGCAGTACAATGAGAAGTAAAACAAACCCTTAAAAACACCTTCCCCCACCCCTCCCTCCTTCCCCAGCTCTACCTCCTCCCCAGTGGCACAGGGAGACAGGGAATGGGGGTTATGGTCAGTGCATGACCCGTGGCTTCTCCCTCTGATCAGGGAGAGGAGTCCTTCCCCTGCTGCACTCTGGGGTCTCTCCCATGGGGACAGATCTCCAAGAACTTCTCCAGTGTGAGTCCATCCCGCAGGCTGCAGTGGGATCCTCCCCAGCCTGCCGCACTGTGGGTCTCTCTTCCACGGGGTGCAGTCCTTCAAGGACAGGCTGCTCCAGCCTGGGAGCAGGGCCCCTCTCTCCATGGGTCTCCCATGGAGTCACAGCCGCCTTTCAGGCATCCGTCTGCTCCAGCGTGGGCTCCTCCATGGGCTGCAGGTGGATCCCTGCATTCCCCACGGATCTCCACGGGCTGCACCATGGGCCGTATGGGAATCTTAGCACCTGCAGCATCTCCTGCCCCTCCTTCTTCACTGACCTCAGTGCTCGCAGGGCTGTTCTTCTCACATGTTCTATCTCTGCTCTTCTCTGGCTGCAATTATAACTGCACAGTAACTTTGTGCATTTCTAGTTGGCCCAGCCTTGGCCAGCGGCACATCCATCTCTGGAGCCATGAGAGATTGGTTCTGCCAGACACAATGGAAGCTTCTGGCAGCTTCTCACAGAAACCACCTCTGCAATTACCAAAAATCAAGCCATGTAAATCCTTTTAAGAAGTTATGTAATTCTGAAATAAAACTTTAAATTGTTTGAAAAATATTCTGTGGATAATCTTGAAAATGTACACGTTCTCTGTTTTCAGTAATCAAGCCTATTCAGCAACACAGTTTAAAAGACCCAACTTCAACATAGAGAAGCTTATTTTGAAAGTCACTATTATAAGATGTTACCAGGAGAACAGGTCATGTCTTTTAAGTTCACAACTGTGACAATTTGTTGTGATGGGTGTCAGTAACTCCTATTTGTTGCCATGATCTCTGTAACACCATTACCTTTATTCTCTTCTAAACACGTATCTTTTTTCTTAGTAAAAGTAGCAAACAAGGTATCCATCATTCCCAAAACTTCTAGTAGTTCTTCTTGATAGTCAATTTCTTTTCCAATAGCTTGCTGGAGTTTCAAGAACTGCCGATCAACTATTGCTGACTGCCCAACCACAGGCTGATAAATGTCTGTAAAGAAAAAAAGAAAAATATCAGTTAGGAATCCACTGATGTATAAAAAGGCAAAAGTTATATTAGCTAGTTAGAGATACACGGAAGGATTCTGGCTCAAATCCAACATTCTGAAAAAATAAGACAACTTAAATGTTGTGTGTTCTGAAAGCAGCAGCTGTATGTACTTACAAGCAGCAGGACGTCAAACTAACAAAAACAGCAGTTTTTATGACCTTAAATACTATTTTCACCTCACTGAATAAGTGGAAGCTATTTGTACTATGTAAACATGGAAACATGAAGTACCAAAGGTACTTAAGAGACCACGAGGAGCTTCCACCAGCCTCTGCAAACTGAGTCCTGACCATGCTTAAAGTTATCTGGAAATATATCTTTTGACACTAAGTCCAGACATATAAACAAAGCCATAAAGGTTTGGTTTCTTTAAAATGTAGTACTTTCAGTCTTATTTGTAAGCTAGCCATAGGGCTTTAAGAATCTTTTTTGTGTTGTCTTACCAGTGATCATATCGGCAACAGTCACCAGCACAGGAGTAAATCTAGGCTCAATCACACGCCTGCAAAATTAGAAGACATTCCAATTTTACTGCTTTTGTCAACCAACCAACAAGCAGCTTTCTCATACAGGCATGCAGACAATACTTTCTTGATGAACAGACATCACAGAAGAGCAGTCAGAGATGCAAGCCAAAAAAACCCACATATGTGGTATTCACCCTCCTCCTTTCAGGAAGGCAGTGGGGGTTGAAGGAGTGTCAAAAAGCCTTGAGTGCATAAAAACACAAGTTTCATCAAAGAGACATGTAGGTAGAATGTCTGGCAAAGAAGGAGAATATCTCATACTATCAGCAAAAGCATTCTGTGCTAACAGGTACTATTTCAAAAAGGAAAAGGCATGTGAGATTTCAGGAGCACCAGTGCTCTGCACATGATCTGTTGAAACTCTGTGGCAAGTTATTAGGAAATAGAAGTGTCAAAATAGCCCGAGGGGACTCATGTTAAAAATAATACCTTGAGACAAAGGTAAGCAGGAGATTAACTTGCTTCTCATCTCGGCCTGCAAGTGCACTTCTCAGTGTTCCTCTGCGATGCAGCTCCTGCATGACTGCAACCGTGACTTCGGGAGTTTGCAGCATGATGGATGGCTGGACACACATATGAAGAGTTTAGTACCAAAGCAGCATCTTTACACACAACACAGGGCTGGTGTCAGCAATACCAAAATGGAACACAACCTATATTCCTTTCTAGTCATACACTAAAATAAAATCAGTATGGCATACAGGGAAAATTAATATCAGGTTAATTTTTTTCATTTTTAAAGTTTTAGTTCAGCGCAAAACTCTGACAAGAAGAAAAACCAATGCCTCACCTCAAGTACTGCATCAAGAGCCTTGGAAGACTGAAAGCTCCTCAGCAGCTTATCATATTTTCTCAAAACACGTTTTACAGGTTTACTGACACAGAAATCTTCCTAGAAGTTAAAAAAAGAGTTCAGAGTAAGACAAATGCACACACTCACATAATCACATAAACATATTACCATGAACAATTTTATATATTCCCTCCCTTCACTTTCTCCAATTTAGCACATTCCAGGAAACCAATTTTTCAGAAATGTTTCAGCACATATTTTTTTAACCACATCATACCTGTTTGGGCATGTAAGTTCTTCCTTTCACGTAAGTTCTATATGCTGGTTGTCTTTTCTTTTGAGAGTTTTCATTTTTTTCTTCCGGTTTTCTGTGCTTAACATTCAGCACCCCATTGGTCATGCCTACAACTATGGTTTCATCTTCAGGCTACCACAAAGAAATCACAGAGTTAGGACACTGTATTTTATTTGTGCTCTATCATGCATGTATGAGCCCCACCATACGCATCGTTATACGTATTTTTATGCCGCGTGATAAGGTTCAAATCCCAGCAAGATTTTGAGAAAAGTTGTGAAAACACCAGTCACTGGTATATGTAATTTCACTGAGACAAATAAGAGGGCATACATTTCACCCAGAAAAATTGTGGATGCCCCCGCCCTTGAAATGTTCAAGGCCAGACTGGATGGGGCTTTGAGCAACCTGCTCTAGCAGTACACTTGCCCAGAGCAGAGGGCCTGAAACTGGATGACCTTTAAGATCCCTTCCAACACAGGCCACTCTGTGATTCTATGATTCCATGATATGATAAAAGCCTACAGCACTATGACAGGGGTGGATGGAGAACAGCTGGTGAATGGCTCACTTAAGGGTATCTGTCAATTGAAGCTTATGAAGACTCAAGTGGAACAAAAGGAAGCAATTCTTCACACAAGAATCAGAAATGTGGAACTCCTTGTAAAGGAATCTAGGCAAGGTTTCACGTTTAATCAAGCTCAAGGAGAGACTGAACAGGCTTATGCAATAGAAATTAATTGATTTACAGCAAAACTACACATTGATGAATTCATTTGTCATCTGAAAATGGAATTTGGGAGAATGTCAACACACTTGCCCTTGGTTTCATTTCGGAGGCGGCGTCTGGAATTAGACTCACCTTTGGTTTGACTCAGTAAAGGCATTATAATGTTCTTGTATGACCATTTAAAATTCAAAATGTTTAGCCAATACAAAACAAGATTATGTTTCAAAGTATATATTATANCAACCTGACACCACCAACTTTTAAAGCAAGTTCACACCCTATTCTAAATTTTTCAACAAATTAACTACGTTGTTTTTTTGGGGTTTTTTTAACTGCTGCCATACAAAAGGACTCACAGCATTCCTGAATGGGAAAAGCTGAGTACAATCTCCTTAAAGTCAAAGGAGCACCCTTCTAAAGTGAATACTTTCCCTATGATGTACACTGCNAATTTGGGAGAATGTCAACACACTTGCCCTTGGTTTCATTTCGGAGGCGGCGTCTGGAATTAGACTCACCTTTGGTTTGACTCAGTAAAGGCATTATAATGTTCTTGTATGACCATTTAAAATTCAAAATGTTTAGCCAATACAAAACAAGATTATGTTTCAAAGTATATATTATACACACTCTAGAGATGCTAAACTACAGGTATTGCATGTTTTTGCAGATACCATAAGGCCTTAAAAGGCTATGGATTCTGGACTCTTCACTTCAAAAGAATTCCAAGTTTATTTTAGTTCAGCTTCCTAGGTAACATGGTAGGAAATGAAGAACACTCCCCAGACACACCTTCCTCTACACTCCAGCAGGGGAGGACAACAGTAAAGCAGCAAAGGTAGTAAAGAGTAAGTGGGCCCTCAGAGGCCCATTCATATGTCCTGCAGAGGCTACGTAAGGGGGTACTACATGGCAAGAGTATTATTTAAAAACTGGTGCTAGCCTCCAAGTTTCTGGCCAGCAGGTCACTTATCCACTGGTAATCAAGCGCTTCTGAGAAGCAAGTCTCTGCTGAATGCTTCCAAGACATGCCTTGATAAGAAAATTTGTTTATGCTCTCACCCTTCTTCTTTCTTCCTCAGACCAACCTGACACCACCAACTTTTAAAGCAAGTTCACACCCTATTCTAAATTTTTCAACAAATTAACTACGTTGTTTTTTTGGGGTTTTTTTAACTGCTGCCATACAAAAGGACTCACAGCATTCCTGAATGGGAAAAGCTGAGTACAATCTCCTTAAAGTCAAAGGAGCACCCTTCTAAAGTGAATACTTTCCCTATGATGTACACTGCTCTCACCCTACTCTCCACGTATAGCATTCTTCTGGAACACCCAATAGCTTTGAAAGCAGCAGCTATTTACTTTAGTGACTTAAAAGGTATCAGGAATTATCTTGTCTGGGAAGACTTCTAAGGCACTTACCGACAATGCAAGACTGAGGATGGATGTTGCATAGTTGAAGCTGTGGACTACTTTATAGGATGTAGTGCTATAAATCTTCACATGCCTACACAGAAGAGTAAAGATAAAAGCATTGTGAGTAAAGCTTTACTATAGTCACTTTACAGGAACTATATCACCGTCATATCTTCTACAGATCGTTTAAGGAAACTGAGTATTAATACAATGCATTCCTCTGACTACCACTGAGCTTCTCAGGTATTACTCCCGCAGAACAGTAAAGTTCTGTTAAAAGGATCCACAAGTAAAGTCAGGATTGCTTTTACCTCAAAAAAGGTGAAACTGGGGCAAGACCTGAAGAAGAAATTGAACGCAGATGTAGCGACTATTACTAAGACAGCATCTCTTCAAATTTATTTGTAAATTTTAAATACAAGATCTACTAGCAATTTCTAGGAGTAAATCTATAAATATTCTTGTATCCAGTTGCCCCTTAAGGATTTGGTTGGAAGTATGAAATATTTAACAAATTGAAAAACAAAGTATTATCTTACAAGGATAAAATTTAGTGTTATGTAATCATAAAGCCTGATGCAGCCTAGGAAATACAGGAGGTAGAAGGAAAACAGAATGACAGTGACATTTCAGATCACTAAGACTGATGTCTCAGAGACAAGACACCAAGTTACCAGCATTCATCAACTGCAACCAAACAAAAAAACAAAGAGGTAATGTTCACAAGCACTCTTGGGTACAGGAAGCAACTGCAGACAAACCCCAGGCTTTAAAAAAGTGAATACTAATACACTTTTAGCTATTTTAACTGTATTAAAGTTAAGAATAGTTAATTTGCATAGACTGTTAAGGACTGTAAAGTTTGGAGATTTAAAAAACTAAACACTTGTTCAGAAGTTCCCCATATGCATTCCCAAACTGCACACACAATCCTTATTGACATTCAGATTAGTAAGAGGAAAAGGTTCAGGGGTATCAGAGAATCACAGCGCTGTTTGAGTTGGAAGGAACCTTTCAAAGCCCATTTAGAGCAAGGCCCCTGCAAAAGCAGGGAAAGCTTCGCAGCAGGTTCCTTGGTCTCAAAACACATTCCCAAATAAAGCCTAAAAACCACACACAGGGTAACAGTGGTGTGAAGTAATATCTTTCAAAGAAAAAAAGTCCTAAAGCATGCAAACATAAAGAAGCCACAAAATATACCAACCTGTCCAGAGATCCTGACAATAACCTTTGTCCAGAGCTGTTCAAGCACAAACAAGTTACAGTTTTATGATGGTTTTTAAGGGAAACTAGTAACTGTCCACCTTTTAGTACATCCCACACTTTGACATATCGACCTCCTGTGAAGGGGAAGCACATGAAGCAGTCTTAGATATGTACACATTTACGCTTCTCTGAAAAAGCTTTCACAGAGTGATGCAGTATCTCCTTCACAGCTACGTTTATCTCTTAACAGTCTTCTGTATCTACTCACCGTCCTCTTCCATTCTCCTGACACTAGTCTGCTCTTTTTTTAGGCCATACTTAAAGGAGTTGAATGATTCAACCATTCTACAGCCATATTCATTAAAAAAAATATATATTTATCTTTGAACTATGGGGTTACAGTACTGCTGATGTAATGGCAACAAGAGACTAAAAAAGCTTGAAGAGCAAGACAGTCACATCTTTTTAGAACCAAAGCAGGTTAATTCCTACACTTTAGAAGCAGGCCAATTAGAGTCTGCATTTTGTTATTAAAAATAACTTTGGGAGCAGGAGGGAAAGCTGCAACTACAAGAATATCAAAACAAAGACAAAACCCTACTTGCATCTGCCAAATAAACACAGATTCCTACAGGAGATATTTGAGAAATCCAACTGTTACATCACTTACCACTTCACTATCACCACACAAAAATAACTAGCTGAAGTATTTCTCAAATGAAGACCACAGATGAAGAAAACATATCTGACTGTACAGAATTACCTGCAGATACCAGAAGTCCACCAGATGGAAACAGAAGCACACTCTCCACAGGATGGCCGTGTTCTATTGTCAAGACACTGCTCTTTGTTCGTGCATCAAACAGCTTCACAGTGTGATCATAGGAACCTGCAAACACCAGCATGCATCAGTTTCATAATTTCAACTAATTTAGGAGCTAAAACAGCCTGGTCCTACCATCTAAAGGAATTTATGGCTAATAGCAGTAGTTTTAAACCATATGGGCAAAACCTTGTGATTTACCCTGGTTAGTTTACAGCCTTGGGGCAACATAAATTTTCTAATTCTAGCCCTAGCTACGTGTCAGTCTGCAAAACTATATTTGATATATATATCTTTATTACATATATATATATATATATATATATATATATATATGTATATAAAATTATCTATATAATAAATAATATTATCTCATTTCACTTCCATTAATCAAGTGCATTTATAAAAATAAGTATCAAGCAGCCTGGTGAAACCTAGCCTCTTGTGCATCTTGAAAAAAGGAATACCGGGTTTTATTCAGTGTTCCACAGACTGATACAAAGCTTCTGCTAGGAAAACCAAAAGCAACTGGTTCCAAGCAACTGCACATGACCTCACATTTTTGAGACTGCCAGTTCTGGGCTCTACAGACTAGTGTCCTGCTCCAGAAACTTGGTACAACATTTCAGTCACTCCCAGCCAAAGGCTACCTTCACATTATTTTCTTTCCAAAGTTCTGTTAATCCTAATAAAGCTAAACCAAGATGATGTTAAAACTCAGTTCCTGCAGCTTCCCCTAAAACATCAGGATCAAGCAAAAGCTTGCTTAAAAACCAAGCAAAAAATGAAACAACAAAGTAGGCATTGCACAGGCAGACTGATCCTTCAAGACTAAAATACAACAAACATGGCCCTACTGTACCAAAAATTATCTTTCAGCATTTTTCTCCAATTCAATCCAAAAGAAATATAAATAAAAATTAAAGCCAAACCTGTAATGAAGACATCCGCATTCACTTTACTTGCACAGCCACATCTCACATAGTCAGTATGCTCACTGTAAGAGATTATCTCTGTGGCACTTGGAATATCCCACACATTTGATGAATAATCATCGCCCCCAGAAAATATTCGGTATTTATCAGACAGGAAGCCCACAAGATGAACTGGTCTAGAAAACAAAGCCCACAACACCCAGAGTTAAAATACATTATTGTTTCAACAAGAGTCAGTCGTTACAAAGTACTTAGTAAAGTACTCTAACCTAGAAGCGCAGGGTTTAATACACAACCTCCATTTGTAACAGGGGATTTCAAGTGTGACTGCACTTGAACAACCTTCTTGTCCTCCAAAATCCCTTCTGGGCTCTTTACTGTCCCCGCAGCATCCCCACGGGTGTTGGCAGCACGTGCAGGAAGGCAGTTAACCCAGGCACTGGATGCAACGCCCAGTTTGCACACAGACCTCCAAGAGGGGCACTCTCGGGGTCAGTCTGTGTAAGTCCTACTCAAAGCGGGACTCTTGCTCTACGCAGATAAAACACAACTGATCTTTCACAGCACAGAAGTCTGTCGAAGCATTATCACTGCCTTATCTTCACTGATCAGTCAGAACTCCTAACTTCTTCCCCACCTCACGCTACCATTATGCACTTTTGTGCGATTTTGGGGGCTTTTTCTTCAGGATTTACTGCTTTTCCTGGCGTATTTATTCATTGTTTCTTGTTCAGACACTTTTTAGAACTCTTTTCCTACAAGCATCAAATAAAATGTACTCGCAAGACATATTAAGAGACACCTACCTGAAACAGAAAATCTATTTAACTCTTCTACACATACTTGACAAATACTTCAATTTTTTTTTTTAACCTCACTCCCATTTTCAGCTTAATTTCAAAACCCACCTTCCAGTAAGACCTACAACACTAGACAGTCGAAAGCACCAGCAAATCGGCATCACTCAGATCTTCCAGCAGCAGGTGAAGCCGCTGGAAACACTGTAATTTAACAGCAGAAACGCCGAGGCGCTGGAACAGGGCGCTCTGCCCAGCGCACACGGGCACGCCCCTTCCCTGGATGGGGCTCTGAGCAGATCTTTAAAGCGCCAGGCCGGCAGCTTCACGGAGGCCAACAAAACCGACGCGCCGTGCCTTACTTGCTGCGTCCCTGGAACTGGCGGAGCGGGGCTTTGCCGCTGACGTCGAAGAGGCGGATGTTGCCGTCCTCGCTGCCGGCGGCCAGCAGGCGCCCGTCGTCCCTGTAGGTGGCACAGTAGGCGGCCTCCCGGAACCGCGAGAACGTCTTGAGGGGCTCCTGCGAGTACCGGCCGTAGATGTGCACCTGGCGGGACAACAACGGGGCGCTGCGTCTTCTCCCGGGACAGCCCGCCGCCGGAGGGGAGAGGGCACGGCAGGCTCAGCACAGACACTTACCCTGGAGGACGCTGTGACGGCGTAGTTGTACGGCGGGACCGGGGAGAAGTCGACTTTGTTGATCGCACCGAATTCCTTTATCTGAACAGGCGTCTGAAGCAGTTGGGCATGAAGAGCATTGAACGCACCCGTAAGCACGCCAGCAAGTAGGAAAGCGGCAAAACAAAAGACATTTTCAAAAGCCATTTTCAAAAGCCATTTTCCCCACGGGGGAATTCGTTGGGATCAAAACGTTTTTTAGAAGCACCGTTATGACTTTCACTTCTGACAGGTCAACCCCTGCCCTTGTAATTAAGTTTTCCAATTCACGCGTTACAACTGACCGATTAATTAGGGGTTTCGGGGGTTTTAAAAAAGTAACTCGCGCACGTTAAAAAAAAAAAAAAAAAAAAAAAAAAAAAAAAAAAAAAAAAAA
>VWZN01009520.1:53312-71262 GCA_013396955.1 Regulus satrapa
TATATATTATAATATTTTAAATTTAATCTCTTTGTCATCTAAAACGTACTTCTATTAGTGATGGCTTTCCAATTCTATTTAATCAATCAGCATAAAGACCTAAATGTCACTAATTTAAGCCGTGGCTCACACCTGCAGTGTAATACCACTGCACATTCTGAGTAGGGTGGCATTTGTGTGTCCCTAATACATGTACAAAATTTCAGCTCTACCTAACCTATTTAGGAATTTAGTAACATTAATAGTATATTCTTACTGCACTAGTAGTAATCACCCATGAGCTCAGTGCATCCTTGCTGAAATGCTTACTGGAAAACAGGTAATGAGTCACTGATTTTAGATACTTTGTAATGAGCCATGTATGTGAAAAGCAAATCAATTGCAGGGTGTCGGTAGGAGTTAAAAATGCTTTCTTTGGTGCTGTGATAAGCATAGTATTTTTAAATACTTAGATATTAAAAAAAAATCCAGCTGAAATATTTGTCAGGCAATTGTTTAAAGAAGTTCTGTTTTCCTTCTTTCAGCTGCACTCGATGTAGAACTTAATGATTTTCACAGACCACCTTATTGATTACATGATTCTTTGTGGGGAATGGAGTTGTTTTACGTATATTGATGTACAAGTAAATTTTTTACAAAATTGTGTGGCTCACTCTACTGAAAAAGAACACGGTCTACAGTATAATACAGATGTACCTCTTTATTTTTCAGACATCTTTTATCTTCTTTATAAAGGTGAAGCCCAGGTTACAGAACACTTGTAATATTTCTGAGTAAAAACAGAGTTTGATTTATAGAGCTTAACAACTTAAATTTTAAATTATTAAACTAGAGGCTGAAATTTTACTTTGGTCATTTAGATGTGTTTTTCTTTCTTGGACAGAGATACTACCACCACTGCTGGGAGAGAATTTTGTTTTTAAAGTTGAGAACAATTTCTAAGTCACACTGGTTTCTAGTGAATAAATGTTACTGTCAACACATTTCACCGGGTGATGTGGTGCATTGTGAAAAGAATTACTAAGTTATCTGTTTTTCTCTGAACAGAAAACTTAATCAATCATAAGGATGAAGAAGGATTTACCCCTCTGATGTGGGCTGCAGCTCATGGGCAGATAGCAGTAGTGGAATTTCTTCTCCAGAATGTAAGGAAAAAAATCACAATTGATTTTGAATTAATTTACTCTTTAGTTCGTTTTGCCTTCCAAAATTTGTCAGTGCTGCTACAAGCTTAAAAGTTTTAAAGTTAACGTCTCTGTAAAACCTCAAATTTTCTTCTTTATTTTTAAAATTGGTGCTTTATTTCAGGGTGCAGATCCTCAGATTCTGGGGAAGGGGCGAGAAAGTGCCCTCTCACTGGCCTGCAGTAAAGGATACACAGATATTGTCAAAATGCTGCTCGACTGTGGAGTTGATGTCAATGAGTATGACTGGGTAAGACTCTACCAGTCAAAATTCTACTTGAATTTAGTCAGAGGGTGCTTTGCTCACAAAATTGAAGCAGGACATAGCACTAGTGACCTGAGGTTAAAAATTGTTCTACCTCTTTTGAAATGCCTGAGAGTATAGGGTAGGAGAAGTTGATGCTAGTAGTTTTGACTTCTTGGTAGAATGAGAACGAGACTAATGCTGACTTCCTGTAGAAGTGTGATCTTAGCATTTGAACAGTAGACAAAAATGATGGAAGCTGGAAAGATCTAAAACAGAACCTTACTTTTATAAACCTAGGAAGTCTCCTTACTGGTACATGGAAGCGTATTTGTGTGTTAAGGAATTAGAGTTGTGGACTACTTAATCACTAATTGTCTGAGGCATTTCTCTGCTTTTTCAGAATGGAGGCACACCCTTGCTATATGCAGTTCATGGGAACCATGTGAAATGTGTAAAAATTCTTCTCGGTAAGCAGACTGTTCAAACCACATCATCAGTAAATAGTGTATGATCGGTTCTCTTTGTCAGAAATACAAGATTCTGTTCCTGTTTTACATAGAAAATGGTGCTGATCCAACTATTGAAACAGATGCTGGCTATAATTCCATGGATTTGGCTGTAGCCTTGGGCTATCGGAGTGGTGAGTACTGCAAATGTAAACGCTTTAAAATTAAAAAAAAAAAAATTTACAGCTCCTAATTTATGTAGCTGCTATAATAGCCTAGTAGAGGTTTTTACCAGCTCTTACCATGTTACCCGTCCTACAAGTCTTAATCCTAAATGCATCAGGCCAAAATCAGTAGGAGCTTCCACTTCTGTTTCTGAAAGCCAGGTACTTAGTAAGTGAATGTCACTGACCTGAATCTGTATCACTGGACACAGACAATGGTGTTTCGGGCTGATGCAGCCATGGCTCAGACAAGGGGAGCTGAGCTGCTCCCTTACCCTGTACAAAGGAATGTGTTACTGGACAGTGGTAAGAGGCCTGGAGCCCTCCCGAACCCTACTTGACTGGCATGATGTTTCCTAGTTTGCAAGACCTTCTTCAGCTGGATCACATCTAGCTCTAGTTTGTCTTGGAGGCAGACAGCAATCAGTGAATTTTATTACCTGGCTTGGTTGTGGAAACCAGGAGCAAAGAAGGGACTCCTTGTTGATTTTTTCCCTCATTGCTGATGTCATTTTGAAAGCTGTGAAATGTCTGCCATTACAGAAATTAATCGAAAAGTAAGCCCAGGAGCGTATGTGTAGCTTCTCCAAGCAGAGCCCTTGAATGCAGTGCTTTTAAATGAGCAAGTGAGTCATGGTTTAACCCCAGCAGCCAAGCCCTGCACAGCCACTCACTCATTCCCCCACCAGAGAGGACAGGGAGAGAGGCGAGAGAGAAGGCTGAAAGCTGGAGAACGCATGTGCTGAGAAAAAATTTAATAGGGAAAGCAAAGGCTGTGCACACAAGCAAAACAAACCAAGGAATTAATTCCTTGAGCTTCCCATGAGCAGGCAGGTGTTCAGCCACCTCCAGAAGAGCTGTGTCCTACCACACCTGGCTTACTTGGTTACTTGGGTCATGGTCACTTGGAAGACAAATTACATCACCACAAGTGTCCCGCCCTTCCTGCTGCTTTCCCCCACTTTATACCCTGAGCTTGGTGCCAGTGCTCTGGAACATCCCTTTGGTCAGTCTGGGTCACCTGTCCTGGCTGTGTCTCCTCCCAAGCACCCCCAGTCCCCTCACTGGTGTGGCCATACCAAAAGCAGAAAAGGCCTTGGCCCTGTGCCAGCCCTGCCCAGCAGTAACAAAAACATCTCTGTATTATCAACCCTGAGTTCAGCACAAATCCAAAACACAGCCCTGTGCCAGGAAATGAAAAAGAAAATTAACTCTACCCCAGCTGAAACCAGCACAGCACAACTTCACAGGAGTCTGCATAGAAGACTGCATCAAGAGCTCGATCTCAAAGTGTTTCACAGAAGAAGTTTCTGCTAAATTTTTTTGCCTGCTTTCTGTTTGTAGGCTAAAAATTTGCTTTCCATCTTCTACCAGCCTATTCAAACCAAGAACTGATGATGACCCCCAAAAACATTGTTTGCCTAACTGGATGTATTGTTTTTGCATTATATAAGGCTTTTATTTTCTGAAGGAATGCTGACTTTATTCACAGAGTGCATTTATACATGTCTGTTTTTTATTAAATGATTGCACAGGACAAGCAGATATCAGCCATAAAAAACAGTGTAACTCTAAAAATACAAAAAAAAAATCAACACTGATTAACCTCATCTCTTTCTCTGCTTTAGTTCAGCAGGTTATTGAGTCTCATTTATTGAAGCTGCTTCAAAATATCAAGGAATAATGGCTGCTCTTCTGCAGGTGTCACATCTTGGCTTGGAGATTTGAACTGCTGTTTAGCTCTAATCAGTGACAAAAGTTGGTTGTTTTGTAACTTTACCTCAGTGCAACTTTTACTGGCTTTAGTTAAGTTTTTTAGCGTTCTTCCTCGTCTTTCACGGGTATTAATACAAATGTGCAATGTCATCCTTTTCTTAAATATATTTGATATAATTTTAGAAGAGTCAGTTGTCGTGCATGAAAAGCTTTGTAAATAAACCCAGTTTTGACGATCTAAATGTTTACACCCAGTGCAGTGGTGGCACTATGCCAAGAGTCCTACTTCATCACATCATTGATACCTATTCACAGGAAGAAATGTGTTTAGTTATTGAAGGATATCAGCACAAAAGATAGATATCTGTATTGTTAATAATACTAAAATGTGTGTGAAGTTTTTAAGATTAGCATTTATCCTGGCTGGAGCCAGAACGGGGTTCATTTTTGCAATAGTGAGGAGGGGGCTAGGACCCAGAGGTTATTCTGTATCACCTCACCTCACTGCTAAGAGAAGGTGGAGGTCCCTTCCAGAGAGAAGGAGTTCCTTCCAGTCAGGGTGGACTGGTTGCAGTGGGGTCAGTGGAGCTCTGCAGTGAACCTTCTTGGCGTGTAAGTCGCTCTCTCTTTTGTACATTGTTGCTGTTAATGTTTGTTTCCTTACCTCATTGCTGTTTCCAGTAAATTTTTCTTATCTCAACCTGTGATCTTTACCTTTTTCTGCCTCTATTTCCCCTTTCCATCTCACTCCAGGGGAAAGCAGAGAGGGAGTGAGCAAGCAAGCAAGCAAGCAAGTGGGCAGTGTGGTCTGAAGCATCTCAGTGGGAACACTAAACTGGGCAGTACCTACCTAAACCACAGCAGTCTTGTTTGGCACCCGCTATGGGGCAGGAGGGATTTGAGATTACAGATATAACCAGAGAGGATTTGAAACAAATTTAATTTAAGCATTTGCTGTATTAGGTAGGAAGTGACTGGTCGGTGTTGCTTCATCTGTTGGTTGGATGTTGCTCCTAACCCTATATAAAACCCGATGCTGTTTTTCAGAGGGAGAGGAATCGGGATTGTTCTGTTGTGGTACTGTGTGTCCTTATTTTATGGCATGATAACATCAAGGGCAGTGAGGGTCATTTGGGATATGTATTCAGAGCTGCTCTCCTACTCTTACCTCAGGCACACACTGTGTTTTGGGGACTCCATTAATAGTCATGGCTCATCTGGCAGTGGGGAACTGGAGAGGACAATTTTCCCCATCTTTTCACTCCTCTTACAAGAAGAGCTTATCTTTTTGATAAGTCTGGCAGGTCTCCTCAGTGCAGTCTACATCATGTTTAGATATTCCTAGGGAGATTATTCAGATATCTGCCCCGAGGGTAGATAGTCATGAGTGGCATGGAATGTGGGAGAAAATGGGCCAGCTTTTGAAGGATCATTGTGGTTCAGTGGCTTAGAAGTTGACCCATGTCAGGAAATGTCACTGCCCAGTCCAGCCCCAGGCGTGGCAGTAGATCCTTGGAGTCAGGATGACAAGGCCTCCTGACATAGCCCGGCTGCAAAGAACCTCAGCTAACGTCGGCAATGGAGAAGCAGGAACAACAAAGTAAACTCAGAAAGCAAAACTTTATTAATGTACAAATAAGGGGACGAGCCACAGACAACATAGGGCAACTTCAAACGGAAGGGTCTCAGACGTGGTGGTGGAGACCAGACTCCCTGCATCTCCAGTGCTGCTTGCTCATCCCTTGTCAACAATCTAATAAATTGCTTGATTGATTTACCAACTCGAGTTTGCCAAGCACAATTTATAACACCGCCTACCCCATGTGCCCCCTTGAACCTGCCATTTTACCCCAAGGCTCCTACGTTCAGGCTGGTGCAGACCCTTGTCTACCCTTTCAGGAGCCAAGCTGCCCGGGCTCTGCCAGCAAACCTGCTGCCTTGAATTTAATAAAGACAGACCCGTTTCAAAGACGTTAACACTCATACCTTCACCCATCAAATTATTTGTAAAGACATTAGCATACATCTTTCACTCCTGAACACCTACTGAATCCTGATAAAGAGGCAGAATAGGTGAAGGAAAAGTGTGGCAGTTCCAGAGAGGAAGAAAGTTAAGCAAGGTTGTTGGGCCCTGGCTACCGTTTCCAGTAGAAACAGCTTGACCCTGAACAGCAGGCTCAGGGGAAAGGGAAGAAAGCAGACCACAGGCACCACGGCCACACAAACTGCAGCTGAACCAGAGGAACAACTTCTCCTGGTAGTGTTGCAAAAATATACCAAGTCTGAATTTTTTTATTCTATAATTTTAGTCAGGTCTGTTCTCCTTTAGGCCAGAGGAAGGGAACAGGAACAGAAGTTTGTTTTCAGGGCACTGTCCCATGAGGTGAAGCCTGATGAGCTTAACATCTCAACAACAGAAGGGGAGCAGCACAGAAGGGACACTAAAGATAACAGCCATCAACGGCTGTCAAGGCATTAAGGGAGGAACAGTGACTCCAAACAACAACCCTGGGAAGACACCCGGTCTGGGGAAGCAGAGATAAGAACGATGACTTAATTAGCATCAGAGGCAAATACATCTGTAACCAATAAGAAACCAAACACTAAGAACTATGTAACTTGGAAACAATGAACACTGAACCAATGAATCTATGGGTTTTGACTATATAAAGTTTATGCAAAACATGGTAAAATACATGGAATGATTTTCTCTGCACATGCAGGCTATGTGTGGATGAAATTATTTCTGTTGCACATCCTGGCCAGAAGTATAGTAATGCCTTGATTGCCTAACACTAAAAATGTTTGGTTTTGTTTTTCCCCACCATCCATTCTGGTGACAGAAACAGTCATGCTTATCCAGAAGAAGAAATTTAAAATCAAATCAGTTCACACAGGAAGGAATGAGGAGGAAGCAGGGTCTTTCTAACAGGGGGGAAAGGCAAGCCAGAGATAATCAGCCAATTTCTATCCCTGAAAGACAGACAAGATTTCAACCACCAGTCAGGAGAGCCCCTGGTAACCTGCCTGGTCCAGTCCTGGAATATTGCAGCCCACGATATGAAACCAGACTGTAGTGGAGCTGAACAACTGGGATCTTTGTCCTGGGATGTGGGCACTGACAAGATTGGGAACTCAGAAACTCAGACCCTGGAGGCAACTCCTGTCAAGCATGAAGGAAAGGTTCCATCAAGGATGATCTAGTTGTGCACCCAAGTAGGTGGAATGCCATGGAAAAAGATATCCAGTATCTGAGAGAATTAACTGTGCTGGACATAGTCTGTCAGGCTTTGAATAATGAGCAGATAGATCCTTTTGGGTGGGTTAGAGTGAAAAGACACTGAATGATTGGTGGGTTTATATATATGTGTGCGTGTAGGGCTTGTTTTAGAACAAGTTGGTTGCAATGGAGAGGACATCATGATATAAAGGTAATAATACACAGGTATAAAAGTACCACTTAAGAAAATATATAAGGGAAAGAATAAAGAAATTATGAGAGTAGAAAGATATTACCATGATGAATCCAGTGACAAGACTCGATTGTTGCAATTTAGATGTCCATTGGTTAAACTGATGTTCACAGTCTTCGGCACCCTGACTGCCAGTGCTGGGAAGGATGTTCAAAGGGAAAGTCCCTCCTACACATCATGCCACCGAAGCTGTAATGGACTAAGTGGGTCTTGATCACACAGCTTGGTGTGCCTCCAATTCTCTCTAGTCTGCCACAGGGGAGAAGTGAATCTTAATGAGCAGTGTGTGGCTTCAGTGAGAACAAAACCTGACTTCTTTCCACCTGCCTTCCACCATCAGTCCTGGAACAACTAGGCCAACACATCGTAAGTTGAAATTTCCATGGTACAAGGAAGTCTAATTGCAAGTACAGAACTCCTAGCTCCTAAATATCCTTCATGCAGTGGCTGAAAGCAGGTATCAGCTGTGTGGGAAGAAAAGCCACAGCCTCCTGCACTACAGCCTTCTTCAGCCACTGTAGTTCTTTGGACCCATAGGGATCCAAAGGGATTATCCTGCAACAGGAACAGGGAATGTGATCTGTATGGTCCCTTTCAACTTGAAATACTCTATGACTACCTAGGACTAAACCATAAGACAAAACATCACCCATATGCTCCTTGAATGCTGACAGGCTTGGAGACCATTTTCCTGGGAACCTGTTCAGTGACCAACCACCCACCCTCTCAATAAAGAGCCTTTCCTCATGTTCAGTCTGAACTTGTCCCTGATGAAGTTTCATTCTATCTCCTTATGTCTGAACCCTGGTAACCAGAGAGGAAATCAGTGCCTGCCCCTCCACTTCCTCTCATGAGGAAGCTGTAGGCTGCCATAAAGTCACCTCCCGGCTGAACAGACTGAGTGACCTCAGCTTCCCCTCACGGCCCTTCACCATCCTCGTGGCCCTCCTTTGGACACTCTCTAGCCTCACATTTGGCTGTTGTGGCACCCAGCCCTGCCCCCAGCACTCGGGGTGAGGCTGCCCCAGCTCAGAGCAGAGCAGGACAGTCCCCTCCCTTGATGAACCCCAGGACACGGGTGGCCCTCCTGGCTGCCAGGGCACTGCTGACCCGTGTTCAACTTGTCCCCAGTACAAACCCTACATCTCATTTTGCAAGGCTGGTCTCCAGCCTCTTGTCCTCCAGTCTGGGGGATGTCCCAGTATAGCTATTCAGTCAAAACAGCAATTAAGATTTTTAAATTATTTGAAAAAAATAAGACAGTGCTAACTGTTTTGCTGGAACTTCTGCACTTAGTCAAAGCTACAGTGAATGATGGGACATAACAGTTTTGCACAAACAATAGATAAGCTTGTGAAACAGACTTTTCAGCAGCTCTCCCCCATCAGTACAAAGGGGTTTTCTTCATGTAACATCAGTTCCAAGCATTTCTCCATTGTGTCCACTAGAGGTCTGGCATCTACTGACATCCATACACCACTAATCCCTGCCTTTCTTCCCCAGTCCACGGGTAGTGAGCCCAACCTCCAAGTTCCTCTGTTTCTTGTACAGTGTCTCTAGTATGCTAATTTTTTTCTGTTTGAAAATAATTCCATACACAAAGAAATTTAGTACCATGTAAAAAACAAGCACTGTGATTCTGATTAAAGGGACTGCAAGGCTGGAGAACAATCCAGCCAAGTTCTCAGACACAGACAGAGAAATAATAAATTAAAAATGCTACCTTTGAAATAACAAAGTAACCGAATATACAAAAGGGGGAAATGTAGAAAAAAAATCCAAACCTCCATGGATTAAACCTGAATTTCTGTCTAAATTTTCCTCTCACTCTGTGTACTGAAACATAGACAGTGTACATTGGGTCAGAATTGTTATAGATGAGTAATGTGATGATTTGCTCTCACAATTAGAAGAATTAATATTGTAGATATGCTAAGAAAAGCTTTATTGATGTGTAGTTACGTTATTATGATGTATTGTTTAGACATCCTCTGTTCTCCCCGTAGTCCCCTTTCCCCTCCCCTTGGTTTTATTGCCACTGGATGGCTTCAGTAGCCGGGACATGTGAGGGAGGGGTGTGCCTGTGCCCTTTGCGAGGGGCATCCGGGAGGAGGGCAGGCCTGTTAGTAGGAGGCACGGCATACAACACCTGACCTCCAAGCCAGGTGCAAGAAAGTAGTCTCTGCCGCTGAAGGGCGAAGAAGAAGATGACAGACAGGCTTTGGGAGGGGCCAGGGTTGGCTGATGCAACCTGCAGGGCTATAAAAGTGGGAGCAGCCATTTTGTAGGCGAGCACGTGGCTGCTAGTCATGGGGGCTCCCAGCGCTGTAGTTTCTCCTTATTCAATCCTTCTGTTGTGTTTTGTTAATAAACCTTTAAAATGTCAAAAGGTGCGTGTCGTTTCTCACAGAATTAAGCTCTGAACCGCTGTGTGAGAGCCAGTGCAGAGATGCATTTTTTTCATGACGCTGAAATCTGAAATGGAATCAGCCTTAGGGGAAGTGAAGCAAAAAAAATGTAACTGACTTTGCAGGTGTTGGTGAAATCCTTGCTCCATTATCTGTCTCCCAGGCTTTGACACATGTACTCTTACATCGTGTTTACATGAGTTTTTATTGCAGCCTTGGAAGCAAGAGAGAAAATATAATCAAAATCTAGAAAAATATATAAGTAATTTTAAATTAAAATATTACAAAGTGGCAATTACTGTAAAGTTGCATATTAAAAATATTGAGGTTTGATGTCCTTTGTAAAAACAAATGCTGAACTTCCACATTTGTTGAAAACTAATGCAAATAAAATGCAAATTGTGTTTCCTTGAGATATCATAACCTGAGCCATTTTTTTCTTAAACTGTAAGACATCTCATGTATAGACAAAACTAAAATTACATAAGTATGTTTAAAGAACAGGGTTTCCTTTTCCGATATTTGTGTTACAGGAAAGTACTTGCTCTAAATAATGAACCTTCAATATCTGTTCTGTATTTTGTCTTGAATTTCACTGAACGATAATATATAAGAAATAAAACGGACTAATTCTTAGCTATTGTCTCAAAACAAATCTTAGAAAATGCATTTTTTAATTATATGTGAAGACATTGGAATAGAGAGGAATGTAGATTAAGACAACACAATTTAAATTTCTTCCATCTTTTTGCTGCAGAATTTCAAGCAGTTGTCATATCATCACAACACCTCCCATAAGAGTGAGTACAAAGGTGAGGATGGTAATCTTTCAGAAGCCGTTTCCTGTATCATATGCCCTTTCCACTATGTAGCATTATGCTGCTAAAGGAACAGGGAATTGAAGTTTTTTTCTGTAGCTCTTGTAAGGACCCTGCAGGGACTAACCAGCACTCTTTCATAAGCTACGATTCAGACACCCTGAGGAAAACTTTGTCAAGAGTTAGCAAACAGCAGGAAAAAAAATCTATCCAAAGAAAAAGCATTGCTCACAGGAAAAAAAAAAATCCCTATATAAAAAGCACAGACAACTGGTCATTATGCAATATTAACAGCTTGCTTCACTCCACATATTTTGTGTTTCTCTGAGGCTCAACAATTAATTTTTGTTTCTCTTGGTGTAAACGCTACTTCTCAGTATTTGCTTTTCTTTGTTTAAAGTGGCAAAAATTGTAAGTGGTGGGGACTTCAGCATTGTTTAAGTGTTTTTAAAGGTCAGTCTTCTGATTTTATTCTAGTGAATGATTTCTCTAGCCTCTGGTGGCAGTGAGAAGACACTAAGACTTATGTTTGAACCACACCTATGGGTCCAAAGGCAGTAGTGTTTCTTTGTCACAAGACCAGAGGAGTTTTAATTAATTCCAAGTTGATTTTCTCCAAAGTTTTTACCAAAAGCTCTTGCCAATGTAATTTTTTACAGTAATTGTTCATCTTTTACATTTGAACTTGAATGATAGTATGCACTCTTTTGGAGTATTAAGATCTGTATATCTATAATAAGTTATTTTTCTTGATTAACTAAATTATTTGCCAAATTCAATGTGCAGCATGTAAACACAGATGCCATGAACTCTGCTCACAAAGAAGATTGCCAGCACTTTCATGTAGTAGTAACAGCCAAATGCTTCAGAGCTGCACAACGTCTTTGTCTTATTCATTCCCGTTTGACTTTGCAGGGTATTCTGGTTAATCAAGTACAATGTTAGCATTACTATTTGCATGTAAATTTGATGAGCACTTTGTAACACTCTTCCCTGTCTGCTCTGCTTTTCCCTGGGGCTGTTACTAGTTCCACTCTGTTGCCTTCTTTGTTCATCTGTCTTGTACTTTGAATTCCCCACTTGTATTTCTGAGACAGTTACAGAAAGCAGCAACCTCCTGCCAGACCTTCCCAGAGTAAAGCATAATCTCCCTTCAGCCCTCCTGTGGGTTTTTCCTTGGAATACATTAAAAAAATTTTAAAAAAACAAAAAAAAAAGGTCTGTATCTTACACCTCCTTATTGCCACACAGGGAGCAGGTGCCCACAGCAGGGAGCCGAGTGATGGAAGATGGGGCTTCTGCTCTTCACATTTTCCCTGATCCACGCGAGATCTCGGCTCCCCCACTGTGGCGCTAGAGGCAAACTGTCCCAGAGCCATGATGGAAGTGCCCCATGACATGTTTTTTTTCCCCCCCAAGAGAACTCGGCAGTTGTTAACCCAATGATATTCCTGCAGTAAGAAATAATGTTGCACAACTCCAAGATGAAAATCAGCCACTGAACCTTTTTCTCTTAGCTGAGAAAAAAACAATGGCACAAACTTTTACTTACAATATACACCAATTTTACTTTTCCAGAGCAACTTCATTGTGCTTAGTTCCTACAATCTAACCTTGAAGCAATCTTGAATTTTGCTTCTTAATACCCTGATGATGCTTAGCTCAGCCTGAGGAAACAGCTTGTAAAGTAATGGCAGAACTATTACTCATCTTCTACAACTGTTTGTAACGGTACCTGAAACAAAAAATGTCAGAAGTAGAGCAACCATGAAAGTTTATCCTAATTCTAGGTGACTTGATTTGGCTAAGCAGTTCACATTTCTCACTTCTAGGCTACACCTAGCATCAACCAGATGTAACTCCAGATTCTCTGGAAGGAATAAGGGATAGGAAAAAAAAAAAACCCAAGAAACAAAGACAGACGGTATTTACTGAAATTATAGACTCAGATATGTTCTGCATTTTTAACTAGTAAGCTAATGTTAGGGGCATTCCAGTAGTTTTTGCTGAACACTGGACCAGACTTTTTTTCCTTTACAAGAACAGTATAAATCACTGGAGTGCAGACACTGCCCATCACTAGAATGATCATCATTAGTATTGTTATAGCAGTTCCGCTTGCATGCACCTCCTGCTGTGCAGCACATAATGCTTTCAGGAAGTACACTGCTCCATCTGGCAATGAATGTATAACTGGGTGAATTAGGAATCCAGTCACTTGGAACTTTAAAGATCAAAGATATTGTTAGGGGTTAGTCCTAGGAATGACGTCTGAATAGATCTTTCTGTTGAGGGTTATTTGTCACCAAATTAAGCTAGCAACTCTCCAGGCATACAGGACTGTAAAGCATGTCAGTCCATCTTCTGCAGATGAGCAGTGATGAGGCCAACCATGTACACAGAAATCAGCAGGGAAGGTTGCAGACCCCAACAGAAAGGAAGATGTAAACTGGACACAGCAACAAGGTGGATTACAGTTGTGGGACTGCACTGTACAGCTCATCCTTTTCCAGCAAGAATAACCCTAAGTAATCCCTAAATAATCCTCTGAAAAAAAATCCTGACCTGCATTGTGGGAGATACTGTTTTGATTCATTATGTAAATCAAGTACATGCTCTTTTTTTAGCACTGAAATCAAAGCATAGCAAATACAATCACATCACATGCTTTTCACAGCTTACAAAACTTTCTAGCACATCAGCATTTCTATTACATAAATAGAAAATGAAGCTTACAAAACAGCATCACGTTCACACCAGTTCTAGTATATACCATTGCCAAGCTTTTTAGGAGGACCTGTCATACCAACCCAATGGATGGACGCAACCTTGTGCTTTATTATCAGACAGAGGACACTGAATGATGTGTAGTCTGTGGGCACATTTGATGTGGAAGAACTTACTCAGGCTTCTAGCACCATGGAAATATAGGCAAGTTTTAGCTAAACCCCACAGATCCTTCTACCCTACTTTTGTAGCCACTAGGCTATACCTAGATTGTCTTAAATCTAAGAGATTTTGTTACTATCTAAGGGATTCAACATAATTATTTCTGAAAATGCATCACAAAAATAGCTTGCTTATCTACTCTGCAACTGTAGTATAATGTCTGTCTCAGATCAGAGGCATAACAACACTGCCATTGTCTCCAAAAAGGCTTTTGTTTAGAAGCATTATGATTTTCAGTTCACACAAAACACGGTTTCCAGAAGGTCCACAGCATCTCAGAAAAATTATCAGTGCAACTTCGAAACCTTGTATCCTCACTGGAATTTAACTTACAGCCCACTTACATAGTTTGTCTGTCAAATATACTATATATACTGATGAAACCAAAGAATCGCCAAGGTGGGACGTAACCAGGAGTAAAAACACCACCAGGATTTGAAATAAATAATCACCTATTGTCAAGGTACAAATTATTAAAATAGGACAATGCTAAAATACGAGAACAAATATAATGTGAGTAAAGGGTGTGCTGTACAAATGCAGGGGATGACACACTAAAACAGAATGACAGTCCATCTAGAATACAGTTCCTGACAGAGGTCAGCTTAGACACCAGTGTATACGTGCACAAGGTCACATCTGAGNCTAAAGGCAAACCCAAGCTACAAGAGCAGGGCATGCTGATTTCACACTGTTTAGAAGCTTCCCTAAACCAGCAAGCAGGTTACTGATTCCTAACACTAACTGGTGCAAAACAGCCAGGAGGGAAAAAAATGAATTGTCAAATTAACTCCTCCCTGGTGCTTTGAATAACAACTGTCCCTGGAACAAAACCTTGTAATGGGCATCTCAAATCAATAAACCTGCCATTCTGCTAACACAATTGTTCAATTTTTAAATTTCATCTCATTTTTAGTTGAGGCTTGAATCCTACAAACGCCTATGTTCACGCTACCTTCACTGTATATTTACGTAAGGCTCATGTTTGGTGTGGGCAGATGAATGCCACAACTCTTAACACAACAAAATGAACAGGTGAAGCCAGACCATGTTAGAAATCAGCAGAAATTCAGATGTCTCTAAGACATCGTTGCATTGTTGTTCATGATAAATATTATAAAAATGGCTCCTAACCACTTAAGTCTGCTCACTGTGCATCTTAGCTATGTTACTCACCTACATGGCTCTAATGAGGAACGATCACTTTTAATTCCTCCTAATTCTGCAGAGGCAACAATACTGAAGAGACAAGAAGATATTCGCCCGTACCTTTTAACACCGTTCTCCTCTACGGCGACTACCAGTGACAGTGTCTATGTAATACCACAGATGTCACGTTAAAACACCAACGTCACGCAGACACAGATTTTGGCACCCCATCTTATTATCTTTGTTTTTACAGACACAAGAGGGCAAGAAGCCCTCCTAAACCCAGTTGGGTTCTTAAAGGTATAGTCAAATAGAGGTCAGCAGTAGTCAAACTTGCTTACACACAGTTACTGCCTGATGATGCAGTTACTGGAAATAACAGGAAAGAATAGCAGGAGTAGTCACAGCCCCTGGAGCTGCAGCTTAAACCCACAGCTCCCCATTTCAGTTGATACTTTCAAAAACTTCAAACCGTGCCCAATTTTATTGCATCCTTTTAAACCCAGTGGTAACATGCAGATGCAAACACTTGCCACAAGTTATATGTCAGCTGTGAAACGGGATACTGATCAGGTGTGCACAGCTGAAATTTTTGAGACTCCAGCATAAGTCTTATAGACATTATTAGCTCAGGTACAACTTACAAAGAGAATGTTAAGACTTCTTAAGTCAAATTCAGGAGGGTCCTAAACATCTGGAGTAGGATACAACCCATTACTACATTTTTCCAGGGGGGGGAAAAATAAAAAAAGAGCACCAGTAGAATTGCAGAAGAAGGATCTCAAGTGCAGCAGGTACTTCCATGTTTATTTGCCAGTATCCTGCAGTGCACATCAAATCCCTGTGTGAAATGTCTTGCAAATCTTGGTTATTGGGTATCAAAACCAAAACCTTCTGCATTATCAAACTGACCTCCAACCAATCTAAACAGCAGCAAGATATCCTAGAACTCTGCCTTCCACCCATGTAAGAACTTATAGACAAAGGCTGTTATCATTAGTGCTTATACTATTACAACACTAGTTGGTCAACAATTGTTGATTTGTTTGGATTCACTAGCAATGCAAAACACTGGGCTTTAACTCTTCTGTTAAAGTAATATGAATCCCTGCATTACACAAACATTGTTAGAATGGCGCTTTTTTCCACTATCAGGATACCTTAGGTGCAATATAAAAGTAATGTTAGTTACATCTGTTAAATTTCTTTAGAAAGCCCAGATTACAGCAAGACCGTACAGTAACAGTAGTACATAAAATGTCTTCCTTCTATTCAGTTATATTATTTTATAATGATAAGCCGTGCATGAGGACAAGAGCAAGAGCAGTTAAAACTTGCATGATGAGACTGTAGGTACCATGTTACAAAGAAACCACAGCCTAAAGTCAATTAGAATACACTGGAATAGTGACACTCCTGATCCTCAGAGCTTCCATATACATCCAGTCTTCATCCATCTTTAAAGTTACTGAGTTCAACTCACAGTCAAACTAATTGTGGTACTCCCTCATGCTACAGACAGTTCACCTAAGCAAAGTAAGCTTGGCTCAGCTGCACTGTAAGCTCCTTTTTTTGTAAAATAAGACTTCCTCTCAGAGTCCAATCTCTGTTACTGGTCAGGATCTTACAACTATCATATCCAGCAGAAAACACTCCCAGCAACTCTCACAGATGTGGCTGAAATGATAGAAAAGGGAGAATAGCTCAGAAAAATTAGAAGTCACATTGCATGTATTAGTTAAGTGCAAAACATGTTGAGCACTTATTATTATTTTAAAATAATATAGCTTAGAAATCTCTCCTCTTTACTTATACGACCATCTTGCCAGTCACTTAAGGCTGTAATCTAGTCACCATCAACATGGACTTCCCTGTATCTCTGTTGAATATTAACTAACAGTTTACCAACTTGTTCAACTCTATTCCCACTTTTAAAGGAGAGAATAGCTTGCTATTCCAACTTTACTACTACACATTTAAGTTTTCAGCAGATACAGTAGACACCTTGAGGATTGTCTGTATGGTGTTCTCCCACAAAACACAGTATCAGCACAAAATTTCAGAGAGGTGGCAACTACTCTTAACTCCCCCCACAGTCCAGGCAAATAAATATAATAAGATACACAAGGACTGATTTCTCATTTGAAGTATTGAGCTGTGAACATTTTAAACCAAATGTTCTTCCTTTGTCATGTATTTTAAACGTGTACTACACATTACATGAAATTCTCAATGGTCACTTTTCCTAAAAGACACAACCACAGACTCACAAGACTTTAATAGTAAGAACAAACATGTAATAATAATGCAAGGTGGCTTCAACAGTTTTAAAACCAGTATTACTTTAAAACCTCAGACTGAAGTTTTTCATATGTACACCACTAGCTTGATAAAATAAACATTCACCATCTCCCAAGAGTTCTATTGTTTTGGGGTTTATATTAGAATATATTAATTTTAAAACATTGCAAAGCCCTTAAAACGTAAGATTTACCATTATGAAAATATTTTGAAAAATCTGTTCCAAACATTATGAAAAAACCTCACTAGACCCCACCACTGCATTGAGTTAAGCTATTTCAGAGCTTAATGTGACAGAACCTGGACATTTCCTTAGTCTTCTAAAAATAAAAACCTCAGTAGAAACAGAGTCATCTGTTTTCATTTCTCCATTGTCCAAAATATTTGGAAGAGCGAGCCGTTTTCCTTGATTAAAACTACATATAGGAATCCATAATAGCATAATTACAGTATGGTTACACAGAAGTTCAACCTGACGAGAAGCATCAGCACAACTGTTCTCAGTTTCTAGTAATTAATGACAGATTAGGAAAACCATAACAGAACTCCTTACCAAGAGAAAAATAATCAGATATTTGAGTCCAGGATAGAACTCTTAAGTTAAAAAACATGAAGAATACTATAACCTTACTTTATTTCCATTTAGACTCAGTTAAATTTGCACATTTTGCTCATACCTTTATCCTGAGTCTGAAGATGCAGATTACGCCAGTATTTCCTGATTGGGAGTGTACTGGGAGCATACCTTGCACAAAGACTTCCACAGGCATGTCACATAGCAGTCTATCACTAGATTAGCCCTTATTTTACACTTCAAAGATGCTGCTTTAGTAAGGACCTTATTTTTTAAATACCAAAGGTATGTCTGTTAGAAAAGTTAGAACACTAGAACAACTAAGCAAGGCCCAAAGTTACTACATGAAACAGAAACCAGTAGAAAGTATTTCGTAAGGGCTACAATGGCTTAAAGCAAGTATTTATCTAAATAACAAGCAAGCATATCTGATCCACAGAACAGGTAACACACTGATAAAA
>VWZN01009524.1:0-12545 GCA_013396955.1 Regulus satrapa
GAAAAAACCTCTAGACCTGTGGTTGACCCATCATTGAGATCATCATAGTTTTCTCCTTTGTAGCAGGGTGAAGGTTACCAAGCACTGTCCAAGTTGCAGAAGGGTTGTGAAGGTTTCTTCCTTGAAGATATTCAAAGGACATCTACATGTGGTCCAGGGCAATTGGTTGGAGGTGATTCTGCTTAGGCAGGAGGGCCGGCCCACATGATCTCAAGAGGTCCTTTCTGGCCTCAGCTACTCTATGAGATCAAAAAAATTCTGTTGAAGGTTTTTTTTAAATTTCAAGTACTGATGCTTGCTGTGGGAGAAGAAGGATCCAGAATATAGAACACTTGTGAAACCTCTATTTGCTGTTCTAGTGATGGTTAATTCATGTTGTGCTTTAAAAATATCTCACACTTTGTTGCACTGTGGGCACATGGCTGTAACGGCTACTAAGGATTCATCTTCTATTTAATCTGGTATTGATGTTGATCTTATTCTTTCCATTTGACAGAAAACATTTCTCAAAGTTTAGGGGTTGTCTTCAATTAAATACAGCTATTAGTCATCCGTGTCAATGTAAATAACACAGAGGTAAAATAAGTGTTACATTTTTATATAGGATGCTTTCTCTGCCTCCCATTTTGAAATGAATGTACCATATTTCATAAGAATGTCTTCCTTAAGCTAAGAGTATAACTGGAATATTTCAATTAGCAGTCCCTATGAAAGAGAAATTTGTCTCCTATGAAATAGAGATATATGCACATGTATTTATACAAATATATAGCTAAACCATATTTCCCATAATTGCTTCCAAAATTTCTATGTTTCATCACTGAGTCATCACTGAGATGGAGTGAAATTCAGGAAATTTCTTGCAAAACTCAGCTACACAAAATATGCTGGAGCATTATGTAGAAGCCTATGTCTATTCTGAAAGTATCTCCTCTGATTTTTAACAGCTACCTATGTAGTAAAATAACAGAGAGACCATGTAAGTAGCAGAGACATTTAATGAGAAATTCTATTTCTGTCGAGTAGCTAGATGGATATTGTATAAAACAAAGACTTTTTTTAAAGTGTGAAATTACATATAATGAGTTATAAATGGTCTTAATTGCAATAGGATGAAGAGGGAGACAATATTTCTCAAGATTCCTTTGTGTTACCATGCTGCTGCCAAGGAATATATATGACGTTTGTCACTGAGGGAACCTTCGGTCAAGCAGAACTTATCATTAGCTCCTAACCACATCTTCAGTGTCACTCTTTCAACATCTTAGAAATAAGTTTTATGATACTGGGGACTGCAAGAATACTGAGCTTTAGTCTGAAAGGTCATTATCTCCATTGAGAGGGCACTAACATCTATACTCAAACATTTGTTCGAGTTTTGTTAAAGTCTATTCAAATTCAAATAATCCCCTTCAGTGCTACTTCTTGACCATGAAATTTTAAGTAATAGTGCTGATATTTTGACAATCCTCAGCTCTTTGAAAACATATGTTAATCACATTCAGATATTTCATATGTCTGGTGAAATAATTGGCAAATGAGTAGAGCAGTGAGAAAACTTTCTGCTCCTGAGGCATTACACAAATATGAGTGGGGTACTCTTACACATGCTAAAGTTGATATTTCCCAAAAAAAAAAAAAAAAAAAACAAAAAAAAACAAAACCAAAAAAAAAAAAAAAAAAAAAAACAAAAAACACACATACATCAACTATTCACCTTGATGANAAAGCAAACAAAAAAACCCCCCCCCAAAAAACCAAAACAAAAAAAACCAAAACAAAAGAGGATATACTATTATATAATAATGTTGTGTATTGAACTCAAGCATGAATAAATTATTTATTAATATTTATGACTCATCACTAAAATTATTCAGAAAAGCAAACCAAACACAGTGTAACAATAAGATATTTTAGATAGGGTAATCCTGCTCATATCTCCACAAAATGATGGGAAATGGGTATAAAATTTTTAAAGTTAAAGATGTGTGCTGGTTTTTTTCTTCACTGGCTTGCATTCATTCCATAATTTCATTCAGAGTATTGGAATTCACTTATGCAGCACGAAAAGAGCTGGAATTTTCTAGCTATTTTAAAGAGTATTTGTTTTCCTTTTCATATCTACAAGAGGATATAAGGGGGTTTTTTTTCCTTTTTCCCCTCTGAACCCACCTATGAAAACAACTGTCATCATTGCACATTTTGTATTGAGATTCACTTCCTTCCTCAGTCTTCTGGAGCTTCTATAGGTTGATATACATGCTATTCAGCAAAGTCTATCAGCTGCTTTTCCTAGGGGGAATTAGTATAAAAAAGGTGTGTGAATAATAAAAAATGTAACAATTGGCATGTTTGTGGGTGTGGTATACAGAGCAGAATTAAATGTCTGCAGTGAATATCACATTTTAAAAACTTTTTTTTTGGAATTAAAAACATGAATGTAATGATGAGCTATACCTGTGTTGATAGTTATATTTATCTTGTGACTTTATGGTTAAAATTGAGAACAAAAGAATAAAAAACAGTATTTAGAGAAACAAGTGTCATGTGATCTTCCAGTAATTAAAATGAGAAGGACACCAGGATGGTGTTTCTATTGTGACCATGAACAGAAGTCTCTTCTCTGTGCTTAAATATGTCACATAAACATACAAAAAATATTTTCATACTATATATGTAATTGTAGATTACTTGTCTCAATAGCAGGCATCCCAACATTTTATCAGCGAAAAGCATTGTAAATTCCTGGCCAAATATGATCACTGGTTTGTTTTGTTTTCGTTTTTTTTTTTTTTTTTTTCTTGAAGGGGAAAGGTTTATTTTCCATTTATATTTAAAATGTGAAATTTATGGCTGAGAAGCACGGTTTGTCTGGCTGGCTGCTGAGAAGGCACATACATTTGCAATCAGCACAGTATAATAAATAACATAAATACATGGACAGGACAGCAGTGAAACTAGTTGTGGGGTTTCTTTAGAAAACAGAGGAGACACTTGTCAGGAATCCAGAAGAGAGCTTGAAAAGGTTTCTTTCTTGTGCCCTGGGAGGGCACTTGGCTGCCAATGTGAAGAATGGAGGCTGTCTGAAGAAATCAAATTGGTCTGCTTTATCCACCTCAGCCCAATTACTCCCTTGAGCATAATCATACTCTACTGTGAAAGAAAAAAAAGGATAATGTCTTAATGTCCTAATAATCTTCTAACCTGAGACCTCTGCCATAGAATTGGGCTATTTCTTGCCCTTTGAGAACATATTAAAATGCCTTCTAAATATTTAAGACCCAAGATATCTAATTAGAAAAAAATGTCAAAAGAAAAGTTTTTAAATTCATCATAGATTTTTTTCTGCCCCTCATACATTAAATCAACATGCATTAATCACATCACAAAGCTTTGAGGTTATGTGATGTGAAAATTCAGCATACCAAATCAGTACATCTCAGTAAAATCACAGAACTCTATTTAGATACTATGTCTGATATTTTACTCTCCCTGTACCCACAAGCCAAGATTTTATAGGTAAAGAATGAAGCTGCACAAAAAATTATTGTATCCATAGTGCTCATCCTGGTTTCTTAGGGCTCTCTGAACAGAGGATTTCAAGGCATATACTAGTGTTTCACTCACGCTGCTGTTCCATAACATATGTTGAATATAGATGTCTAATGTGAGCTTAGAACAGCTATGATGTTTTATTGCCTTTAAATGAATACATTTTAGGACAAAAATGGTGAATTTGAGAAGAATTCAACATTTTTCATGGAATTCTTAGAAAGATCCTATTGCATCAATAAAATAATTCTTTTGGTTATTCTATTTTAAATTGTCTTGTTGGGTCAGTCTTTATTAAATATCACATTACAATATTAAGAATTAATACCAGAGAATGTTCCAGATGATTTAAATTTTTCCTGTCAGTGATTTTCATTATGTTAATCTTTTATTGTACTGTATTATGCAATGCCATTAAATAACCCTGTAGTTTTCCTTGAGTTCATGAAAATATATACTGTATCTCACTCTTGAAATAACTAATGTATATTAAATATATTAAACTGCATTCTATGACCTTTACCCCTGTCTAATTTTTGTATTAAATAAGTGCAATGCCTTCAATGTTTTTGATCATAATATATGTTGTTTTTTTTTCTCTTACAGAAAATTTTATGCTTAAACAAAAGTATCAAATATTTAAAAATGGTGTAAGACTCATCTAGTTTATCTACTTTGTGTGATGCGTAGTCAAGAATAACACAAGCAAAGCATCCAGAATATAGTTCACCAAAGTGAATTTAAACAAAAGTAATGATTGTAGGGAATTCGGTATCAAGTGTTTCCAGGATAGCAGAATTTTTTCCTCGCAAATTGATCACTAAATTATTGTGTCTTTTTCCCTTGCACAGGGCTGTGCAGGTGCACAGCCCTGTCTCAGGGCTTGCATTTATTTTATTGTTCGAAGTCAAAGCTATCAGAGCTCACTTGCCCAGCCCCCATTAGACAAAATGCTCTTGGGAATGGTCGATATGAGTGAAGAAAATGATGCCAGGAAGAAATTTCAGCAGAGGTGAACTTGCTGTTCCTTATTTCTATTCATGCAGCATCTTAAGCAGGGTCTGTGGCCCATGTCTGTCTTCAGAAGCAGCAGCAAAAGTGGGAGTCAACCCAACATTTAGGTTGTCAGCCAGAGCAAGTAGTGAAACCATAGCTGCATTTGTCTCCCATGGGCAAGGACATTGTTCACCTATAGTTAGAGCCAGGCATTTGTGCATAGGCACACACCCAGGGAATGCTAGCTAGGCAAAGTGCATCTGAGTGTTTGGTTCAGAGTGTTTTACAGTAAGCTCTAAGTGTAGGATTTCTTCATAGGAAGGAATGTACTATGTCGAGAAGCCTGAATTTCTTGCTAACCATGTAGTGGAGCAGAAGAAACGTTTTCCCTAAAACCTGCTTCTCACTTGCGAAACTTGTGAAGTTGAAGATTGATTTTTTTTAAAGGCAGCATCACGAGAGTAAAAGGTATTGTGGTGCAGAATGGAAAGGGAAACAAAAATCAACAATCCATCCTCTTCAGATGACAGCAGGATGAATGCAGACTAAGAGGTAAATGCGGCATGATTAAGACTATTTTATGTAGAGAAAAGTGGAGCCTGAAAAAACAGAATCATAGGAAATAATTTGTGACTACTGAAATTTCCTTCTGGTGTTCAAAATACAGGAATAATAAAGAATAATTTTAAAGTTTTTTTCCCTAAAATTTTTGGAGAAGAGAGTCTGATTGAAGCTCTCCACAACTGAAAACTAAATAAATAAAAACAAAACCTGAAGATTATAAAATACATCAATTCTATAAAGACTGAAAAATGTGAAACTTACCTAATGAATCTTAAAATTCTTACTGTAATTAGCACAGTAACTTCATTAAATATCTTTATTCAACCAAGTAACAGTTGGTATTGGAAAAGCAATTCATCTATCCTGGGAGTAATAGTCCTTTTTAAATGATATAGGCTGTTTTCTATTTAATTTTAAAAGCTATAATACAGGTAGGAGTGCAGCTCTATTTCTTTAACCAAATATATCTATTTCAAGGATGTAGGCTCTACTGATTTTTTTTTTCTTTTTATATTAGTATTTGTGTTCTTTTAAACAAACATTTAAAGGACAATGTATATCCTTTGCATTTAAAAAAAAAAATAAAAAGGTGTTTGACTCAGCACACTAGTATGGATGTTTATATTTGCTAAGCCAATTTTAAAAAGAAGGGAGAACAGAAGAAAAAAATACCCTATAAAGCTATCAAATACATTAAAGCACAGTATTTAACTAGTTTAAAGTACAAAAATGGTCATTTGCTTTTCAAAAGATTATATTGAAAAATCATTATCAAATTTTGATGTCATAGATATTTTAACAGATGGTGATTGGTGCTGCAGGTCTTTCTAGCAGATTTTTTGAAAAAAAATGTGATGAAATGTCATTTGTTTCTGACATTTGGGTTTCATTAGAGGCATATTTCTCACCTGGTGTTGTTTGTCTTTTCAGACGCCTTTGATGATTTGATGGCAATATTGATGGCAGCTCATATTTTTACTTCCTTCACCAACTTGAATTATCTTCCATTTTATTCTCATATTTCAAAACAGTCTTTGTTTTAACCCCCTCTCTTCAAGTTAATACCATGGAACTTTTAGAGGTCATTCTACATTAAAGATGCATTGAGATAAAAAAATATATATAAATGTAGGCACAGTGTTACATTTATCCTCGAAATGATGCAGACAATTAAGAAATCTTTAATTTGATAAGACTGATGGGATACTCACTTAAAAGGGTCTTGGTAACCACTTGGAGATCTTACTGGGGTGAGTTTGCCCCAGCCAGCATCAAGGCAGCCACAAGGCTGATCACTTCTCCACCTGCAGTGGAATGAGGGAGAAAACCAGAGGAACAGGAAAGAGAAAATTTAAGGGACAAAACAAAGACAAGATCACTTAGTAGATGTTGTTATGGGCAAAGTAATCTTGGGCAATTTAATTTTTCAGTTAACATAAATTTTAAGTTATTGGAATAGGAAACCAATAAAAATAAAAAAAAAAAAAATCCCATCAAATCAAAACAAACCACAAACTCACAGAAACAGACAAACAAAAAACTGCCAACAAAACAAAAAGACATACACAAAAAAACCCCTACCAAAACATCTAGGCACTTTCCTTCCACTGCCAGGCCCAAATTCAGACACCTCTCTTTCCCCACTATTATTGCCACAGGTGGCACTTGGTCTTTTCAGCCGAACAATTATCTGTGTTTAGTAGTTTCCCTCTGCTGCCTTTCCTTATCACCCTTTTCCTCTGCTCCAGGACTCCTCTATGACATCAGTCTTTTAAGATATTTGCCTCCTCTACCACGGAACCCTCTTCTTCCTCTGGCACCCCTGTTCCTTCTGATGTTTCTCACCATTTTTCTCTGTCCTTCTTCACTGAGAATTTCTTAAATATGCTAATAGAGGTGCCACCAGCTTTCCTGGAGGGATTGACTGTGGCCTGTGGTGGATCTATTTTGGAGTCATCTGGAACCACCTGCACTAGACAGTTCCTGATCTCTTTCTAGAGAAACCACCCATGAAGAGCACCCTGCATTATCAAAATCCTGCAATTAATACATAATATATTAGTATTTTTTCCGGTCTGGAGGGGAAAAAAATATAAACTGGTACATGATAGTTATAATAGGTGTCAATGACAGTGGTTTTTTTCTATGCACCCCTGCAGCAACTATCCCAAAAAATTTTATGAAAGCTACAGATCATAGATTCATAGAATAATTTAGGATGGAAAATACCTCTGAGACTATAAGCTCCAGCCATTAAGCCAGCACAGCCAAGACTAGCATTAAACCTGCAAAAAGAGTCATAACAGATAGCTAGCCTCTTAGAAGACTTCTCACATTGGAAAAAGCAGGTTGGTAAAATAACTAGTTGCAGACTTCATAAACTTTGTACCTCACAAGGACAGAGCCAGCATTTTCTGGTAAACCACAGTAAGATTTTTTTTTTTCTTTTTTTCTTTTTCTTTTTTTTGAGTGCTTTATTCTACCACTTAAAAGAAAATAGTAGTCAGATAAGAAGACTTTTTTCCTCCTCCTGTTTCATAAATTTAATTTAACATACATGCTTACTGCTACTGACTGATGAAATTGAGAGATATACTGTACTGAACCCACTGGGAATAGAGATGGAGATGATAGCTATGTAGCAATTAAATATGAGATGAGTCAGAATTACACCAGAATTCAAACCAAGATTCTTTTCTTCAGGGTGAGAGGTCATTTATGGTGAAAGGAGTAGGAAGCAGCACTTTGAAAATATGGCTACTGAATCTGAGCAGTCATTTTGGATANTGTTCTGATGTCTGGAACAACTTTTATTTTCCAGAACATAAAGAAAACCATTAAAAAAATATTAGCAGCAGCCATGTGCTTTGAAAATATATTGCAAATGCCTAGAAAACATAATTACCAAAAGTTGTGTGTTTGATACTTTGTTTTCTTTCTGAGAAGCAAAGAAATGTGATTTTTAAAGCATTTAAGAATCATAGCACCAATTCATTGTTCTGTGGAGAAATCAACAGTGATGGTTCTAATGGCATAGAGTCAGTATAATTAAGCAGCAATTTATGTTAAACCATGGAATATATGAAACATATAAACTTGTAAAAGTCTACACAAGTTTCTCAGCTAATCAAGATTGTATTAGTCATACACAGCACAGGAGATGACAAAGAAGAATGCCTATGCATGTTCATTGATGTATAGTTTTATCTACTTGATAGATGATGAGACTCTTTCCATCTATTTTCTTAATCTGTATTTAACTAGTTTCAAAGGAAAAGTTTTAAATTATAGATTGTAATGCTATGTTGGCATGATACAGTATTGTGCATCAATTCACTTTATGGAGCTGTTATGAAGTTAACCTACATACCACTCTGACTGTGTGAATATTAAAATTCTGATTAAAAAGTGTTGACCTGATTCTTTCTTTCTAGCTCATATTCTACCAGTCTTACACTAAGGTAAATCAACTTAAATTAATGGATTTCAAATAACATTAGACTGAGATAAGAATTTAAAACTGGTTCTGATAAATATACAAGGGGTGACTTTTCTAATGCGACTTACTTTGGAAAATATTACCAGAGCATAATTCATGTAATACACAACACAGGCAATATTTTGATTATATATANTGACTTTTTTGGGATAGCTCAGCACGTAGGCATGATCAGGGGACAGGAACAAGAAAAGCATATCATCCAAGACAATGCTTCTAAGAGTTCCTTTGTTGTCACATTTCCAAGAAATCACGGTTCCAAGAAATCACATCACCATAAATTAACAGATAATCTGTCAGTACTTAATCTCGCACATATGGATTCTGTGTGGGAATTGTTTTATCACTGAACAAAACCAGATCGGAGTGNAGCTAATCAAGATTGTATTAGTCATACACAGCACAGGAGATGACAAAGAAGAATGCCTATGCATGTTCATTGATGTATAGTTTTATCTACTTGATAGATGATGAGACTCTTTCCATCTATTTTCTTAATCTGTATTTAACTAGTTTCAAAGGAAAAGTTTTAAATTATAGATTGTAATGCTATGTTGGCATGATACAGTATTGTGCATCAATTCACTTTATGGAGCTGTTATGAAGTTAACCTACATACCACTCTGACTGTGTGAATATTAAAATTCTGATTAAAAAGTGTTGACCTGATTCTTTCTTTCTAGCTCATATTCTACCAGTCTTACACTAAGGTAAATCAACTTAAATTAATGGATTTCAAATAACATTAGACTGAGATAAGAATTTAAAACTGGTTCTGATAAATATACAAGGGGTGACTTTTCTAATGCGACTTACTTTGGAAAATATTACCAGAGAATAATTCATGTAATACACAACACAGGCAATATTTTGATTATATATATTCAAAAAATACATCTATATTTTTAAATTAAATATAAGCTTTGACTTGCCTAGTAAACCAACATGAAAGATTTCCATTGATATATGATGTTGATTTAATTATAGAGAAAAATATATAAATATCTTCATTTGTAAGTTTTAAAGATCTATAAAGAGGGCAGAAAGTGTATTTCTATATAGTTTTTGAAAAGAATGGGATTTGCTGTTCTCCAAATAAATCTGTTCTTATGAACCATTTAGATATTCATAAATCTCCAGCTTACAATTTTACTGCAAACAGCAAGGTGTCTGTGCAGCTACAGCTTCTATACCCAGCCTTACATGAACCATTTCAGGAGAAAAAAGCTCCAGGTTCCAGAACAGCAGGGCTGAATATCACCCTTCTGTGAAATCTCAGCTGCATCTGACTTCAATTTCCACCTGCCCTAGGGGCAGATGGCTTCAGAGCTCTTCTAGAAATGACCCTGGGCTGCCTTTTCTGTTCAGAATTTCCATTATGATGTCATATATATGGACAGATGGAAATAGTTTGGGTAGTCAGGCTGTGCCGATAAATGTTCTGTCCAAGGCTTCAGGCGTCACATATTCCAACAGTTTTCTATGCAGTCTGCACCAAACTGGAAATGTTTCCTACATTTAAACACAAATCCAATCTTGATGCCATTCCATGAATGCAGTATGTATTGGAATGCTACTTTAGATTGGAATCTGCAGAGTATTATTTCATTCCCTTTACAAGATTGGCACAAACTTGTAGGACAAAAAATGGAGTTAAAAAATTATTGACCATAAATTGAATAGCTGTCAAAACTCTACTTAGATCCATCATTGAAACTTTAGAAAACCCATTCTATTAAAAAAAAAAAAAAAAAAANATTACTCTTGATTAAATTAAAATGCTCTTGTACATTGATAGATAACTTTCCATTCATGATCATAATTCCAAATTTGTAAAAATGAAAAAATAGAGATAGCAGAATTGCCTTGTCAGTACATGCAAAGTATATTTATGTATACAAATATACATAATTATATTTGTGTATGCTTCTTTATTTATATAATTTTATGTGAACACTAAAATATATGAATATTTATGAATAGCTGACATTGCACCTTAGACTTAAAGAATGTTTTAAAATATTTGCATATTCTTTTTTAAGCACTGCATATAGTATGTCTGTGTATGTTTGAAATCATTCATTTATCGGCTTTAGAAATGCAATGACTACATGACTGGAAGCTACTGCTTTCTTTGTTAAACTTTGGAACTGCAGGAGTATCTGGAATTACATTAATCAGATAGAACTGTGGGTTTTGTTATTCCTAGTTGCCTTTGAAACAGAAATTCATTAAAATGCCGATCTAGAAAATCAGAAGTTCTATTTGGAGATGAACATGGCATGGGTTGAAAATTAAAAACAAAATAAAAATACTTTTCTGGTTTGCGTCTCTGAGAATTTATAATTCTCTATTTTAAAATTGTATTGATCGATGGTTATATTTTTTTAACAAAATAAACTTTAATATCAATTTACAAACCACAAGAAAAATGATAGCATCTTACATTGAAATGGATTTGAATCTACATCTCTGAAGACCTTGATCTTGTTTGCCTACTGCAACCAAATACTTATATTTTCTAAGGTCAAATTCAGAACTGTCTTTTTCCCTCTGATTGACAAAACAGAAGAATCTATTTGATAGTTTTACATCAACATATTCTTTCCATTGGTAGAAAAGTATAAGGGAGGAGATAGAATGTAGGAAGCTGCTGTGGTTGTTAGTTCAATATCATGACTAAATTTTTATTTCAAAGAATTTAAGGGGCTAATATGAGCTGAGGTAAGGAGGGAAAAGAGTCAAATTTACCTCTTTTAATTATGATTCCCTTGATCTTTTTTAAATCCTAACTTCTGTTGTTGAACTTTTTTCCACCAAATTTGGGACTTTGATACTATGCTATATTTTAACAGTCCTCCCGTATGGCCATCTTTGTAACTCTGACATTTGCACAGCACACAGTGAAAATTGCTTGACATGCATTCTGAAAATCAATGCCAAAAGAATGACCATACTGATATGGGTATTCTTATGCCCTGTGGCTCCAGAAAGTACTGAGAAAAAATGCCCAGCAACCTCCAAATATTAATTTGATGGTTCTTAACTCTGATATAATTTACATGTTTCATTTCTGCTTGTTTTACTGATGTTACCTTACTCAACCTGACTTAGATTTGAATATCATTTATGTAAACATCCCCTCCATGCAAGGTAGTAGCAGGCTAACAGAAATAAAAACATGATAAAACCTCACATATTATTTACAGTCTATAGATTTTCCACTGTGCATATTAAATCGGTATCTCAACAGGGAAATTAGTTATTTTGTGAAAAAGGTAGGATGTAAAAATTCATGTATTGTTGAAATGCAGCTATTATGCTGTAATGTTTAGAATTCTGCTTAGCTGTTGTGATAAAAATAGAGCAAAGAATAGTCTATTTGCTTCATTAGTCCTTCAGCAGACCTTACTTTCAATTTTAGTTCTATAAGGACACATCTTCCATAATTTTCTTTGTGGTTTGTCCCAAATTTCATTTTTTGACTGTGTTGCATAAGAGACATTCACTAGGGAACATTTTAAAAAGACACAAGTGGCAATTTTAATAATGGCAATCTCTTTTCCAGCCTTCCTCATCTCAGGTTTTTTTAAAAAAATCGAGACTAAATTTAAGTTTTAAAATCATATCTCAACACTTGCTTACTTTCTAAACAATGCTTAATAGTGTGGTTTTGGTCTTTTCTAATCAACTTGTTTGCCAGATTTAATCTGCATAATCTGATAAGTAATTTTTTATAATAATATCTGAAAAATCGTTTAAATCAGGATTATTCTTATGTTGTGATCTGATCTCTAATGGCTGAATTGAGAACTTCTATGCAGATTTTTTTTTCCTCACTTTTAGAGCTCTGAATAGTTACACATTAGAAAAAAACAAAAACAAAACAAACAAAAAAACAACCAAACAAAAAAAAAACCAAAAAACAACAACA
>VWZN01009530.1:10476-29991 GCA_013396955.1 Regulus satrapa
TTTTTTTTTTTTTTTTTTTTTTTAATGGGAAGTGGAAAGAAAAAATAAAAAGGAGGGGGGAAAAGGCAGCCTGGAGCCGCAATATTTAAATCACAACCCCAGTAAGTGCAACACTCAGTATTCAAAGACCCCATATGAAATCCACTTGATGCAAAACCTTTTAACCTTGGTCTTCATATCCCAGTGAATTTTGTTTACCAGGCTTTTTTTGGTCCAATGACTAAATATAGTAAAATGGCTAACAAATTGCAGTTAGGTCTTAACTGGATGATTAGCTATTCTGAGACATATGCACGTGCCTGTTAGCTCATCTCCAGTCATTCAGCTGCGCTGCAGAACAGAATGAATTTAAATTCTGACATATCCTATGGACAGGGAAACCACCCCTCCCAATTGTTCCTGCACACCACTTATACTTCAAAGGATTCTACACCAAGGATGATCAGAGGACTGGGAAGCCTGCCATATGAGGAAAGGATGAGAGGGTTGCTCATCCTTGAGAAAGGAATGCTAAGGGGAGACCTCATTACCATATTCCATTATTTAAAGAATGACTAAAAGGAAGGTTGAGACTCCCTTTTTAAAAATAGTCACATGGAAAAGCTGAGGAGCAATGGGTACAGATTACCCCTGGGGAGATTCCATTTGGACAGAAGAACATTTTTGACATTGAGAACAATCATCCCTTGCAACAGTTTCCCTAGGGAAGTGGTGGACTCCTCAGAATTGAGCACTTTTAAGATTTGCCTGGATAGGGTCCTGGGCCATCTTGTCTAGGCGGTGCTTTCACCAAGAAATTTGGACCAGATGACCTGTAAGGTTCCTTCCATCCTGCTATTCTATGATACTATAATATCTTTTCTTTTACAGAGTGGCATCAAAAATGCCAACATCATCCAATAAACAAAAAAAAATCTTCTTTAAAATGTATTATTCAAACATACATCTTAATTCTTAACATTTTAATTTTCAACAAATACATGTAATTAAAATTATTATAAAATAAGTAGGATGACTTTATTCAACAAAAGTCAAAGTATGATTCACCACACAAAACTGTTTTCCATAGCAACTGCTGAAAAAAAGAGTTATTATTCATGCAGTCTCATACATACATGTAAAGCTAAAATCATAAAGCAAAATTTTTTTTCTTTCTTAATGATGCAGCCAAAATTTTAGCCAAAAATTTAGATCCCATTCAAGGAACATTAAATTTGGGAAGATTTTCTTGGAATGGGTTGCTAGTTTTGGGGTTTTTGAGGGGACGGGGAAAAGGGTAGGGGTCAGGTTGGGTGGGATTGGTAGATATGATGATGCTTTTGGTTTTTCTTTTAAAGAAAATGCATTAGTGAGATCCAGGAAATAGTTGATACAGGAAAGGAAAAAAAATCCCCAAACTCAGACATTGGTTGCTTCGATTCCTGTAACACGCTCTGGATTTTAGGTAAAAATTCAGAAGAGATTCTGTTTAAAAATATTGGGAAATTCCAGAAAAAAGCATTTTAATTGCTTTGCCTAGAAGTACTGCATAAACTAGGATCAGCATTGAGAGCAATGCTGGCACTGGGGAGGATAAGATTTTTTTAAAAACCCAGAAGTGCCACAGAGAACATATAAAGACAAAAGTATATGAGAACTCCGACACTAGCTGAAGCTGTGAGACGACAGGCCTGAAAGGAACAAAATATCAGGGTCAAGCTCTTTGTCACTGAATACTGTAGATGAATCAAGGCCTCAACAGACTTGAAAATCGATTTGACCAGCTCTCAGGCAAAATTTCTGAGTCTTTTTTTTTTTTTTTTTTAACTGTACTGCCTCTGACTCAGGAAATGCCTAAACTTCCTCTTAGTGGAAAACTGCTTTCTGGAAAAAGCACCCCTATTTGATCAATCTATTCTTATTGTTTTCCAATTATCTCTTATTAAGTGCTGGAAAATGGAGTTGGATGGACCTTTGGTTTGAACAAGTAAATATGAACATGCTACATATTGCTGCCTACATACCTACCTTTAGACGACCGTATCAATATGATCAAGATAATCAGTGCCAAACTGTAAACTCCCATCTAAAAAAAGTGAGCACAGCTCTGGTCTCTGCAGAAGCCATCACTGGCATGAGCCTGAGTGCCATGTGTGCCTCAGCCTGCCTCTCCCTCCTCCTCTCAGAACAAGTCTGAACTAGGAAGCACGAGGAGCACACAAGAAGGACAATCATGCTCCCACAGTGTGCCAGCAATGAGCGCCCTGCAGCTGATCATATGCCAGTATATTTTAAGGTCCATCAGGAGCCTGTTTACAAGAGATATTTGCTTTAGAACAGCAAAAGTCAGTGCTGCTTGTAGCAAAACGGACCAAGTCAGCTCAATAGAAATAATCAAATATAAAAACAATCCCTGGTCACAAAGAATTGATAAAGCATGAGATGGACACTGCCATGTATACATCCCATTGGCCAGCACATTGAATCAAAACAAATACTAGAAGGATCCAAACACATCCAAATGAGCTTTAGAGAAAGGTCTGCACATGGAGAGTTTTGCAGTTCTTCCCAATTGGTTGGTCACAGATGTTTCTCTTCTCTCAAAACAAAAGACAACAAACAAAATACCACACAAATAAGCCTCCCAAGAAGATAAAACCTGATCCCAATGCAATGAAATGAGGTGCTCATTCAATGAAATTGAATGAGGTATTTTTAAATGAACTGATTTTATTTGAGGTAGTATTCCTTTAAATCACTTACTGGGTGCTAGTAGAAATTTCGATGAATAATGTAGCTTGGTATTAATTCTCGAGACACTAAATATGCTTTACAACAATTTGCTTTAAAGAGATGTACAAGTTCCAGAAGGTGAGGGTGAAAACTGTGGAACAAATCCTAAAATAAAATAAACAGCAGAGGGAGGAAGCAAACGCCTTCAAACAAAATCACCCTATTTTTAATCTAGTCCCATTTTTGTGTCTTTTACATACTTATTTCATTTTTTGCCTATGGTAGAGAAAATACAACAGTCTTTTATAAATTGTTCACATTTCTAGGCCAAATTTCCCTATGGCATACAGCTCATTATAAAATGTATTAATAATAAATTATCTTTTTCTTCAAGTATATCCTGCCATTAAGTAGAAGGTTATTACTTCCTTATTAATACATACAGCTTTATCACCAGAAAATCTGGAATTGGGGCAAAAGAAAGCTTAACCACAAAAAATAAAAATTCTCCTTTTTTTTTTTTTTTCCCAGTGGTCAGTCAATTTTTAAGTGGAGGCCTTACTTCTGACCTTTATCCTCATTGATTACAAATTTGCAGTCAGTCGTTTAAATAAAATGCATGATGGTTCTGTGCTACTACAAAAAAATTCTTCAACAGGAAAAGAGAGAAATACAATAAATTATTAATATTGAAAGCTGGCAACTTTTTTCATTCCCTTGAAAATTTGATATCAAGTTGTACATAAATTTAAATATTACAGCTCTTCCTGCAACTTGCAATGGTCTGGTGTTAGTTATGCCACAGGCTTCTGTAATACAATAAGGTTTCATGAGAAAACTCTGCTGCCTGCGCATTTCATTCTGCTGGGCAATGAAATGATTTGGTGTCTGTTAGAGGAGGTTTCATGCCATCCCCAGCAGCCAGGACAACAGATATGTCACTGGAGAAAGAAGGCGTTGGATGCTGCAAGGAAGCAGATACTCATGAGGGTTTCTTTCCAGAACACAGGAGTATTTGCAAGTTTCACACTGCATTGGTTCTGCAACGTGTTATCAGGAACTCTATGGCAACTCCTCCTACTTCTCCATCTCTGTCCAGAAGCTGTGAGCATGTCCCAGTGCCTCACAGTCTTGCAGTGAAACTCCAATTGGCTCTTGTGATATGATACAGTGCCCCACACACTCCATGTGCCTACTTAGGTAGTCCTGCAGGATTCACTGTTGGTGCTTCTTTTGGAGGAGTGATGACTGACCAGTGGCCAGCCAAAACCACTTTCTTGAACCAAGGATGCTTAGGAATAAATCATATCAATGAGACATATAAAAGCAGAAAGTGGTCTACATTGATAGCTGATTGCAGTACACAGCTGGAGAAATGACTGCAAGAGGCCCTCTGTAAGATTTTTAAAGGCCAGTCCTGACTGAGAACATCCTGATACTCACAGCAGTGACAAAAATGGATTTCAGCAATAAGCAGATGCTTGTCTAACTAATACTAGTTAAAAACAAGTAAGAAAAAACAAAACTATGAACAAACAAAACCCCACAGAAATACTAGACTCTTGCTATCGATGACCCAAAACCCCTCTGAAACACTATCAATTTCCCCCTTACTTATTATACCAGTACTATCAAGTTACTTCAATCTTAGCAGTGATACGGGGATTTGAAATGAGGAAACAGCTACAAATTCCTTTTTAATTTTATTAGCAAGGTAAAAGCTGCCTATTTATTCTCTGCTCAAAGAAAAGCAGAGATGCTTTGACTGAGCTTTGTCTTTGAACCTAAAATAGTTAACTGACACAGATATTGGAAAAAATAACTAATTTATTGCTAAACAATACACAAAGAGGAGTCAAATTTAATTGTTTAATTTTAATTGTTTTGCTTTTAATTGTTCCCTGAAGCACTTTTCTGCGGATGGAAGGAGGGAAATAGAGATAGACTATTAATAACAATAAAAAAATATTCTATTAATGGACACATGTAAGGAAAAGTGTCTTTATCTTCTTTTTCCCTATCCCAATTCCACATCAAAATCTATTAATCACATGATAACCTCCAATAACTACGCACAAGATTGTACTCAGATCCATAATTTTCAAACACATTTACCACTAATATTTTCATTATCCCTCTCAGATATTTATAATCCCTAAAGCACAGTATTTTTAAGATTGTTACAAATGTAAAAATTTTCAGAATATTTAAACAACTCCCTATTCCCTTCACATCCTGATAGAAATCTCTGTTTTGAGTAGAAGAACAGCATAATTTACAACATGAACCATCTATTCAACTTTGCAGCAGTGTGCTTTCAGATAGCTTATCTGAGGAATCGCACGTTAAATGCAGGTTTTTAGCTTTTTATATGCATTATGATGCAGTCTGGCAAGCCCATGAAAGCAGCAGCGCAAGATTAGACTGTGTTCTGTCTCCTAGTAAAATTTTAAATTTTGAATGGGAACCAAAACTCGCCTCAATAAAGAAGCAGTGATACAGCCCTAGAGTCTGCCCTGCTCCAGCTCTCCATTTCTGGGCATAAGAAATCATTCCTGGGCATGACTTCCCATGATTCAATCACAGCTTTACACGATCTGTGTCAGGAGTGCAGACAACAGCATAATCAGTGAGACAAAAATGAATTGGAACAGCAGAAAGACAGAAGCTGTAGCCTCTGGTCCCTCCTGTCAGGCAGGATTTGGCCCCTCCTGGCCAAGAAGAACAAGCAGAATGAGCACAAGCTGCTTTGTGCCAAGGTCTGAGAGCAGATTCAGTCCTGAACAGTCTGACTGAGGAACTTAGCAAAAGCCTGCAGAAGCCAGAGACATCTGTTCACCCTGTGTCTTTTCATCAATCCCCCCAAGAGAAAGTACTGCTGATGCATTTTCTGCTGCTCTCCATATGCACATAAAGCCTCTTCTCTCACCAGCAATTTATCACAGAGCTCTGCTGGCCCTCCAGGGCCGGCACCCATCATTTCTCTGCTCTTAGTTAAAAAAAAAAAACAACAATCAAAAAACACCAAAAAAACCAAACAGATCCCTGTTCACTATCCTATGAATGTTAGGAGTTGTTTGAGCCAGTAGGCGATGGCAATTTGCAGAGCATGTGTACGAGCAGTACAGTAGAGGCACAGGACCTACTAGAGATCTTTCTTTCATGAACCCTGAGTGCTGCAGTGCCAGCCATACAAAATCACTGCACTTGTGTGCTTGTCCCCAGCAAGCATCACCTGGAAGGAAGCTGAATATAACAGCTCTTTAGCCTTCACAATCCACACATGCTGCAACACAGCAGCTGAGGAATCTTTGATAATTTATTTCTCTAGGATTAGCAAAAAGTACTCTCATCTAAGAAAAAGACTCTTTGGTAAGCATATTTATCTTTAAACTAGAAAATTTAAAACGTGAATCTCAGAGGACAGAAAGTTATAGAGTACGAAGTCTGATCTTGTTTATAGCAAACATCAACATCACTTTAAAATACAGACTATGATTTCAGAATAAAAAAACAGGGGCTCAATTTTGTTTTAGTGGTCTGCATGTTTCTGGTAAAACTAACACATTATTAACTTCTGAGTGGAGCAGCAAGTGAGAAGAAATGTTACTAGAGATTTCTAGGAGAGAATCAAAAGAGTGAAAAAAAACCTCAACCCTGTACTGAATAGAAAACCTGAATTTCTTATGTATCATACTGTGGTGATAAGCAATACTCTGATACAGCCATTGCTTCTTTGGTCCCTCCCTCCTACTGTACTTAAAAACTCTGAGAGAAGTACTGCAATGTGAAAGACAGAAGGTGGGGCTGTGTGACCCTGTGCTCAAATGCAAACACATTTTTTAAATTTCTTTTCTCATAGCTTGTTTTCAGATGCAGTCAGAAGAGACAACATACTTACGCAAGGCAGAAATACTTCAGTGCTAATCCTTTCAAGTTCTAAAAAGCATTTTTCACAGCAGCCAGGGAAAACATAGTGGTGCTACTAGAACTGCTGGTAGGTTTGTCATTTGATTGAATAATTGTGGTGAACCACCATATCAGCCCCAACCTCCCTCTGCCTGAGGGCCTGTGTCATTCTGAGTTCCTGGGGAAGTTACTGGTCATGGGCTAGGGAACAACCTCTAAAGCTCTTCTGAGCAACAAACTAATTTAATGCAGGCAGCTGTATTTCATGCCTACATCATGCTCTCATAATTAACTTTCTGTAATCTTGGTATAAATCCCTTAAGGATTGCTCCCATATTGGAAAAAAAAAATTATGACACTGACAATTATGCTGGTTTTACTTTCCTTATTCAGCTGTTCTATTAAAATAAGTTCGCGTCTCTAAGAAAGGACTAGTGGTCACAAATTTATTTTTTTTTACCCCTGTTTTAAGTGCTGTACTTTTTTTTTCTCATTATTTTTGGTTTTGTTTCAAGATGCTTATGTCTACAGAATAGTCTCTAGGTTTTGACATGAGTAAACTTTTGTGAAATTCATGAAAATTTAATTCCAATGAGAGCTAAGAACTGAGAGTGAAAACAAAATCATCCCATAAAGGTACTGGCAGCTTTATAAATGATGAAAAATCCTTTTTTAATATATTCTTTGGTTTTGTTGTTTGGGCTTTTTGTGATGTGTTTTAAAGAGTTTTTATCGCTTTACAAGAAATCCAGGTAACGATGCTCACATCTCCAACAACATAATTATTAAACAGATATATACCCAGTTTCAAAGGCATTGATGGGCAGGCTCTTTCAGACTCTCAGAAAGTGTGGACAAAAACCAAGAGGCCATAAGGCTTTTCAATCTACAAGTTTTTGTAAAACAGACAAGAGCAGAGAAGCTTCACTGAGGCACCCAGTTCCAAGGGTAGACCTTCAGTATGGTATTAACTGGGTTAATACCATAAGAGTTCTGCAAAAGAATCTGAGCTTACTTTAACCCAAATGCACTGAAACCTGAACTTTATGAGAAACTTCAAATATTAGTACTTTCATACTTGGAGATTATTAGCAGGAGATATGATATAGGAGAAAGGTGTTTAAAACACATTTACATAAATAAAATTCAAGAATAGCAGTGCTGCCTCTAGCAGCATTCATTATATGCTGCTGAAAATGAGTCTGTTACCACAGTAACCAAGCTAATATTGGCTTTCCAGCTTGGTGACATTAAATCCCTTAAATACAGGTGCAAAGGATGAATTCAGGGTTTTGGAGTGGGTAAATTTTTTCTGCCACAAATTTCAGAATGGAAGGAAGAAGATACTATAAATTTTTATGGTAAAGGCATAGTTAATCAGTTACCCAAGAAGACCAATGGAAAACTTGTAGTTAGCAATGAAATTTTGACCGGATGGAGCACAAACTCTGTGCACAATAATACTGTTTTTACTCAGAAATAACAGACATTATTTGAAGAGCTATTTTGGTGATGTGTAAAGTGAACTAGAATTAGTTTCAATCCCCTTACAGAGTAAAAATATAAATTATCTTTTTGGTCAAGTGAGTAGGTGAGGTTCTGAATACAAGAAAGGAGGTTGAAAAAGAGCATCCTTCCCACATTTTTTCTGAATTGAAAAACTCCTCAGGTATATTATATTAATTATATTATATNGTTAAAAGTTGTAGATATCTAATTTTTCATAACTTAAAGATCAGTAAAGATCAGTACTGAATTCCAGGAGAACATTCACTGCTAACACTTTCTAGAAATATTTTAAAGACACACATTTTAACAGGGTTGGGTTATTTTATTTATACATATATTGCTCTTTAGTTGTGTACATTAATTGCATCCTCAGAAAAAAGAAAAAAAAAATCCTTACAAACTAGGAGCTTTAAAAATCATACAAATAATCTACATATTAAATCATGCATTTAAAACAGATAAATATATGCATCTTCATACAACATCTGAGTCTTCTAACTAACATCATCTCCTGAGAAACCTCTGCAAGTTAAAGAACATGAATGCTTGAGTGACAGAGGCCAAAAGATGATTGTCTCAGCCTCAGGGGCTGTGGATGTCACCAAGATGCCCTAATCTCTCAAAAGGACTGTGCTTGAGGTGAGATTCATGAGTAACTTCTTTCTCTCACCCTCTGCCTGACTCAAGCATTTCAGGAAAGCACGACAGAGGTAGGCAGCTGACAAAAGCCACTCTGGCACTCTGGGTGTAGTCAGGGCAGGCTGAACCTGCTTAGGAAAGTTTCCTGCCTCTTTCAGTGCATGAGCTCCTTCAAGGAGCTCCAGATTGTAAGGTCCATGCTTCAGGCTGATCAAGATGACATTTTCCAACTCAACTGTGATTTTATCAAAATTATTTTAGATGTTTGCCAAACACTAGAAATGAACAATAAAAGAATGAAAGATGAGGTAAATAACCACACTCCCATTGCTGTTGATATAATCATAGATTTTACTTAGAGATTCACTCAAAAGATTTTAATAAATCTTTCATCTCTGATCTTTGATTGTCAGGGATGAAATTTCAGATTCAAGAAACCTCTGAAGTACATTAGATAGCACTGTTGAATTTTTTTTTGTTTTCAGTGAGCAAAGAAAAGCCAAACAGGTTCTTAGATCACAAATGTTGGTGTAATGTTCTCGTTCGGTTTTAATAAGAGTTTCTGTCTTTGCCAGAATGTTCCTATCGCTTTTCTTCAGCATCACATTCTTTTAAAAATCTGTGGTGGTCCACAAGGGGTTTCTGTATTAAATCTTACAATTTGTCAATAAAAAAGCTATTTAGAATACCAAACAATCAAATAAAAGAAATATTACTGAAGCTTGTCACTATCCTGAATCTGTTTTTACCTTTTTTATATGATAGTAACACCTCAAAGACTAAGCAGCATGACAGAGTAAAGTCACTGTTTTACAAATCAATGTGGATCAGGCAGACCTTTGTAAATCCTGCCAGCTGGTGTACTATAAACAAGAATCTATACTGATCATTTTTTATGCAGTTCCTAAACATATATAGTATGGATGGAAAAAAAAAATAATTCTAGGATGACTGATGCATGGGGAAAGGGAATGTAATAGGGTACTCTTGCATAGAAAATGCTGAGAAAAAAGGTTGTTTTTTTTCTAAAATAATCAATGTTTTTTTCATAAACATGTACAGAGCAGGATCCTAAAAAAGACTGTGTCCCCACCTGTTAACAAGTCATATAAAGTAGGCTTCCATTTCATTAGCTCACTTTTAATCTTAAACCAGAAACTTGCAAAGTTTTTGTGAACAGTTGATCATCCAGGTTTCCAAGTAGCGGCACAGTGCGTGGGAAAACACCAAGATTCAAGCACTCAATGTCACTTACCAGCCTCTGTGCTTTCCTGAAAGGAAGGGAAGAATGTTCTCTGTATGTCTTTCCTCCATTCACAGTCAAACCACTTATGTCAATACACCAAGGATGTTAAGCGTGTTCACTTGACAAAGTACATCCAAATGTCAACTCTTGCAGTTTGCAGTGAAAGGTAAGTCAATATAACAGGTATTTTGGCAAATAGAAGAAAGTCTTGAATAAGTCCTCACCAAGATATCTGGTTAACTTCATCTCTAATAGGAAATTTTGAACAGAATGCAGAACTGAAACTAAGAACTGATTTCCATAAAATCTCTAATAGCTATTACCAGTTATATATTATCAATATTATTTAACATAATACTAAAATGTTTAAAAAAAATTTTTTTCCTTTTAATATTTAGTTACAAATTGATATAAAATATAATCCATCAGCTTCAGGCTTTTTGAAAGCATTGATTAAATGCAGAAAGGCTCCAATCTTTTGAAGATTCTGTTTCTCTGCCTCAGGGGCCTCAATATTAAACTGTCATTAAAGGCACTTAAAGGAAAACCAGCTGAGGCTATAATAATGAGTTTAAGCAACGTAGAAAATATCCACTGTATTTTTAAGAAGGCCCATTAAATTACAAGTCTTAATAAGGGAACAGAACCATTGCATCATGGGTCTATTAAAATTTAAATCCAGGTGATACTGAATCAAGAGCCTTGTAAAAACTGAAATACTGTCAGCAGGCAGCATTGTCATATCTGCATGACATGGCATCACTGATGTTTTTGTGACAGGTCCCATTCTTCATAAAATTATGTTCACTGACTCAAGTAAATTTTACCCTCTGATATCTTAGTCACTGCAGCTCCCATGGTGTCTTCAAGTTCTGATAACAAACTAACCTTATTGCAGTGTTCTCTATCAGTCTATTCTTACTTTACAAGGAAACAAAATGTACTGACCCATTGCATTTTCCAGCTGTCATATATGCATCATTAGTATCAGAAATTTTAACTTTGTCACTGACTCAGAACTTTATGGTCTGTTCTTCTGAACATCTTTAGTATAAATTACCAAATCTCCAGGGAGAAAAATACTCTTTGTTTTTTAGCTGATGCTTAACTTCCCCTCTGACTTCTTAAATGAGTAATGTGGCACTAGTGCTTTTACTTTTTCCCAGCTTTCCTTAAAGCAAAACAATTCATTATTTCTGTCTTTTTTCCATCATGCTTGATAACTTCATAATTCAAACTGGTATCACTGCAGAAATTCTGATATGCCAGAGTCATATGTTAACTGAACTACTTGCTATGCACATAATCTTTACTAGAGTGTCTAAGTGCTCCAGCTACTCACCCTTCTTCTCCTAAATTAATTTATTTGCATTATTTTATATTCCTTAAGAGTCTGGGTAATGTCAGTCACATCAGCTTCCACTTGTACATAAAATATATTCTCTTAAAATAATGGAATGTACACTAAAATCACTGCATATAAATAAGTACTTTAAATTTCAGAACTTTGTCATTTTCCATCAACTTTTAGGAAAATAAAACAGCCTTTCAGGATTTCAGTGTAGTTATGTTTTTTAAAAAAAATCTGAAATGGAAATACTCTGGAAGATTTGACAGGTATATGCTTGTTTAACACTTGTAAGATGAATCAAGAATCTGGACCAGACACTAACTTCTGACTGTGTCAATTTTACCATTTGAGAAACAGTCATATAATATGTCAACATAGCATAAAGAACTCAATCATGCTATTTTGCAAGCTGCCATGCAAGACAGTGAAGTGTCCCAACAGTGCTTCAAGTAAAGATGATTTATTCTTGGTATGATGAAGAAAATATTAACATTTGAGTAAGACAACTGTTGTTTATCAGTAATCCCCAAACACAGGCTTAGTTTATTTTCCAGTTTCTTTCATCCACCCCCAAAAGTCAGGCCTGCTTTAAAGGCTTCCTGCAACATTTCTCGATTGTTATAATTTCTTTTAATGTAACCAGTCATAGTGTCATGGCATATAATGGTATATACACTGCATCTATCACAAAAGCAACCACATTTGCCTTGTCACCATCACATTTATTTTAATTTCTCATAATATGGTAGCTTACAGATTTTATTTTATGTTACAGAGCATGTTGTTGTATTATGGAATTATCTCCTTACTCTAGAGAAAGCTTGAAAATCCAATTTGTTTTACAATAAAATCTATATTGAAATTTCCTAGATAAGCTAGTTAATCAGTTGGGCTTCTAGCAGGAAAGAATTTTCTATTTTTTTGTCAATAGATTAAATATAGAACACAAAAAGAAAACATAATAATGTAAGACAAAAAAAATTATAGGATAACAATATTCTAATTTTTATAAAAGTAAGAAGTTTCATTCCCTCAAGGGAGTGTCTCTGAACTGAGTTAAAACAGACAGGAGGATAGCAGCACTCAGCCCACAAGAGCTACATCCTCAAAAGCTTCTGTCATATTTTCCTAACCTCCTCCTTTCGATTGAAAAATGTGTGCCAATCATCCTTCATGCATCTTCAGACCCAGGTGAAGTTAGCAGTTCGCCAGTTTCAAGTGAGATAAAAGAAATGAGAAAACCCACAGACTGGTTCTCTGGGCAGCCATAATCTGTAAGTGGTTTGAGACAAGCTACAGCCCAAAGAAGCAAGATGCTGCATCAAATGGCGAATTTGATCAAGAAAAGTTTTCTTCTGTAAGTCATCAAAATTACCTTTGTACCTTCATGTGTATTATTCAACTTTATACCTCTTTAAAAGAACAGTAGTACTGGTTTACTTTGGAACAATTTCTTTATAGGTTTCCATCTATCTAAAATTTTGGTATAAAATAAGAAAAAATATCAGTTGGTTTGTTGCGTCTTTTTTTTTTTGTTTGTTTTTAAAGTAACTGAGATCTTCAAGTAAATTCTACTACTTCAGCATTATAGCCAAAATTCTGCTGTCATTTGAAGTGGCACAGGATCCAACAGAACACTTTCCTTTTCACCACGTAGCTTTGTGTTGAAGAGTTTTGCAGTGATTTCCTTGTCCCATCTTACAAGAAAAATAACTGATTTCTACACATTCTTAATAAAAATATTTTTCAGCTAAAGAATTGAATAACAAAAAATTTTAATTGTTTAAGGAAAAAAAACCACAGGAAGGCAGTTTGGCTGTTCTATGCCTGCAAAGTAGCAGGAACAAATAAGGGGAGCAACCCAGAGGTGTTTTGCTCTGTCCAGGTGAGGAGGCATCTATCATGGCCCTAAATAGATAAGAAAAACCAAAAGGGCTTCAGAAAGCTTTGGCCAGGTGGTGCAAACACCCTTCTTGCTTCAGCCTTCAGCATGGGGTACTCAGTATATGCTCAAGCTCTCTCAACATCCCCGAAATGCTGCTGTGGGTGTTGTAAAGCATCCTCTGACAACACATGACTGAAACAGGTATTTCCTTTAAGAGAAGTCAATTGCCAAGACCAAGTTTGGTTTTATTTATATGTGATAACAGCACTATTAAAACTGGCGTCTTTGTAGGAAATTCAGTTCTAATAGAAATTATCAGCCCCCATGGCACAGAGAAATAAAGGCCCTCCAAGACAGTAGTACAGTAAAATTTCAGCTGTGCTCTGATCTGTACATTGAATATCTCTCCTTCCCCTGCTGACACCCTGCCAGGGAAAGAAACCTTGGAGTGAAAAAAGTAGCAATGCTTCACTGAAAACACTATTTGTTGATTTAGTTCTAGCGCCAGAGCACAGGGGTTTGTTAATTTAGACTTTTGCAGTTCGGCTAAACTAAGTAAATTATGTCATCAAGCCCAGAAGCAATTCTAGAAATAGTCACACAATTTCTTGTCAAAGAATAAAATCATCTGAAGGACACAGACAGAGCTGGATGAAAAACAAACAAACAAAATATTCACAAAAATGTTTTGAAAGTTTTTTCCCCTCAACTTTTTAGAGTTTTGACATCCTGTGAAAAAGCCTCCTCTCCACCAAAAGCACATCAACCAGAAAGGCACTGCACTAGTGTCCACCTAACATAAACACAGGTGCCTAGGTTTCTCACATATCGAAGAATATGATGAATTCTGAAATGCCACTTATTCCAAGAGAGATTTGTTTCATTTTAAAAAAAGAAATTAAATCCTGGAAACTCCTGTCGAAAGTTTGGAGGCATGCTTGATTTTGATAAAATATGATGATTTTTGAGAGAGGCAATTGAGATATCAGAGCAAGAGCTAATTAAAAATAATTCTTGCTTTCAATACTTGATCTGAGTATAAGCACTAGGACAGGTTTCTGGGATTCAAACTGTAAGATTGTAACAAAACCTGTCTGCTTGTGAATAAAACTGCAGTCCCAGGAGAAGTTGTGCTCAGGCAAATTGCCTTCTCTAGGTCTGAACAAGATCGCTGAGAATCAGTGCAAATTTTATTCAGAGAAAATAAAAATAAAAGTTTAAAAAACGGAGCCCAGAAGGGATTGGTGTCTATCCTCTGGTTTCTGTAGCATAATTCCTTGGGATTATACTTCACCTCCCACTGAAAACTCCCAATGTTAACATCAACCAATAAACCTGTCTGAGGTAGTGCTGACATCTCAAATTATTTAAACAAGAAATTCTTCATATTAAGGTGTTTCCAAAGCAGAAGATAATTATTTTTCTACAGCTAAGAAGTGAGAAAGTAAAAGTACTCCCCAAACATACTGCAAATGATATCAGCATCAGGGGCTGTCAGCGGGTAATGAATATTCTCTCATAAGAAAATGCTTTTATAGCTTTTAAAAGAAGAATACAAGGGGAGTTGGAGGGACAGGGCTGTGAAACCCTCTCTCTACTGCTTTTCCAATCTTGGAGTATACTCTTGTTAACCAGTTTCAGCTCACTGACTAATACCCTTGAAGTTTTTGCCCTGACCCCAGTAAATCAGACATGTGAGGAGTCACAAGGTCCAGTCTAGAGATACTGACCCTATTGCTGCAGGGCCTAACAAACATGAAAATAAGCACGCCAAATACCGACTCGTATCTATGCCACCAGCTCTATTCTCCCTCTCAAACCTGCTCTCTGGTCACCTCTTCTGGGGCAGGGCTGCTGAAACAGCTCTCGGCTCGGTGGTTGAAGCCCAGGGGAGAAGCGGCAGCTGGAGTGTAAGCTCTGCTGCTGGGATGGCAGGAGCTGGGGCCAGCTGACCCAAGTCCTGGGATGGAAAGTGCAAGGAAGAAATATTTCTGCACTGTTAAGCCACTCTTTAATGCATGCACTCAAGCAAGAGACTCTACCAGTCACCCGCTGACTGAGTTGTGGTATGGTTTGTGACGTGATATCTTTTTCATGTTTAGCACTGCTTTTTTCCCCAAAGAGCAATAACTCATCTACACAGTGGGATGCATTACTGCATACAGCTCTGCTCCCCCCGCCCTCCCTCCCCCCAGAAAGGGGTGGTGCAGAAATACTGCAAGTCACAAAATCAGACAAGAGAAAAATCTGGTCAGAACATATGCCTCTTCATGCATGAGACAAGATTGGACAATGAATGACATCACCTGTATCTTTGTTAACCCATTTTCAGGAATCTACGGTCCCTTGATGGCTGAATTTAAAACAACAGCCCATTTTTGCATGAAATAAACAAAACTACCTCCTCTGTTTTGTTTCTTCTGGCATCTTGTTTAGCTTTTGTGCAAATAATATAATTTATTTGAACCATTTGCAACATTAAACATGGAACTGAGCAGAGAGCATGCATGACCAAACTGCACAACCATATGAGAATGAGATGGTTTCCAAAGATAGTTACATTAAGCTTGCACTTACAGAACAAATAATTCAATCCTCATGCTTCACATTTAAATATTTATACAAATACACTGCTTGTCACAATTAGTTTGATTAAACTGTTAAGAAAAAGGAACTGCGCTAGAAATGAGACTTCATCGAGGAGGTGAAGCTATTTATTTTGAAATAAGTTATGTTAAACTACTGAAGCAGCAGCAGATCAGGAAGCAATTCTCTAAATCCACACAAAGATCTCACCCACAGTTCAGTTTGGGATGGCTTTCTACCAACTTTTTTTTTTTTTTAATTTTTTTATTTAGCAAACAAGGCTGTGAGCTTCTTTTCCTCTTTGTCTCATGGAGTCATCAGACATGTTTTTCTATATCCCCCATGAAAAGTCTTATTTATAGACTGAAAACACACTGTATTTTACAGACTATTTTTCTGCATCATTTTCCTTTACAATGTGCTCAGGAGAAATTATTTGCTTTCACAGTACATTCCCCACTGTTCCTTAAAGCAGGAAAGGAAATGTTAAAGGAAAACTTTGTCCCTTTAGTCTCAAGGGCATTTCTCAGGAAACTTCAAAAATTCTAAACAGCCTCAGAGAGAAGCCTGGATATGCAATCCTGTTTATAGATTAAAATAGAGATCACTTCTGATCTGTGTGAGGTCTTGTGCTACAAAGTTTTGGGGGACTGAATGAGGCTCCCTCTCTAAGAGGAAGTCATCCCACCTCACTGGCACTAGTTTGGATGTAACTGAGGGTAAACCAGAGCTTCATATGACATTTTGCAGTACTACTAGGAATTCAGGCTCTGACTGTTTGTGCAGTACTGCAGACTGCTGCAACAGGACAGGAATAGCCAACTGGGTCACCTTGATCTGAGACAATTCATTCCTTTTTTCAGTAACCAAAGGAAAAAGTGGATGTCGAGTCTATTCCATCGCTGACCAACTTAAAGCTGTAAGCTCATGTAATATCATTATGTAAAAGCATTTACTGTTCAAAACAATCACCTGGTGGGAGGGACTCTGCAGGAAAAGCTAGACTGGAAAAGCCAAACCAGCGTCCAGTTCAAACTCTCAAAGGATCTGCCCTTGCATCCCAGGGCAGATGCAAGGGCACTGACTAGACACTTTGCCCACAGGACAAATAAATATTCTTCTTGTTTCTATCTAGTTATTTTAATAGCTTTTCTAGAATAAGCCTATGGGAGCCAGATTAGAAATGCTGCAAAAAATCATAAATATTGCAAAAATTCACAAATGCCTGTTGTAGCTTCAGTAGTGATTGGTGGTGCAAGAGCACAAAGAGTGGGAAGGAAAGTGTGGGATGCTGCTTTTAACTGCCAAGAACCTGCCAAAGAGGTTTATTTATTTTGTGATTCAATGAGACCAAAGAATTTAGTTGTTGTATCTATGAAGCAAGCTAGATTCCCGAGTCTAAGTGGCATTTGGCATTTTTTATTATACATTTGGTTGATATTTCCTCACATGCCATTTTCTCCTACTTTAACCTTCAAGTAAAAAGCTTTTCTTTTCCTATTTCTGCACATTAATGTATACATTAATTAGGTTCAAGTGAAAGCGAAACACTCAAAGAGGTTCTGTTTTAACTTCCAGTACCAAAAATCAGCAAAGGCAGCTTTGGGAAAAGTTCTTTGCTTCTGGATTTAAGTTTACAGGAGCTCTAGCAAGCCTGAACTTGGTCACCTTTACTGCTGGCATCTGGAAGAAGGTTAAACATAATTACATACAATCAGATGACTCCATTACCAAGGACAGGAGTAGCACATTCTCAGAAGCAAAAACAAACAAACAAATTTTAAAAAAATGTTTTACTATTTTTCCAAAGCCTGTCAAACAAGAAGAAAAACAGGTGGACACTATGCAAAATCCCTGTTTCCCTACTATACAAAATAGACAAAAGTTAAATATACAACTATGGTCCTCAATAAATAAATAAATAAATAAAAATAGACAGCTATATTCACACAAGGAATTGATGTTGAACTTATACTACTGGGAAAAGCTGCCACCACACCATAGGTCTGCTCTCCTACAGGTAAGGAGCCAAAACATAAAAAGCAAGAGGCATCATAGGCTTCAATTTTGTGCAAAAGTATGAGAGGAAAGTTAGTATCCATGATGTGGGTATTTATCAGTTTGACCTTTTCAGGAAATTGATTACTAGAACCTTTGGCTTTCTTCCTTTTTATTTCTGTCACTAAAACAGAGCAAAAAGGAACATTTCTGTGTCAGAGAGAGCAGCCATCAGAAGCTTTATTATTATATTTATGACTACCTAAAGAAACCTCCTCCCTAACAGTACTCAATGTTGGCAACCTGCTGAGGGAAAGAAGAGTGCTTTGACTCCTTGCTGTATCTGCCAACAATTTCCCAACATTTTAGAGCAGCTGGGAAAAGGCTTCATTCTAACATTGATGATGTAGCAATTCAGTAAAGAAAGATTGCTGTCAGGATCTTTGTAAAGAGACTTTTACAAAGCAGGACTTATCATAGGACCTGTGTATCAACAAGTTTTTGCTTCTTTTTTTCTTTAGTGTTAATAGTTTTATAAAGTTTAATGAAGTACTTGTAGCAGAGAAGACTTTACATGGTTTAACTTGGACCTGTCAGTCCCACCAGATTGTTCGTAACCTGAAGAAATTCTCCAACTCTGTTTACTACTCCAGAGCCACTCCAAGGCTCTCACTAGAAGAGGCAGGAACAAAGGAGCACACACTGGGCTTTTCTTTCAGAAGTACAGTTGATAATAAACATTCAGGAAATGATGGCAAATGTTGGGGTGTGGGAAAGGTCTGCAGTTATTTTCTAGCCCTTCCAGTGTAGCCTGGGCCAAGATATAAAACTGCTATTTCTTCCAATTATCACACATATGTTCAGTGTCTCATATGATTTAAAGTTACAGAAGCATACAGGTTACTGGGGGATGTTAAGTGTCAACCCTAGAAAGTTTTTCTTCAAAGAACCATGCAGTACTGGACTCTGAAAGGCAGTCTTTCCCTTACCTCTCCACTGCCCCCGATTTTTTTCTTTGGTTTGTACTTAGCCATGATCATGCCACTTCCCAACAGTCACGCAGTCAAAACACATTTCATTCCCTCAGTAATGCAATAAATCATTTAGGAAAATATTATTCACTGCCAGCTGGGTCTGACTGAGGAAAGAAAATGTCCAGAGATTATAGACGACATTGAACTTCTAACCACACTACTAATTATTCTGATCTCACAATGTGCTATTTTCTAGTCATTATCCATGGAATATGAAGTTTCAAAAAAACAAGCTAAAAGTAAATCCATTCTAAAGCAGGAGAGAATGAAACCATTAACCAATAGTCCTTTCTATGTAACGAATAAGAAAAAGCAATTACAGTGGCAAAACATTTTTAGTTTTTGTTTTCAGAATAGCAGTACATATACCATCTAACTAACAAGATTTTATCATTCTGTTACAGATACAATAGGTATTTTACTACATACCTTCAGCATCACTTGCAGATGCTCACTACATATAAGAAGTATTTGCTTGATTGCAAATAAGATATTTTGATTAAAATATTTGCACTAGCACAAGTGAAAGCATAATTGGGACACATTCCCTTTTGGGATTGAACAAAAGTTGAAGAGAAGGTTAACAATAATATAAAAAAAAAAAAAAAAAAAAACAAAAAAACAAAGACCTGTTTTGTGAAAGATG
>VWZN01009530.1:39483-51153 GCA_013396955.1 Regulus satrapa
TCTCCTCCTTGTAAAGAGATTCAATATTACCCATCATAGCTGGGGAAAAAAGGCAGAGGTCTGAGAATCTGTTCAAGAGAGTATCAGAAGGTAAAAAGTTGCTAATGTATTAAGTGGCTCTGAAATGAAAAAGGCTGAAAACATTACACACAGGAGAAATAACAGGGAGGAGAGGACAGTATCCTTTAAATTACAGATACTAGTAAAACAAATGGCTCATGGAAGCTGTATTTCACCAGTACAGTTAGCATAGTTGTGACAGCCAAGATACAACTGGTTAAAACCAGCTCTTCTTAATTTAACATATATCAAATAATGCAGCAGAGAGGGAGACACAATTCTGTCTAAAGCCACCCAGCTTTGTTCCCAGAGCAAATAAGTCATCGCTAGAGCAAAAAGAAAAAAAAAAAAATGATCTCACCCTTGCTTCATTCGGTGTGTTTTGACAAATTACCGAAGAACTCCAATTCTTCAGAACTGCATCTATTAAAGAATATTTATAGGCTCCCTCTACATGCAAATCCCCTCTTTTTCACTAAAAAAGCCATGTCTCCAGGAATGACTAACTGGAAAGGGTAATACAGGCATCTTTTATGGTAATTACAGCTGCAGTAGAGTGCCATCCTCATGGGCTTGCATCTTCCTCCACTGCTCCAGGCATCACAAAAGAGATGCTGAAATTGAAGAAAGCTACTGTGGGACAATTACCATTTTATCTCAGATTCCATTGTATTATCCAGAGGACTGATGACTAACTTTATTATGGAAGTAAAAGCTGAAATGAGATGCTGGAAGGTTGAATGGGAGGTAGGTAGACCTGGGTCTAGGATCTTCCCATTAGAACCTTGAGGGAAGGCTCTGAGTCCATGTACTGCAGTAAAAGGTTATCAAACCAGTTCTAAAATCCCATGAGAAAAACACAATTACAACTTCTTAGCACATACTACTTCCACAGTTTGTTCTTGTACTTATTTGAGGCAACAACTTATTGACCAATGACAGACTTTTAAAATTAAAACTAAAGCTAAAAGTTATCTAAAAGTTTACTTAAGCTAAAAATTATCTCGAAGTTTGCTAAAATAAATGAAGTCTTTGGTAAGTATCCAATCTACTTTTGTGTGTTAGGATTATGTGAAAACAGACAGATGAAACTTCAATTATATGAGACACTTGAGTGTGTTTCTTTACACCTTAAGGTATGCACCCCCTATTAAACTTTATGTAATAACACAGCATTAAAACAAAGATACAAAATTTTAAAAGGGACATTATACTGCTAGTGTAATCTCATATTTCTCATCTGATTTCTGCTAAGAATTTCTAAGAAAAAAAATCTTCATGATAAAGATACAACAAACAACCATATTTTTTGTGTATTAGTGATAACAATCCAAAAGATTGTTATCTTGGGTTGGTCCCTTGAAATTTGATTTTTTCACCATATCAGCTCAAGAAAATATAAGCCTATTGTAAACCAAGTCAAAGAAAATAAAAAGATGAACCAAAGGCCAAAATATTTGCTAGCAAAGCGATGCTATAAACGTTGTATGCTCAACTGTACTATGAACCCAGAACTTATGCTGCTTGCTTAGAGACAGGGTAGAAGGATGATAAATGCCTTCACCAAGAGCTGATAGGAACAGCAGCACCTGCAAAAGCAGCCAGCAACTAATCCTGCAGCAGCATCCCCTGACAGGAACACACAGGTGGTAAAGCTCTTTGAGATGATTTTTTTATGGAATAGATCCTCCATTCTGTTTCTCGCATCTATCAGCTCTCTGGCTGGCATAAAACGTTACAGGTATTACAAACACACACAAAGCATTTCAAAGTTACAGTCTCTTGACTGCTACCTGCCCATGAATGTTTACAGGGGTGGCAGAGGAATCTTGTAGTTAAGTCTATACAGACTGAAGAAAAACTCCAAAGGTAGTATACCACCATGAAAAATTTAGCTTTTCAGTTTGTGTTATAATACATTATCACAAGTGAAACCATGGGACACATGAGTCACTTCAGATATTGCACATGGCTGGACATTTTAACAGCTCTAACAAATAATGCTTTTGACATCCAGCAGAGCTAGTACTCCTAACAAAAATTTAAATAATTTTTAAAAAGCCAATAACATCCAAACAATTTTCCAAACGTAAATTTAACCTGACAGCAATCTCGTAGAAAGGCTGGCAATTTCAGAGTTTTGTACCAAGACCCAAACAGAAATAAAACCATATTGGGAGTAGAAGCACTGATGCATGGCCAAGCAAGGACAGCTCTCAAACATTTAAATAAATTATTTTGTACACACACAAACATATTTCATCTGTGTGAGAGCTTGAGCAAAATCATTGAATGAGCAACAAATTATAACTTTTTTTTTTTAATTAGCACTGTTTATTCACCTTAAAGGTTTGATTACTGACAAATTGGTTTCTTAAAATGAAGGAGAAAAAAAAATCCAAATTATTTAGATTAGACAAATGATAGAACATGATGGTTCATTAATTCAAACAAATTAAATTTCTTAATGTAAGAGCATCAATATATCAGACATCATACAAACTTACCAAGCTAACATATGTCTACTTTTGATCCACTATAAGCATTTAGTTAATTTTTTCCTGCCACAGCCTCATCTTACAAAGATTTATAGCTCTTTAATTTTTATGCTGCAATGTACTCCCAGATCTCAGTGGAACTATACATGTCATTAAATGTAGAGAATACACATACATCTTTTGCAAGAGTAGGGCCCAATTCTCAGACCAAGCTCCAGATTCAAGTAATAAGTCAATATTTAAGCAGAGGAAAAGACTGCCTATTGCCTATATCATTCATTCAGTAACCAGAACATATGCTAAGGAGGAAAGAAGGAAAAAACCCCTCCCCACTAGCAGAGCATGTGGGCAAACCATTCAAGGGAAAATGTATTCTGGGTAAAGATTGACAAGTTTCAAGTATGTGGAAGATTTAAAAATTAATATGTTAAAGAATGTCTGCCTATTTTAAGGTAATTCATACTTTCACCTCAACATCTGAAAATACAGACTTTGTTCTGTTACTATTCTTTTTTTTTTTTCCTTTCTGTAGTTATAGGCACATTTTTTATTTAGTGGAAATGCAATTAAATGTTAAAGGCAAATGTCATGGTAAAAGCAGGGAAATGAGAAGACCTGCATCTTGGAGAAGCAAAATCCTGAGCTAGGAATAAAGAAAAAAAGGCTTTTATTGTTCTTCTATGCCTAAATTCAGTTTAGTTTCCTTCAGTAATTTAGAAGTTAGGCATCTAAACTGGATAACAGTTCTTGATTCAGACACCTGACTTTGGGTTTGTGTAGTCCTTTTGCTATCAGTCAAGATCTACTCAATGTCTGTGTCTAGTCAGTGTCTCCAATGGGAAGAGAAGGAGAGAAGGAGTCATCTCACCATGAGCAACTATCGGTTCTGGCCATCTGAACAGTGGCCTCTGCCCCACCAGGCATATTTACTGCTTCTCCATTGACTCTAACAGATGGCCAGGCAATCGTTTCTCTCCCTGCCTCCTTGAATATATCAGTTTGGACCTGAACCACACCTGTCATTAGTGTCAGTATTTCAGGGTTTTTCCACACCCAGAGAGAAAAAATAAACCCCTTGCAGAGAAAGTTCATCCCCTCCAAAGTCAGTGTGGAAGAATTCGGATATACTGTCTTCCAGGAGTGCCTGCCCTGCTCTCAGCACCACCAGGAAAAGGTTATTGGCTCACTTTGGAACAGAGGTACTGAAGGAGATGCACCACACTTTAAAAATAAATGGTGCTATCGCTTAAACTTCAGATCAGTGAAATAAATCCCACTACCAGGCCTCCCTGGAAAGGCTGGTCCTCAGTTTAAATTTGCTCATCTAAAACGCTGTTTCACTTAAACCAGAACTCAGGCAAGCCCACTGAATGGCAAGTCTGATTGAATGGCAATATGACCAGTGGACGTGCAAGCTAGGCTTATGCTGGTGCCCATCAAGAGACCATTTGTTCTTAAAGGAAACCCACCATTTTTGTCCATGCCCCCCAAGTTACTAACTTTCCCATTAAAGGGATGAGCTTGCTTTCCAATTTCTGAAACTTTGGTTTCATCCTCATTGCTATTAACCCCAGCTACTAATTGACTTCAGCAAAACAGAGCTCATTTCTGTTTATTACACTTTAATTTTGGACATGCTTTCTCCCCTCCTATTCACTGTACTGCTGGGTTTCCCCATCCTGCTCTGGGCCTGTAACTAACATATGTTTTAACAAATGTGGCTGCCCACAATTCTACCTTCTTTTGTGGGCTTTGATAATAGTCACTAAGCTGCTTTCCCACTCATTGATTACAACTGCCCTATTTTCTTTTCCCTACCTTACTAGATGTACTGTCCATATACTGACGTCACTATGGGGCCACTTTCTACCTTATGTAAAATCTCCTAGCCCATGCCTTACCCTTTCACTGGTTTTACAGATGCACAGACAAAACTGGGATTTTTTTAAAGTCTCAAATCCCAAAGTAGTGCTTCAGATTATGTACACTGAAACTAAGAATGAATACTGGATGCGATCTCCAAGCCACAAAACTAATAGACCCTGAGGATCAAATTCCTCCAGAATAGATTTTAAAAACTGATGGAAGCCAATGGTTTTGCTGCTTAGGCATGGAGGCAGACTGCATACAAAAGGGGGTGATGTGTTTTTTCCTGTCTGCAGCTTACACTGTCATTAAATCATAGAATTGTGGAATGGCTTGGGTTGGAAGGGGCCTCAAAGATCATCTATTTCCAACCTCCCTGCCATGTGCAGGGGCACCTTTCACTAGACCAGGTTCCTCAAAGGCTCATCCAACCCAGGTGACCTTGCACTTAGTCTTGGCCCAGGAGATTCCCATAGGCCAACTTGTCAAGCTTGTCCATATCTCTCTGAATGGCATCACATCCTTCAGCTGTGTCAACAGCACAACTCTGCTTGGTGGCACCTGCAAATTTTCTGAGGGTGTACTCAATCCCTTAGCCTACTGTCATTAATGAAGATATTGAATAACACTGGTCCCAGTTCATAACTCTGAGGATTAATGGAACTGTAAGCCATAGACCACTGGACTCTGGATACAGCTGTCCAACCAATTCCTTATCCATGGAACAGTCTACACATCTAATCTGTTTCTCCCCAGTTTAGAGAAGGATGTTTTGGGGGACAGTGTCAAAGGCTTTACAGAAGTTCAGAAAAATGACATCTGCAGCCCTTCCCTTGCCCACTGATGAAGTCACTCCATCACAGAAGGCCACAGGGTTGGTCAGGCAGGACTTGCCCTTGGTGAAGCTGTGCTGGCTGCCTCAAATCACCTCCCTGTCCTCCATGTGCCTCAGCACAGCTTCTAAGAGGGTTCTGTTCCAGAATCTTTCCAGACACAGAGGTTGAGGCTGACAGCTTGATAGTTCCCTGGGTCCTCCTTTCTACCCTTTTTAAAGATAGGTGTAAGGTTTCACTTTCTCCAGTATCTTAGACTTTACCTGACTGGATGAGTCACATCATTCTCTAATTAATAATGGTTTACTTTTCCTAGCTTTAGTATAATTACTTTGATAAAACTGCTTTTATATAGTGCCCTGTACTACAATATACTGTATACTACTAGTTGTTTCAGCTTTTATACTGAGAGGTAAATAATTCTGATTGAGATCTTTTGTCTAATCACTTGTCATAATAAATAATTAATTTTATAAAAATATATCTGATTTACCCTCTTTAATCTTGCAGGATAAGTTTCCTTAAACCATTGACAGCCTGTGGCTGATTGGACCCAGGCTCCTCTCTCAGAAGGAATTTAGAATGCAAAGAGCTACCTTTTGTGCCTCATGGTTCAACAATGGGGTTTCTCTAACTTAGTCTAAAGCTCCCACTTCTACCCATGGCAAAGGCTGGGAAGATCTTCTCATGACTTGTCAGTGGATTTTTGGGAAGAAGGTTTACCATTTTGTAATTATAAAGTCCTGCTTCCAATTATTGAAATCTGAGCAGATAAAAGTGCAAGGAGACACTGCCGCACTGTGACTTAAGCTGTGCTGAACATCACATCTCACCATCTGTCTTCATCTCCACATCTGTACTTGAAAAGAGGAACCTTGTAATGAACTATGAACAAAAAAAGGGCACACATCATAAAACTGGATGGGTGTGGGCAGATCCGGCAGCTAAGCCAGCTTAGACCTTTATGGTGTGTCATTCAGACCAGAGCAACCCCTTTTGAAAAGAGAAATGGTTCAAAGCAAGCAGTATGTGAACATCTTCTGCAGTCATCAGTGCCAGAGGCATATTTCAACAGTCCAAAAACCTGCACTTCTGGCAGAGATATGAATTTTTACTTTGACACTCTAAAGAGAGAGGCTGAAACTAAGGAAATATTTGTGATGTTCCATACTTAGAAAGAAGTTTTCAGGTCTTTTAAAGTGTTCACAGTTTATTATCACTTACTGATTAATAGCAGTTATATAAATGACCATGAAGTAGATACCTTGAATTATATTTAGTAAAGATGAAGTTACACCTACCCTCTGTACATAGTTTCTGAGGTTTAAGAGGTAAATTCCTGGGTTCACTGAATTAATAGAAATTTTATAACATGGTCCCTATACAGCAAGATTTCACCAGCTGTTCTGTTTGTTTAGAAAGGTATTGAATTATTGACTTTGAACTTAGGTTTTTCCATACTAGCTTAAAAGTGTTTCAAATGCACGTAAAAAAACTGTAAATCAGGAATGTTCACTCTGTCCACTGCAGGCCTCCACAGCAAAGTCAATTACAGCAGTGCAAGTATATAATTTTCAGAAATACTGGTAGTTATATACCTTTTCAATCTTGAACAAACAAAAAATGCATATTAGTGCTAGAGTTAGAGCACATCCCTGTCTCCTGAAAACTGCTTCCAAGCATGGAAATTACTTTGTTTTTATCATTTTACAAATGCAATATCTCTACAACTGCCACAGTCAAAAGGTTAGAAAACCCATCTTGCAATAATTCAAGCAGCATATTCTCCTATTTGAACTCTCATATAAAACAAGAATTTATTTAAGGAAAAAGAACAGACTGATATTATGGATTTACACATAGGCAATTTGTGAATTCAAGTAGATATAATGTCAGCATAAGTTGAATATTAATGTACCATTTTTATTGCATTTTCCAAGAATAATTATAATAAACTTACACTAATTGTAAAGAAATCGTCTTCGTGACTTTTACCTGGCACATTAGTGCTGCCTAGTTGGCAGGCAGTAATTTGTTAATCCAAGGTGGTCAAATTATTGTGATTTATGTGACTGTACCCTCTTCATGTAACCACTACTGAATATCAATTACTTCATACCTGATACTTAAGTTTAGACTTGGGACAAGCCATCTCTCCCACATGGAATAAATGTGGCTCAAAATGCCTGGATAACTTAACGATTTTTCTGATTCCTGCATCTCTTATTTGGGGCAAATCACCATTTCAAGCAATTTCTATGAAGCACTGTTTACAAATGTAAGGTGCTTTGAAACTGACAGTGATGAGTGCCTCTAGCATACTGAAATTACAGATTAGACAAAGATCTTTCATAAGTCTTCATAAATGTACTCTTCCTTATCTCAGCTTAGATAAAAGTGGCAACTACCAGGACAAACAGGAGTTTGTTGGGTGTTTTTTACTATATCTTTGAAAAATCACTGTAACTACAAGGATTGCCTGCTCTACATGGATGAAGATCACTACTTTTAGCAAATTACAAGAATTTTGAATATTAAAAGCAGAGCTGAATTCAGGACCTGAGTCTTACATACTTCAGTTAGACTTTCCACAGATTGAAAGGAACTGACTACAATATGCAAATATCTAGTTTGGGCTACAAATAGTCCTACTTAACAATGTTTCCTCTCTGTGACTTTGCAGCAAAGCAGCAGCTCTAACTTTTTATGCTATGTTTTCATCACTGGAAGCCATGCAAACACTGATTCCCTAAGTTACACCAAAACTGCAGTGCTAGCTCAGAAAAAACCCAGCACTACTCACATGCCTACCTCTCCTTGGCCCAGCTGGCTTCCCAAGGGGGAAGAAAAAGAGGGTTGGGAGGAGGAGAGAAGAGGAAAGAAAAAGGTAAGATCCTCCATACACCCCAAGGTGCTGCATGGCTATAGGTGGGAAGCACCCCTCAGAGCTCTGATGTACATCAGTACAAACAGCAGATACCCCACAACTCGTGATGAACACCTAGTCTCTGTAAAACTCCTCGTACTGCTGAGGGCACAGGTTTAGAAGTGACAAGGTTACAGAACTGAGCCTAAAGACAGCTCAATGCTGTTGTCATTATTGCTGTGTGTGTTGCAGTGGCAATATTGACAGTGATCAGATTGGGTCCCCTAAATTGCACTGCATGCGGATACACAAGATGGCAGTTTTCCACCCAGGAAGATTTTGTGTTCTAAATTTAAATGAGATCTCATTTATAAATAGCAACAGAACAATGTTAAATAGTCTCCTTTGCCAGCATCATGATGATTCCAAATTGTATCAATGAAAGCAGAGAAAATTAACAGCTTTGCCTTAAACCTTTGTATGTTATGCTGGGGAACTTGTCAATATAACTCCATTCCCAGAACTTCTATTCCTGTAACTTGAAATTAAAAAAACCTCACAAAATGGAATGTCCACAAAGACAAACTGTCTAAACCAGAAATTGCAAGAGAATTAAGGTAAAAAGTTCAAAGTTGATGGTACTGCCCATGGCAACTTCTGAGATTGACTGTGCTTCTTGAAAAAAAGACCAAAAAAACCTTCCAGAAAACTAGAAATCACACAAAGCAAAAATAAGAATTACCTTTCTTCTTTTGAAGTGGAAGTCTCCTACAGTCAAATATTGATTCCTTTTCTTTAACAGTTGGATACAGCATGCTATACAACTTGGTTTCAGTGTACTGCTCAAAGTGTTGGTCTCCGTTATATTACTAAGCTTATGAAGGCACTATATTACTGTAGTTTACTTAAATGCCACGTAAATAACAAACCACAGTGCATTTTACTAGATGGCTGCTCAAAAGTTCATTTTAGGCACCCAGGAAATCTCCAAAGATAGCATTCAGAATAGCAGGAGTTACTAAGTGCACCACTTAGGAGCAGCATCAACAGCAATGCAGGAAAAGAACTAAAAAGAGGATAGGTCTGATGTATTACTGCACTACCCTAGTTTCACATGACTCTTATACCAGCAATTTTCCCAGGAATCAGTCCAATTCCATTTTGCTGGCCTGAGTTAGAGCAGCTTTAGGCAGAGTAACAAAGCAATGAATCAAATTTTCTACAAACTCCCATTATAGATTTCTCCCTTTCTGAAACCAGGAGGAAATATGCGATATCTTAAAAAATAACTGCAAAGAGATATCTTCACAGCAATCATACATTAAGAAAGAGGAGAAAAATGCCTACTGAGGCAAAAAAAAAAGCAGAAAAAAGTTACTTTCATTACCAAAGTTGTGACATGTAGTAGAGATTTGAGGAGATAAAGCATTTCCTCGCAAAGCAACTAGATGTATATATTCTGAGAGCCTGACTGCTCGGATGCAGAGGTGGACACTGCCGCAGTCTCCAGAGGCAGAGCTGCACTATATATTAAAATTATAAAAGGACCCACAACCCAATCCAATATACCATGTAGGCTGTAAGCTGACACAGGCTCAGGTTTAAAGGGAAAGCTAAAGCACACACATGGGATCAGATTGCTGCTCACCCAGGAGGCTGCTGCCCTCATTGTCAACAAAATTTCAGAAGGCACCTCAGAAAGACTAAGATTTGTATTCTTGTTCCCATGTTCTTTCTTTTGTTGTTGTTTTCTATTGGGGCTTTTTGCTTGTTTGTTTTTCTTTTTCTTATTTTGTTTTCTTAATTTAGTTTACTACAAATAGTATGTGTCTACATATGAGAGAGGAATATATAATCATTTCTTTGTAGCCACTACCAGTAAAAAATATTATTTCTAAGGCATTCTGGAGAAAGAAATCACAGGAAAAAATCACAGCTAAACTCTCGGTTGCAGCTCTACACATTCTGAACAAAGCCTTTGAGGTTTAGGTAGTTTTGGGTTTTCTGATGTTAAAACTTAACCAGTGTGGAATCAAACCTTCTTTCCTGAAAATACTAAGCTGCCCTTTATTTTTTTTCAGTTTCTTGGTTTGGTCTTCCATTTCCCCGAAACATATAACACATCATTATCTAGAGAACCTGCAGAATGAGGGCAATAGCTAAGTCCCTTGAAATGGAATGAAATAAAATTAAATAGTTATTGCAGTTTGGAAGGAGAGTGCATGGTATGAGGTAATGCAAAGGGCTTGGATGGAAAATGAACAGTGTCAGAGTTTCCATCTGTAATCAGAATTTATTATTACATCTTCAATTAAATACACTCAAGTAATTTTTTGAAGATATCTTCTGTTTTTTATGGTGAATTCCTAGGAATTTGCAGGTGTCACATAAAAGCCCTGATAGACCAATAACTTTTGCAGTTGACATGAGGAAACATTGAGGCTTTTTGCCAAGGCAAAAGAAGAAGCAAACTAACCAAAAAATGAAACCAAGCAAAATCAGAGACAGTGTGGGGTTTAAGGTTATTAAAAAGAGATAAAACCAAATGAGCTGTCAGAAGAGTTCGAATTGTATTGCTTCTATTAAGCCAATGATGGCAGCATATGCAATGAAGAGAAGTGCATTAAAGGCATGTACAGCAGACTATTCTATAAAATGCTCTCATATATTCTTGCTGTAAGAAAATATTCTAACTGTAAAACAAATCAAAACAAAATTTTTGAGGGGTCAGAGTCATTGGCTACCACAACCAGGATACATATACCCCTGTTTTCTGTAAGGAAAAGTGGGCTTTTTATGGTTGCATGATGGAAAGGCTAGCTAAAATCTACACACTTCTGATAATGACTTCTGGTATTCTGCCTTTTTTTTTTTTTGTTGTTTGTTTTTTTTTTTTGGCTTTTGTGTGCTTTTTTTTTTTTTTCCTTTTTTAAGAGGAGTAATCTGGCAAATTTTAACAGCAAGCTTCAGTTTTTAGGAGAAAATCCCTGCTGGCACCCTTTGAATCACTAGGGATTTTTTTTAGGCAGATCCATAATAAAAGAATATATTTTGTTTTCAGAATGTTATCCAAAACTAGGCAGGACTACAAGGTGAAAACTAACCCAGGCTTGATTTCTCAGTGTCAATACTAATTTGTGTATCATGTTTAACATGCACGGGTTGAAGAGAAACAGATTTCAGACATGTTGCCAGACACATGTGATTATGCATATGATAAATCCCCCCAAAATTCAAAGCCACCTTCATATAAAAGTCATGAATGCAAACCATGTAACCCACATGTGAATCTCTTCCCACAAAAAGACAAAAATTTTTAAAAGTAATAAAAACTCTCATAGGTCTTGCAACATCTTTGTGCCCATTCACAATGCTCTTTTTAACTTTGTAATATTAACCTCCATGAAGAAACCTCGGAAGGAAAAGGCGTTCTGTCTTGAGCAGCAGGGATATAAAGGAAAGGAGCACAGGGAATTCTTAAGGAATGAACTATATTAACCTTCCCTATCTCTAGCCTTTATCTTTTCTCTTTCTCTCTCTCTCTCAA
>VWZN01009530.1:51179-63605 GCA_013396955.1 Regulus satrapa
AAAACAAACCAAAAAACAGAGAGATTCGAGGTTAACAGCTTCTCCATTGGCACTCCCGATCCTAAGAATTTCACACGTTCACTCTCACAGATTAGCCAGTATTAAACAGCTAAGGAGTAAACCATACTAATTTCCATGCTAATATGTGTGATTTTTAAATTACCATTTTCAGCAACAAAATTTTCCCTTGTCTATTTTTTTAAAAATCTGTAGCTGGTTAAGGTGACCAAATTACCTGGTTTGCAGCAATTTCCTTATTACTTTGGAATTCTAAAATCAAATTAATTGTGTTAACTAGTGAACTTTAACCACACTAAATCAGAAAGCTCTGGAAAACTGGGATATGCATTGCAATTTCTTCCCCACACAAATACCAATAGGAATCCTGGGGGTTCCACAAAGCAAACCTACAAGGAATAATTTCTGGTGAGTTATGCCCAATATTTCAGTTGCAAGTGGGAAAAGGGTGTGGAATAGCCTCAGGCTTCCAGAATTGCACATTTGTCAACAGTAGGAAAAAAGCAGAGATATAAAATCAGTTTGGCTGACCAAAGCATGTGTAAAATACAAAGGAAATTCAGTGATATTCCTTGTCAAAACTAGCAGCAAGAGCACACAAAACACTGTCTTAACAACTTTAGGTCTACTAGGAACAACTGAAAACCAGCACATTACATAGGATATTTGCTAGGAGAAAGCCAAAGATGATTATGATGGCAAGTAATAAAAAACTTAAACTGCTTCCATACATGGGAAATTATGTTCCATTCACTAATTCCATAGGTTTGCTCAATCTTGATAAAACTGAATGGGAAACTGGACACAGACAAGATAAAAATAATGATAAAGTTTACTTTTGTGTAGCAATGCTCATAAGCAAGCCCCCTGTAGAGCTGGTTATAGGACTAGCAATAGACAGCCCCACTCCAGATTCCTTAGAGCTTTACAACAGAACTTAAAGTAAACCAAACTTTTTTCTTCTTATTTCAGATCCATTTTACTTGTAGTTTCCATCCCAAGGTCTTCCTTGCCAGAGAATTAATGAAACTCCATACTAGTTTTAACATCTTGACAGATCTGTTAATATTCAAAAGCTTTACAATTTTTAATTACACTTCTCACAATGCAGCTAAAAGAGCCTACAAACCACTTCAGTTCCACCTAATTTTTACTGCAAGTGGACAATGTCCAGCACAGGAAATCCTGGTTACTGCTTCTGGCCACCACTATTTCCGCTGCAGAGTGCAGCTGCTAGGGACTCTTAGGATCTTAAAGGATTAGTGGAACTAAATGCTTTGAGGTATGAGTACATTTGAAAGTTGCTGCAAAACTCTTGTAAAGCCACCTTAAAAAACAATATTTCACCAATACATAATCTAGTTGTGTACACATAACTATATGAAAAGTGAATTGTGCTGAAAGACCAACTTGATTAGACCACATAAAGAGTGTTTTCCTGTGAAACAGGATTATAAAAAGAAAAATATGAAGGTAAATTAGGACATAGACACCACAATGAGCACTTTGCAGAAGAGTCCACCTACCATGTGAGATTCCCGTTGAAAATTGTTTCTTCTTTATTCTCCTCCTCCCCGAGGCTTTATGCATATTGAAACACATGAATGTAACCCCCCAAAATGCCTAGCACAACACAAATGCTAGCAATTATCTTTTTCTTTCAATTTTGTTCAGTTCAGTTTTGTTCTTTTTCATCCACTCTGCACCAGCTGAGTCCTGCAAACACCAACAGGCCTCTTCTTTCATGTAACAGGTTGGTAGAGAATGCAGAGAACTCAACAACCAAGGCTATAAGAGCAAGAATGTGGGAGCCTGAGTGGAGCAGAAATAGAAATTGTATCACTGTCACACACAGCGGACAAGAACACTCAAATACCAAGTTGGTAAAAAGGTCATAACCCATGTCATGTATGCCAAAGCAGAACTGTGAAGGACTTTTCAAATCCACCAGTGAGTACAGCCATGGCTTTTGAAGGAGAGAGACTACCATGGCTTCTGTGGTAGAAGAACAGGCAGTACGTTTGTATCCTCATGCATGTGAGGCTTTTAAGAGTCTTTTAAGTAAAGCTGTGTACGTTTATGGGAGTCTTGGGAAGAGTGGATTGTTTATGGGAAGGGAAGAGTTAACAGGGAGGGTGGCCTGGGCTAGAGGAATGTTGGGCAGCTAGTGAGAGCAATGTGAAGATAAGAGCAGGGCATTAGGGGAGGAAAGAAATGCTGTGGGTATCACGCTGGGGAATACAAGGCTGGGGAATGTACCATTGCTGCAGAAGGGCTAAAACCTGCTGCTGCTGCTAGGAGAGGATGGTGAGGGTGGGAGGAAAGACAAAAGAAAGAAGTCTCATATATCACACAATGTGAGGGGAAAGAAGAAAACTGGGTTGGCTAAGGCAACTGTTACAAGTGGTGCTGGAGAAAACAGGATAGGAGACGCAAAGTGAGGATCACAACTCTTACAGGAAGATAACAGAGAAGCTTACACAGAAATGACACGTAAAATGGGTAGAACAGCACAAACCTGAGGACAGCTAGGAAAGCAGGATCTTGATGACTGGCACAGAGGGGTTTGGAATGATCCCTGTCCACCTGGTACTGCTCCTTCTGAAAACAAATCACCCCCAGTTGACCAACACAGATCAAAATCACCTGCCTGAAAAAGCCTGTGCAGCCACAAAGTGGTTCATGGGCAACCCACAAGAAACACCAGTCAGGGCGAACCAGCTCTGCATAAAGCCAGAGTAGAGGTGTGTTAAAGCAGCTGGAAATGGTGTCTGCAGGGCTTTTTTTAAAAGAACAAATACCATATGAGTCCAGAGACACATGTTAAAAGCAATTGTTGTCTGTGCTTATTAGATGGGTGCCAGAGGGAGATGCAGTTCAGTTAGGGTGAGCTAACAGTCAAAACTTCAGCGCTGGAGGATCCGCTCATCTCTTGCATGTGATTATGGGTCCTTTGAACCCTGCTAACATAAACAGTTATCCCTTCTGGGCTGATAAGGACAGGTTGGCAGGGCTGGGAATACTCTCCAGGAGGGAAGAGACCCCTCCCTAAGGAACCTAATAAAGAGGAGAAGGCAAATATGTACAAAAGTAAAAGACACATGCAGTTGTAATGCTTGTTAATACAGGCCCTGAAGATATACAAGCAAGTGGAAAATAAAGACAAGATGGACCCCTGCAGTTCTGTATATGGGGTTTGACTGCAGGATAGCACAGAGGGGTTTTTCTGTTTCTATTTTTCCAACAATTCTGCATGAGTAATGAAGATGGCATTAGAATTAGAATAATTGTGTTTCAAATTAAAAATTCAATGCCTGGGAGAAGATACAGCCAAATGGAATAAGAAACATGATCCATCTTCATGCATAGGTTGGTGAAACAGGTGATCTCTAGCAATATGAAAGCAACACTTTGCAGCTCCACTATCTGAGGAATATTGATGTTTTAAGATTGGGCAGAATCCCTTGCTCAACCCTTTGGAATGCAGCAGATTCAGGTACAATTAGGAGATACTTAGAGCACCAACCCTACTGTAGGTGTAAGGAGTGCTTCTAGCTTGTAGAGAGAGTTTGCTGCTGGTCCTGATGTCTTGAAACACACTGGGTGCCTGAAAGACACAACACAGCTTGACAAGTCTTTGGGTAGGGGTGATGGTATTGTATTGAGCAAGACAGGAGAAAAATGACAGTTTAAGTAATGATGTCTGGCTGAGAAAATGATCTTAGTCTAGATCTCAGCAATAATTGTTTGTGCAGGGGTAATGCAGCATCAGAAAGCCCTGTAGCAATCTTGACTGCACATTGATGAGTGGCAGTGAAAGCACCAGCTGAAACACCCCAGGGATGAGTGGCAAGAGAAGTTTACAAGCATATGCTCAAGATAAGTTGCTGTAGAAGGATTAATATATTTATGTTAGGATCCAAAACCACAAATAACACAAGAATATCCAAGTGAGGCTAAGAAAGGGTTGTGACCCTCTATTATTAGCTGAGTGGTTATGGAGTTACTAGTTCCATGACCCAGCTTATGTAATTAACCAGTGTATCAAAGAGTGATGAAAGGATCTGGAGTCTGGTTTTTAGGGCAGTAAACACTGCCACTCCACAAACAGCACCTTGTGCTGTTAGGCTGCCAAGACCCATGGCTGCAGAATTACAATGACAAAAGCAACTTTCAGTGATGGATGTAGAAATATACTTTAAAAAAAAAAAAAAAATTGGTCTGTTACTGGGGGTGGTTTGGTTTTTTTTTTGTTGTTTTGAGGTTTTTTTTTCCCTTTTCCCTAGAAAGTAGGGCTGATATTTTTGTTTCTGTATATCAAGGAAAGCAATATGATTTCATGTGAATTCCTTGAGCTTCACAATGGTATTCCAATATGCCAAGACATTTCACTCCACTTGAGTGCATGAAAAATTAGTACATGAGTGACAGAAAAGCAAAGTATCATAGATGATGTAGTAAATGTCTGTTGGTTTTGTTGAAAAACTTTACATTTCTTATAACTAAGGATGTTCATATATCATGCATACACACAAAATTATGTGTTAGGCTAGTAAGGAAAAATAGAGCATTAATCACTGCCCATAACTCCTATGACTGCTAAAGGAGTTTAGTGTATGATTTCTATGAGGAATAAAAACCCTTAACAACATTAGAAATCTACCAATTTCAGTATCTGATATCTCTTTCAAAATTATTCTTTTGTGTTTAAAAGCAGGAAGAGAATTGTACACTGTAAATTCTTTAAAACTATTTTCCTCAAAGTACATACATCATGAAAAAGAAATCAGTCTATCCCTATCTTTTTTCAGTATAAAAATCATCAGCCTTGGGTGACTTTTTATTACTCCATGTTGCAACCAGAAAACATAGTGTGCAGGAGTTAGTTATTGAAAATAACAATTTGGCTTTTTGTAATGCAATTGGCGCTGCAGTTATCTGAATGGTTGCTTGATAGGAATTGCTTGCAACCTACTGTGGTTTCTACTTTTCCAGAACTGTTTCTTGTGGAGTTACAACCCAAACTTCATCTCAATGGTAAAATTAGACTGGGATATTTTAAGAATTGCAATGTTAGTGTAACTGCACAGCTCAAAAGAAACAGTAATAGCACCTGTATTTTAGCATTTAAAGCTACTAAGAGTTTTTAAAATAGCACAGAACAAAAGCCAGCTTAAATGAAGCAAGCTAGTAGTAATATTAGACTGACAGTTGAACTCAAATTGCTGGTTTACCCCCGTATTTTAATTAAAACTGATAATCTTTCTCTGTAAATTGCTGGACCACAGAAGGTACAAGGACAGCAGTGAAAAGCTGAGCCTGCCTGTGTGAAGATGATGATGTGTTGAACAGTAACCAATCAGCTGCCAGCTGCAGCTTCTCTTTGGGGCTGATCCCATCCATTATTCACTGCTCCTTTACTGATGACTTTGACACTCATTTCTTTTAGAGAGTGATAATAAAGCCAGGAATACATGGCTGCAGTGAGATGGCATTATAACAACCCTGTGACTGTGCCAAAGAAGGCATTTACCCTATATGGGTTGGGGAAAAGAGGAGAGTGACCAATTTTGTGCTGTGGCTCAGGGCATTTGCAGGTGGCTGGACACTGGGCTGCAAGCAGAGCCTTTGTCCTCAGCACAGCAGATTCTTATGGGCTGTGGGCACCTGTGTTGCCCTGGGCTTGCCTGGCTGCCCCTGGCTGGGGGACACAGAGAAAAAGGAGGATGACAGAACACTAGCTGAACAGCTGCTACTTATTTAAAAATCCACATGCATATTTAGGGTAAACTTTAATGACCAAGGTTTTCCTTTCTGCCATTTTTCTTTCTCTTCTAAGCTGAAAGACAGGGGTGTCTCTGCTGAGAAGTGAAGACAGCTGGGCATGGCTGGGGAAGAGAGAAGTCAGTCTCTGCACTTCCCTGCATCAGCAGGTAGGAGGACTTTCAAATGTCAGTATTCTCATCCTTAATGACAGCCTCTTTGAAAGGCTGGAAAAACCTCAGCAGCTCGATGCAAAGAGAGGATTCTTTCCTAATTATCCAACACTTTACAAGTACCACGCTTTGTGAAAGCTGAAAATACTTTTCAGTCACTTTACAGTTACATATTTTTTCCTGTGGTTTTCCAAATCATAGACAAAAGAAAATTAATAAGATAGACTCATTATTCTCCACATTATCCAAGAAAAAAAGGTCTTACAATGTAAAGGCCACTAGTAATTTCAATAGTTGATCTGTGATCAGGTACAGAACAGAATGTTGAGTCTGTGTTTCTTTACCCCTCATGTAATTTTAATAGCAATGACATAGCCACTACACTTTAATGTTGTCTTGGTGATGAATGAAATGAAAAGAACTGCCAGCAAAACCTGCATCTTCTATTCTAGGGACACCTTGTTTCATCATTGGTTTTAAAACTCAATTTTTAAGTGCATTAAGTTAAATCTAATCTGCAAAACTGCACTTCCAAAAATAAAGTTTGTACTGGAAAAGAAAGTAGCCTGATCTCTTCCAAATTACAGCAACCAGGAACTTAAACAATCTATCTGCTCAATAAATATCTTTGAAGACTACCATCCAGAAATTGTCAAGCCCTTACAACCTATACTAAATATTGTTTTAATGTACTAAAGGAGAAAAAATTGTTTAAATGAACTTTCATTAAAATCTGAATTATTTAAAATACATTTAATTTTCATTAATTTTCTCTGTTAACTATTATTTCTTTATTTTTTAAATTTATTTAATCTTAATTTTATTTTTTAGTTTTTCTTTAATTATATTTCATGTATTTCTAATTGCTTCATATTTTTTCCTGATGAATTCCCTTTGAGGTGCTTATAGGCTTAAGTGCAGGCTTCACCCTGGGACCATTTCTGGTCCTGCTATCAGTTGTGAATCCCATTCTCACATGAATCACCAACTAGCCTAGTGTAAGGGCAGCTTGACTCCAGATATCTTTACTCACAGAGTAGAAGCATTTGATAAACTCAAGATACTTCCACTTAGTCTCTGGTTTGAACCTTCACACTGTGTGTGTACACAGTGCAGGCTTTTATGCCAGACAATGATAAAGATGTTCAATAGGCTCCTATTTTAATAGAAGTTCAAGTTCTACATCAACAGCAGAAATATATAGTCCAGTGTAATATTATGGTAAAATCCATTATTTAACCTTAGGATTTCATATACTGCACCACTTGAGCTTTAGCATTGCATTCTATAAGGTAATAATAGTCATTTCAGTGAAATTGCAGCTTTACAAAGCTCTGCTACATACACAGTCTTCTTCACTGTAATACAAGATTTACAAGGCAATATGTAGAACTGAAACATTTTAAAACCTGATGAGGATATTTGAAGCAACAGAGCACATTACAATAGCTAATGGTGGCAGATGGATGAAAAAAATGAGTCATGATAATAACGATTTTTTTTTTAGAGGTGTGGGCAAAACAGATGTTAAGTCTTTTTTTCTTAATGCTCAGGCAGATTTTTTTTTTTTTTAAACCAGTGTCTTCTTTAACCCAGATCTCTTTCCAGTACAAATTCCCTTTGCTCTTGCTGCTCTCTGCACAGGGAGATGCTGCTCCCTTACTCCCACTTTGCTCGCCACTAAGCAGGTTGAGTTTCTTATGGGGTTGCAGGTGCCCACATGCATACAGGCTGCCCAGCATAGGAGTAACAGCGTCTGGTGTTGACCATGTGTCATCCTACTCTGTCTTTTCCTGCTCTCCCAGCTTGAGTGTTTAAAAGGAGAAAGGAAAACTCTGTCCTGGTCTGCCCAGGAGCCAAGGAACAGCTGCCTAGCAGTGTCACAGGCCACCTCACCAGCATCTCCCGCCCCTTCTCTTGCAGATGCATTATCTTATCAAAGAAGATAAGGTCTGCATTCCCTGTGCTGTAATATACTCTGCAAGTTCATATCCACAAGCCACCCCTAGATCAGCAATTAAAGGAAACAATTTAACAATGAAGAAATGGCAGATCCACACTGTCACATCCTCCTCGAGGACAATGGGTTTTGTACCTTATTGTTTCGCTTTGGCTTTTTCTGTTTGGTTGGCTTTTTTGTTGTTTTTGGTTTTTTGGGGTTTTTTTGTTTGGTTGGTTGGTTTTTTTTTTGGTTTTTCACTTGTTTTGGATTGGTTTTGTTGAGGTTTTGTTGCGGGTTTTGGGGTTTTATTGTTTTGAGGGGTTTTTTTTGCACTGTTTTGCCTCTGGAAGTAATACCCATATTTTGTATTCCTGATGTCTGATGTGAAGTAGCAGTAACTTGCTATGAAGGACATCTGAAATATTCTGCCTTTTTGAATATGTATGTAGTAATCTGCAGAAACTGTGAATGAACATTTACAACAAACTGTGAGCCTCCTACTGATGCACTCAGATACAAAACAGGAGGCGAGAGCAAAGGAAAAGAGATGAATTTGTTTTCCTAGCAAACAGCTGTCTTCTTTAACAGAAGAAACTAAAAAGAAAACAGTGTGTGAAGAGGCCAAAAGCTGCATTAATTACAGTATTTTTAGATGCTACAAGCACAATTTTGATAAACACTCTAAACTGTGAAAAAAACGTACTGTGAATGCAATTAAATCTTTTTCATGGTGCAGCATCATCAATGCATGTGCCTGCTGAGAATATATTGTAGGCTGTGCAATGCAGTTTCCCTTTGATTAATGATTCAAGGCAATCAGTAGGGACCATACCAACTCCTGGGGGATGCCACAGCAAGCAAGTACAATGTCACCATTTAATTTCTTCTCTTGACCTACATTACAGAGTGAAGACTCAGTCACTATTAAGGGCCAAATTCCAGACATGGTTATAGAAAAGCAACTCCCACAGGTTAAAATTAACACGTACACAGCTTAGGAGAAATCTTTTATGGCAGAGATTAATTCTTGGATATTTGGAGGGATGTTATTTATTTATTTTGATCAAGTGCAGGATATGGGAAGGTGACAGACTAATCCTTATGCTACTTTTAATGGCCAGGCTGCTGTGAGTTACTCATACCAGAAAAGCAATTCCTCTAGCCAGGAAAAATCTAGATCTTGTTTCTTAGCTAGTTAGTATTTCTATTTAGCCAATGCGTGGCATTAGAGCTGGTGCTCTATCAGGATAGACTTAGAAGTAAGCCTGAAATAATCCTTTTTGCTGGAGGCAGCCAGTGGTGACATCAGTCTGTCAGCTGCATTGCTCTCCTTCAGTGACATGAAGTCCTCCATTTCACACCAGTGGGTAGTGACCATATTATCTCATGAAGAATTCAGAGCCAACTGAGGTAACACAGCAGATTTGGTTTCATAGCCTTCAGCACTTAGAAAACACTAGGAAGTTCAAAATGCTATATAGCACCTCCTCCAAACATCATTTTCTACTGTTTGGGAAGCAAAAATGTCCTCTGCTTCCTGAACCAGCACTCTGGACACTATTTATTTTTGCCCAAGGACTCAGTTATTGTCTTCAAGTACATCATTGTTTCAAGCAAGGATAAGTGAAAGGCCAGCATTAGCAACGTTGCCAACAGCAGTGTTACTCGGACATGCTGAAATTTTCTACAGTGAGGGTAAAGCTCATCTGCACTAGAGGCATCATTTTCTCCAGGGCTAACTGTTTGGAATGCATTTCCTGAATAACAAAAGGGCACCTCTATGTGCAAAATCTATTTTCAGCATTGGTATCATCTATAAACTCAAAGCATCTCTACTATTTTCATTTTTCCCATAAGGAATAGATGCAAGAATAGATATGATGGACGTCACAATACTTTTTGAACTCCAGAAAGCTGTACAGAAACTTCAGAATTAAAATTTACATTAGATGAAATGTAACATAAGCATATAAATGCTTCGATACATGAGATTGCAGATAAGAAAAATTCTGGCTGTAGTGGAAATTGTCAGTTTCAGCAGCTTCACTGGGTTGTGAAACGGGAACCTACCAATGGAAACTTAATATTTTTGCTAAGTAAAAGGACTAAAAAACTTGCTATTTTTCCTGTCTTAAAAGGTAATAATTTAAATCTCTACAATGTTGCTTTTGAAATGTAGTCCACAGAGTCATGTACACTGAAAACTGACTTCAAATGTGTGAATTGCCACCCATTAAGTACTTCCTCTGAGTACAGTCATAAAAAAGATCCAGAACAAAACAGCACACTCTGTTCTTAGGAAGCCTACAAGGAGCTACTTCGAGCCTAGCACAAAACAATTCAGGCAGTAATACTAGTACTCTGTGGAATGGCTACTAAATTAGAAATTTACCAGAACTTGCAAAGACATGTATTATTTGGAACATTAAAAAACATAAATAAATAAATTGTACTTTCAACTTTCAATGCATAAGAAAGTCGATTTTAAATTTGCTAAGTCACAGCAGTCCCTGAAACATCTAATAAGTACTTATAGGCTGTTCATTAGCTCTCATGGGCTGCTGTGGTTTTCCTTATCTTCAAACCAGAGATGGTTTAGTGCCTGCACCTTTCCAAAGGCAGTGGCACATAAAGATCACTGTCTCACAGAAAGAGTCTTGAATTAATCACTTATTAAGCTTTATATGTTACATGAGCCCGGTTATTTCTGTTGCTGAATCCATATAACTGGTATGTAACTCTTAAATTATTAGTGTATCTCTTCTGAGCTACTTAAGAGGAATTAAGTCCTGTTATAAGCATAAGGCATAAAAATACAACTTTCATTCTATTTTCCCAATCCTCATGTATCTCTCTCTCTCTTTATGCAAAGAAAGACTCAGTTATCCCTGAAAAGAGTAAAACTTTCAGCCCTCAAAATATAGATTTCAAAATCATTCAAGCATCTGGAATTGTGCTTCCATGCTTAAGCAGTACTGGTGCAAGACTGAGAGAGCTAAGAAGTAAAAAGTTAAATTAAGTTAGTCTATTGACAAATAATCTCTAGTCTAAGGATTTCAATTACTCATTAACTACTTCATATAAAAAATAGGTCCTTAGACCATGCACAAGAACCAAGGTATCCCATTTGTTGCCCTCCCCCTGCAAGCCCTACCAGCTAAGGACCTCTGTCCTCAACAATTACAAGATTTAACTGGGTGACTTTCAGCAGGAGAAAGAAGTGCAAACCAGTAAGTCTACATCACAGACCTCTATTCCCTGAAGACATACTTCAGGCACTTAAATGCCTCTTTAGCAAGACCTCAAATGTATATTTTGCTGTTGGAAAAACAACTATGAAGCAGCCAATCTAAGTTTAAGAATAAATTGTCTAGTCTTATTTTCAAGAACGTAGGACTAAATTTTCTTTAGAAGAGCTTATCTTGTTTCTCTGGCTGTAGAGAAAATCTGGGCATATTCCTGGTGCAAGAACACCTTTCCCTGAACTCTGTGGCTGCTACCTTCCCATCTTACTTTCTCATGTCTACACTCATCCTCACCTCAGTCACTGGACTGGAGACACTTTATCAAATTAGGATTTGATAAAAATTGAAAGTGACAAACTATCTACCTGAGCAAGTGCTTTGATGTCCTTAGAGACCAAAATTCAAGGCTTAGTAGGAAGAACATAAGACATTAGTGACCACCTAGATAGGACAACAGCACTAACGGCTATCCCACGAGAGACTGGAGGAAGAAAGGGCAGGAAATGGAAGAACAGTAATTACCCTTATGAAAATTCACACTGGTGCGTGACACAGAGATCACATTTTTACAAGGCCATTGATAAGTACATCCTGAAGCAGCTGCGAAGGCAGCCCACAAATCAGAACACTTCTCTTCACCTTGTCCCCACTATTACATATGACTTAACTCAAAACTACACAGGTGAATCAAAATAAACTCTGCCCTTACAGGAGCAACAAAAGACAAAGGGATTAACCACAATTTTGCTCTATTTTAGGAGCCAGAGACACCTGAAACCATTTTAAACAAAGAAACTTGTTTAAAATGAAAATTGCTAAGAAAATTTAAACAGCCAAGAAAATTAAAACCTGACAGTCAATCTGGAGATTGCTGAAGGAGCAACACTGATGAATGCATACCACAGACTATTTTGAAAGTATTTTAGAAATGGTAGAAAATTCATTAAGACTGAACAGCAGGTTAGGGAGGTTATTAGAAACAAGAAATTTTCCCTCACAAGGCTAAAGCTTTGTCAAACATAAGAAAAATGAAGTTATCAATAACTCAGGCAGATTAAATGTAAAAACATAACCAAGAGGGCCCAAAATAGGGTTTGAAGAACAATTGTCAAAGGGAATTAAACTAAATATAAAATCTTTCTTCAAACACATTAGTAGCAAGAAGTTTAGCAAAGTCTGTAAGGCAAACAGTTGATCAAAGTACTCAAGAGCAACATGACAAAGGACAGAATTGCAAAGAATAAAATATGTTCCTTATATTAGGTTCATTCTAAAAAAAAAAAAA
>VWZN01009530.1:65675-124621 GCA_013396955.1 Regulus satrapa
TTTTTTTTTTATGTTTTGTAGTGGGCTTCTCAGATTAATTTCATGCCCCTAGCTCTTGTATTTGAAGAGGCAGCATTCAGTGTCTCCTTTTGCCATGGCATTCATGATTTTAGAATTTTCGTATGCCTGTCTCCTCCATGCCCACCAACTCTGTCATCTGTTTGTGTCATCTGTTGTGGCTTAACCTTGGCTTGCTGTTGGGTGCCTGCCAAGCTTCTCTATCATTTCCCTCTCACTAAAAAGGACAGGGGAGAAAACTGGGGGAAAAAAAAAAATAGCTAATGGGTAGAAAGAAGGACAGGGAGAGATCACACTTTAGTTTTTGTTGTGGGAAAAAACTTGACTTGACTTAGGGAAATTAATTTAATTTATTAACAATTAAACACAGTAAGATGTGTTTGATGATCAATTGTCTCCCCCTCTCCCTTTTCTTCCCAAGTTTAGCTTCTCTCCAGACATCTTTGCCCTTTTCCCTGTGAGCAGAACAGGGAGATTGGGAATGGTGGTTTCAATCAACTCCTTATGCATTGTCTCTGCGCTCCTTCCTCCTTACAGTCTCCAAGCATGGGATCACTCTCAAGGGATACAGTCCTTCATTAACTGCTTCCCACAGGCTGCAGTTGTTAGCAAACCCCTTCCACTGGGTGCAGTCCTTCAGGAACAGGCTGCTCCAGTGAGGGCCCCCCATTAGGGTCACAAGTCCCACCAGAAAGCCTGCTTGACCATGGGCTCTTTACTCTGTGGGCTCACAGGTTCTGCCAGGACCCTGCTCCAGCATGATCTTACCATTCAGTCATACTCTCCTTTGGGTACCTCACCTGCCCTGGCACGGGGTCCTCCAGATATCTGCTCCACCATGGACCTCCATGGAGTGCAGGGGCTCACCATGGCCCGCACCATGGGCTGCAGGACAATCTTTGCTCTGGTGTCTGGAGCACCTCCTCTCTCACATTCATCATGTACTCACAGCTACTTCTCTTACATATTCTCACAGCTCTCTCCCAGATGCTATTTCCCAGCAGTTTTGGCCCTTTCTGAAATGCATTATCCCAGAGTCACTATCATCATCAAAAAGGGCTTGGCCTCCAGTGCCAGGTCTGTCTTGGAACTTGGTGACATTGTCTTTATCAGACACAGGGGAACCTTCTAGCATCTTCCCAGAGAAGTCACCCCTGCAGTTTACCCTGCTACCAAAACCTTGCAACGAGAACCCAATGCATATGGACAGCCCACCAAGTCACAACCTGTATGGAAGCTGTTCCCTGCCTTTGACTGTTCATTGGTCTTTCTGGAATATTTCCTTTTCTGCAACATGACCTTTTTGAGAAAAGAGAATATGAACAATACGGTGTTCAAGATATGGGTGAACACAGACCTGCAAACCTACACTTTGTTCTTTTATAGTTTTCTGTTATTTTCCTATATATTCCTAGCACTTGATACTTTCTGATTGTTACTGAGATGGTAGATCCATAAAAATAACTGTCATAATCAATAGTGCCTCTGTTAAATTATTTATTTTCCAAAAAAAAAGAGGTTTTTCTGGTCTTCTTTGATAAAATCTCCCATTTTCTATCTTACTGTACCTCTGATTCTGATTAAATATGTATTTACTGAATATTTGGGATGAAAATTAACATGACTGTTGAAGCCATTTGCATGGCTCTTGCTTGTATAAACAAGCCCTACATGTAAAGCATTACTTTTTCTTTATGTGTTAATTCAACTTTTATCACACAATAAAAGGGAGAACAGCAGGAAATTTTCATTAAAAAAAAAAAAAAAAAATTACCTGTGACCAAGCAAAATACATGCTCAACACCCTGATTAGAATATATTTACTGCCATCCTGAACCCATAAGAAGCCCTCAGCAAACCAGGTGATGCTTGGTATGCCAACCAACTGGGTCTCAGGATGCTATAATGATTCTGAAGCTTTAATTTTCCCTAGGGAAATATAAATCCTGCATGCATTCAACTGCTGTATTTCTGGTACATGTGTTTGCGTAGAGAAGATAATGAGATATTTATAAATGGCATGATACATTACCCCATAAAATTGATGAGCGATCCATGCATCACACTCTAAGAGAATCAAGAAATTAATCAGTCACAAAGTATCCCTTCTTGCTTCTGAATTCTAATTTCTTAGAGGAGCTGTGAAAAACTGTAAACTATTAAGAAGTCAAAAGTTAACATTCTGCAATAACACATAATTTATCCATCCAATTTGAAAACTACCTAATAGAAAGATTTAACTGCTTATCTCTCTCATTAAAAAACACAGGTGAATGATGCAGTCAGAGGTACAAAACAAAAAAATCCACAAAAAGGGTATATTTGAGGAGGTTTTCGCAGGGAGAAGAGCTATCCAAAAGCATGAAGGTATACAGCCTAAAGAGGAAGCCTTTCATTGTGAATATTACAGGCTACAGAATTATCTTTCAGAAGTGTATTTCAATAACTTTTGAAGAACTGCTCAAGGGCTGGAATAGATAGATGTCTGGAGAAAGCACACCTCCACCATTACAATATAATAACCAAAAACTTGGCATGAGTCTTTGGACGTGAGAGTTAATTTCACTTTTAGGCTGTTCCAGAGGTAATATAAGTATTACCTGTTTCTTGTCTGGAGCTGGCTATAATTCAGTCTTAGGCAAGATGTACTTAGAAAATATGTATGTTTCAGAACCCTGCAAAGTTCAGGAATATTCACATCAGAGAGTTATTCCACACTGATGCAATGCCTTGAGCAAATCTATAGTTTATCAGCTAAAAATACCCACAGATATTTCTAGTGAGAGACATGATATTGAAGAGACTGTTCTTCAGTTCATTGATTCTGCTATATTTTGGGCTGTGTGTAGTCTTTAAACACTGAGTAATGCCATAGATGAAAGGATTAATTGTACCAGGTAAGACTGAGATATTTGGTTGAGAAGGGAAAAGGACAAAAATAAGCCAAACCATGTTCAACTGAATCCACTTAGTTAATCTGGTTTGTTCTTTTATACCCTTTACAAAGACATTTGCTTCCATCTCCTTTATCAGTGTTATTTTTTTTTTTTTAAACTTTTGGGCTAAATGACTATTGAAAATCTAAGCAAATACCTCCCAAGATTTTTGAAATTTTCCTTTTCAAATGAAAAGTAATGTCTTAACCAGTTTATTTCAGCTTGAAAAATAAGAAACTTTCAACCCTGCCAACACAGGAAAAAATATTTTTAAAATTACTTGAAAGCAAGCATCAGTTATATAAAGACATGTGGCAAAAACCTGAGCAAATTACTGTCAGACACAATGTTCATCTGAATAGTGATGAACTTAAATCTTTTTAAAGTGTTTTACTGCTTCTCCTGACCCCTGAACTGGAGAATAAAAAGCAGGATACAAGTTCCTCCAAGCTGCAGAGATCCCAATTGAGAAAAAAAAATAAATAGCAGGTTTCCATTCAGAGGCATCTAATTAAATGTGAAAATGGCATTCATGCAGATAGTACCCATTCAATTGTTAGCATACACATGTACTCTGCAGCATGTGTATTCTAATATTGAATGTGAAATGTAAGTTTTTAATAGCTCTGGAAGGCTCAAATGAATATTATAATGACTTTTTAACGATATACCTTATTCCTTAGTCTCCTTATTATTTAAGGAGAGAGAATTGCTAATCCAATTCCTTATTTATTTCTGACTTTGTTTTAGAAAAGGATAAATTACACAAATAATGCTACATTTGATGCAATTCTCAGTGCCAAATAAATTGAGTGGAAAGTAAAGATTAATTTTTGGGTGGAAACAAGAAAAAGAAAATTAGGCCTGTTACTCTGCAATATATGAGTGAAAAAACAGGGAAATTACAAATTGGCTTATCTTTTAATAAGTAGATTATCTTTTAATAATTAATTTTCTAGGGACTAACTACTAAAGGATGATGTTCAAAATTTGGGGTTTTTTCCCTAGGTGGCTTGGAGTTTCTCAAACTTGCCACGTTTTCAAATTCTCCATTGGCAAGCAATTATGATTCCCTCCTTGAGCAAGATCAAAAATTCACTCTTGTTCTCAGGATTGTCTTTTACTGGATCTCTCCACTTACACTGCTGGTACATTTGAAGACATGTGCTTTGCAATACCTCTGCCCAGAGAGACAAGGATTGCCATTTGAATGGCATCACTATGGGCAAGGGAAAATAAATGAACAAACAAAAAAGTCCAACCCAAAAGTTTGCTTTCAATTAGCACCATTTTCTCTTCTTCCGTCTGGCCTTTTGAAAATCAAGATAAAGATTACTTTAAATAAGCTGTACAAAATTACAAACACCAACTAGTTGTCCTAGTAGTTTCCTTTGTGGAAAACTTCTGTTTGAAAGAAGTGAATCATTAGTTTCTGTGCTTTCCAAATGACAAAAAATGTCTCTACTGTACTTCCCTCAAGCACTGCTCTATTTTCCTTCTGTAGGATTGGATTCTTGTTGGCAACAGCAGCTAGTTTTTGCTTCAGGACTGGATTATCCTGTGAGACCCCTACTCTCTCTGAAAACAGAAATCAGGTTCCATGGAGAAAATACAAAAGCATAAGTAAACTTATTTCTGTAAACTGCTGCTGAATAGCATATTTCTGGAAAGTTGTAAAATAATCTAATAAAGCTGAGAAGTAAAAAGCAGAATTAGTTTTGCTGGTTTTGAAATAACTGTGGGCAGCTAAGCTAATTCCTGAAACCGAAGTTTTGCTCAAGCCACCACTTTTGCACTGGGCAAGCTCAGATACTGGGTTTCCTAAGACAGTCCAGAGGGAGTAGGCACCTCATTTTTGACAGTTCCACAGTCAGGGCAACACAGTGGAGGCCAAAGCCCAGGATGGCAAGAAACCTGAATTTGGATTCTCGCTCTTGAAATAATACCAACTCTTGCTGAAGCGAATGAAACAAAATCCACGTTTAGGACACTTGTGTGCAAACCAATACAGTGAACAGAAAGAACAACCAGAGTGTACAGGAACAAGATACTGCTGTAGAATTACTGTACCTGCACTAATGGCCAGCTAAGCCAATGTTCAACCCAGCCTACAGCTGCCAACTCTTGTGTGAAGACTCCTGAGCCCTTATTAGAACAGCAGTCTGGGGACATCCTGTGTGCCAGGAACAATGGCTTCCCACAACCAGACTTGTTGCCTAATCCCAGATTTTTTTAGCCTCCCATGGGCTTCTTCCCACAGTGTGCCTTCCAGCCAGCCTATTGGTGGGGCAGCAGTGACTGCACCCTTGCCATTGTACTCAGGACTTGGCCATAAAAACAGCCACTGTGCAGCCTTCACTCCTGGCTGCTCCTCACAATATCCCCTTGAACCTTTGTCACAGACTTTATTTCTCCATGCTCTGCAGAAACTTCTTTCTGACACTTTCATGCCCTGAATAGAGAATACCCAAATCAGCTTCCTCATGTGTTTTTAGCAGTGCTTGCGCTGAGTTTCTACTTCTAATGTGAGAACAGGATGCCCTGACAAAACAGCTCCATATCCCAAGCCCAAGCATGCAGTCTGCCACCATAACTGTTTAGATTAAAATAGAAAGCATTACTGAATGTAGACAAAAAAGGCCATGAAGTACAGATTGCTAAGATCAGAAGGATTCTGCAAATGGGTCATCATTTACAGTACAATAATTTACATTTACAGTAATGACACTAAAACTAATGCTCTAAGTGCAATGTCAGTGTGTTTATCAATGCTTTTTAAAGAAAGTGTTTTCTGAAATGCTCAGAGGAAGGTGAATTCTCAGCATGGGCTAATATGCTCAGAAAACTCATTGAAAGACTTCCTAAATGTAGGAAGTAACACTAAGCAGCACAGATCTACAGGAATTTGATATAGCTATAATTAGAGCTTAAAATTTATTTTCAAATGAAAATGAATCATTTTAATATCTACTGTTTCCTAATTTAAAATTTTCATTTCATGAATACAAGCCTTGGACTCTTCTGTCAGGATTTTCTCAACTTACTTAGATCACCTATAAACATTCACTCTGTCCACTGTGTAAATTTTTATAGTGCTCTATAATTTTTATGGTGTTTTGTATGAACACTCTGGGCTTTTAAATTATATAATAAGGTATTATATCAGTTTAACATATATAGATAGATATAGATAGATGGACAAATAGATAGACTTTTTTTCTTTCCCTGAAAGAAGAAGCTTCCAGAAATAGAAGAAACTTTTAAATAAATTCATTAAAACAGTAGCTTCACTGATCAATATTGCTAGGTTGAGAGAAAAAGTCTCTCCATATATCTGTTATCCCTTGAGAGAAGGATATGGTCATAAATATAAGAAAGCTAAAGTCTTCCAAGCTGCCAAAATATTTACACATCAGATAACTTGCCCCATGATAATAAATAACCTGCTGCATCTGCCTGCCTTTATTGAAGTATATGTGGGAAATTTCTTCCTCAAGCTAATAGCTGTGCCTGTGAATTGTGGGATACTGCCTACAAGGTAGTATTTTACAGTTTCATCTGACCTCTCAATTTTTCTTCATGATGTGTACCTTTCTATCAATACTGCTTTCTGAGAACATGAAGGAAAGGTCAGGACACTTTTGTCTTGAAGCAAGAAAATTAATGACTACTTTATAGGTATTTAGTTCTTTAGAAATGCCCACAGATTTTGTCCAAATATAAACTAATATTAACAGGTTAAACAAATATAAACAGGTTAATATTAATCTTGATTTACAGATATGAGTTCTATAGAGCTACCTCTTAAATTCCTGTGCTAAAATGTATTTGCTCTCTTGAAATGATGACCCAGTTAGCAACAAATTAATTCATATCACTGCAAAAGAATATATATATAGTGTTATAAGGGGAGGGCTAGAAACACAGTGAGTGAAAATGCCGAGACAAAACTCCTTTGACCCACGTCTCACTCCCAAGTCCAGGAAATGAAGGCCATGCTTGACTCTTATCAGCACTCCTTGGAATCTGGCAGCACAAGAGGGTAATCACGCAGCGATGCCGCAGTGTCAGCGCCCTGTCAGACAGGCCTTGCAACCGCAGAACAGAGCCCTTGTCTGCCCAGGGATAGTATCTAAAATAGGCTCAGCAAGGCACAAATAAAGGGCTAATAATCTCTGCCCTAGAGAGTACTCCCTCTGGCAGTTTGATGCTGCACTGAAATTCATAAGCACGGCTCTTCAGTCGGTGCCAACCCCCTGAAATATCCATAAAACTCTGCATAGTCTATTGCTTCTGCTCAGGAAATTGAGAGAGACTCGGTACTTCAAAAGAAAAGCTACACATTAAAAGTGTCAGGGTGGGAGAAATGCAAGTAAACAAGTTCAGGTATTTAAACTTTTATTATTTATTATGCCGATTTTTTTTCCTTTTCTGTCTTTGTCAGCATTTTTTCTTCTAATCTGGTGAATAGACCTTCAGCTCTGAGTTTCACTTCTCCATCGGATTCATCCCGCCCAGGATGTATGAAGTTGGCAGCATGCTGTATAATTTTTCTCTGCTTATTTCTTCCCCCTGCAGGTTTACAATAACAAATTTACTGCAGCAGAGAAAATATAATTTTGATCAAATTTTGAAAAATGCTTCTATATACTATTCAATGAGGTGATTTATTTATTTTTACTCTGTCATTTTTTTTTTATGATGTTTGAATCAACCCATTATCTAGCAAATCAAGGAAATTTTAGTGAGAAATATCTTAGTGCACTAAGGAACAATTTTTTACTGTAACATTTGGGTGTTATAAAGAACTGTGATTGCCTCCAAAAAACTTTTTTCAAGGGGACACAATGGTATCGTTTTTAAAATGGTACACACTAGCTCATTCTCAAAGTGCCCTTACTGGTTGCTCTCTTCCTGTCCTCTCTTTCTACAGGAGGTTCATTGAATCACAGCTTTTCTGCCTGCCTGAGTTTCACCCACTCATTATCAGGAATGAATCACATCTCCGTAGCATCTCCTCTCCTCCCAGCCAGTCTCCAAACAGAAGATTCAGCCCACAGATCAGCTCCTGATTTCAGTCATGTGAGCCATTTCTCCCACCCCAGTGGATGTGGGTGACCACCTGTGGCACGTGCACAGCTCGGCACTGGCTGGGTGGGTTCAGCTGGACACTGGGGCTGCACAGCACCTGGGCTGCCAGGGGAGCCCAGTCCCAAGCAGTGAGAAGTCATCAACTTACAAGAGCTACCACAGTACCCACTGAAAAATCTCTTTCCTTCCCATCCTGGCTCTCCTTACCCGTGAAACGACCCCACTACTCCCCTTACCTCCAGGAACATGGTTCTAAGTCAAAGTTTCTAACCCACGCTGTATTGGCACCACCCAGAAGCTGTTGCAGTTTTCACTGTGTTCACTTATACTGCATGTATGCTTTAACCCCATTCCTGAAAGGGAGCTACATTATTTACTGATAAATGGTTCAAAAATAGCTGATCTATCTTTTTCTTCCTTTCTTTTTTTTTTTTTTTTTTTAATCCCCAAAACTTGTAAAAGCAGCTGACAACCTGGGGTTCAGATTGTCCCATATTTCAAAAGATAAATAGATGTTCTACTCACATAGAAATTACTGTTTATTGTAGTCCTGAAGTCCTGGAGCTGAGTTAAGCTTTTCCACCAAAGATAAAATAAATACATTCACACTAACAGCTTCTTTTGACAGTTTTTGTTATTTTTACTTTATGCATGTATTTTAAAAGAGGCATTATTGCCCAGAGCTTTCTTTCCTGAGCCCATTCTTCATTATATATCAAATAAAGTAACAGAAAGAACACAGTGGGACAAGAGAGCAGAAGAGAAGTGGGAAAGAGCAAGTAGGGGGCTGAAAAAAAAAAAGGTTCAGGAAGGCAGTGCCATGTTTAAGTCATGCCAATGTTGATGGTTGGACTTTCCCTGAGGAGAGAGGCAGGAGTGAGAGTAGTTGACAGACCACAGCTTGGAAAGAAATGATTATACCAACTAGCTTTGAGATTCTTAGTGCCTCACTATGAGTATGTCATTTTGGAATATCATTTTGTTGGGCTTTTTATGAATTCAGAAATCCTCAACATTCAGGGTTCATCTTTCTTGCCCAGAAAGCCACAGTGTATCCCCATGTTAAATATCTATGACTAGGTGATCTGGCTACCCCAGCTGAGATATTCACACCCTTTAATTAAAAACAGTATTTCAAAGGACTGACCACTACAACTGTATGTGACACCCAGTTAATATAAGCATCACCACATTATTTAAGAGTATGTATTATTCAGATTGCACTCTTGAAAACTCATAATGCATACCAACATCCTGATGTTACTGGATTAAGGCACAAAAGTGGAGCAGGACAGCAGATCTAATCTGAAAAATAAATTCACCTTTGACAGAACAAATAAAACTTGTGACAAGTGACTAAAGGAATAGGCAACAAAGGATCCAAAAGAATAAAATAAACTTTATCTTATTTTTTACTAATTTATTGCTGGTTTGGGGTCAGATGAGAGGTGGAAGAAGACTACATGGGAAGGAAAGAAAGTAAACTAAGAGGATGAACACTCTTTGCTACTACCCCTTTCATCATTTCCCAGAGCCATAGACCCATTAGGACAATAAGGAACCTCTTACTTGTTGAATGCTGTCCCAGTAAGGCTTGGCAGAGGTGGGATGTAAATTTACTACCACACCCATGACCTTTGGCCAAATTTTGAGCAAATATAGAAGATACCAGGAAGATACCTGCTGCCCATTTTTCTCCCAAGAGTCTCATTTTGACACGCAAGACCATCTCTTTTACAAGACAACATTTTCTTGAACTTGTCATAAATGAGGTAACTCAATAATAGTCTCAACAGCCCAATCCTGCTACAGGTTCACCACATCACAGAGCAGCTGATAAGACCATGTGTTCTGCCTACGTCTTTCCAGCACCTGAGACAAGAATGGCTTTTTCTATTTTTGCTGCTTTCTTCTAGTACATTTTGTCTTAGGAAAAAAAAAAAAAAAACCAAACTTTAAACCAGCAGTCCATCTCAACTAACTTTCTTCTCCATCCCTTTCCCAGTACCTAAGGGAATGGTCAAATGGTCATTAGTTCTAAATATAGTATAAGGCACTCAAGCAGGACTTTTACCCATTAAAAACAACAATTAAAAAGTGAAAAACAAAAACCAGAACCAAATAAAATAAAAACACACACTTTCTAGAAAAAATAAAAATAAGTTTAAAAGGAACACAAAACTTCAAGAATGGAAGTCAGCTCTTGTTCAGCATTCCTGTTGCATGTTTTCACCCGTTCCTCTCCTTCTCATCCATCCTGCACTGATAAAGATGTCCTAATATGACAGAAGTCCACAGTACCCATTGACATCTACAGTAGCATTTAGCCCCCTGTAAAAAGAACAGATCTGTAGAACAGAGAAACTGCCTCTAGGGACATAACATCCACTAAAAAGCTGATATAGGTGCACTCCCAGTTATTCAAAACGGTAAATTACTTCAGAATTCATTACGGACAATGAGATGGACACTAAATGCTTTTAATTCTCTAGGTTTATTTATAGAAACACAACACAACTCTATTTCTTCTCCATTTAAGAAAGTTTTATACTATTATTAGCGGCACCAAACAAACATTATATGGATTTCAGAGTTACCCATTTCAGCAGTGAAACCACTAAGGTAATGAAGTTATATTTATGATACTATATAAGCCTTCTCGTTATTACAGTATATTCAGAAAGGACACTCTGATGCTAAACTACTTCAGTTTAGCAAAAGCTCACACGTCAGCTGTTCTGTTGGGGTGGGGTTTGGAATCTGACTGCAGCTTCTTCTTAGAGATATCTTTGCCTACACTTTGTTCCTGGATCAGTGTTTCACTTCTAAGTTTCCTGGATACAAAGTTTTCTTTCATTTCTCCATAGGTGCATTCCACAATATTAATGCATTTTAAAGAAATCACATTCTTTAATATATACAGCAAATAATTAAAGAGGAATTTTAATTAAAGTGCTGATGAGCATTTTGTAACAGGCAAAACCAGCTATTGCAACCAGCATTCCTTTGCAAACGTTGTTCCCTGCTTGTTTTGGACCTCCATATTTAAGTGGTATTGAAGATTCAGACTTCTAAGTCAACATTAACATTCAGGAGAAAATGAAAAAAGTAAAAAAAAAACAAAAAAACAAAAACAAAAATCAAACTAATAATTTTTTTAAAATATGCAGCAGAAGGAAAAAAGGCACAGTTGGGTAAACCAAAATTTTCATAACCAATCCTTAAATGGAAGTGGAGTCCACTTGGAAATGCCCATCTCCAGACTTGCCATCACTGGTGTGGAATTTTTCTCACCAAAAGAAGTTAGGTTTTCTCCAAGCATTCGTGTTGTTTTGCTTAAAGTTCAAGAAAATACAAACCAAAACTGTCTCTAGAGGGAGATCTGGTTTTATGCTCTCTCAATCTGCACTATACATCTGTAACTGGTCTACAGTATTATACAAAGACCAGCCCAAATCTTAAAGGTCAACCCAGATTTCATAAAATTACCCCTGGAAATCATTATACAGGTGTGCTAAAATTTCAAATAACAAATATTTGAAAGTGACAGTATTCAAAAAGGAAATTTATCTATAAAATCACAATTCAGTGTTTTCTTTGCAAGCAAAATATATCAGTCATTACTTGTACTTTTGTTTCCACACATGAAAGTAGGTATCACTATTAGAATTTTTTTTTTCTTTAAAGCAAGAAAAAACCCCACCTTGTACTGCTCTCCCATGTAGGGGCATCAAGAGAACAGGAGGAGGAAGATAGGCAGATGAAGGAAGAGGTAGGCCAGTAACTACCCAACACCTATTCCTGTGTAAGCTTTGAGTTATGTGAAAGAATTACACTGTTGTCCAGGTGAACACATTGTCACCTGGCTGTTGTGATGTTGGGATAATGGTGCCAGCAACCTGGAATTAGAGGTTAAGGAAGCCAGGCTAACACATCTCGAGCCCTTTGGTAGCAGAGTGTAGGACACAACTTGCTTTCATTTGGATAGGTGTCCAGTGCACCTGTAACTGACTGTTCCAGGGGTGGAAATACAACCCTATCATCTTCCATGGACTGATCCAGACNTAATGAAGTACCATGAAATAAAAAGCAATATGCCCTATTCAGTGATGGGTCATAACACATTGTAAGAAAACATCAAAGGTAGAAATCTGTTGTGTGAATTCCCACATGACAAGTCACAGAAACTGCTGAAAGACAAGGTGAATTGAGTCAGTTTGTAGAGCTGAAAGCCATCAAACTGGCTTTAGACATTGCTGAATGAGAAANCCCTGGAATAGGGTGAAGCTCTGAAATGCTTGTAATACATGGATGCCATTACTGTGTAGGGCAACACATTGAAACAAGTTTTTGAGAAGGGGAAAGACAACAGTCCAAATCTTTCTCATAGCCAGTTTGGCCATAAAACAAAGTAAAGCAAATGGACTTGCACAAGACATCCAGTTTTTAGGAATAAAATGGTAAGATGGAAGTTGTCAGACCCCAATGGATAAAATTTACAAGATAATAGCAACATCTCCACAAACAAGCAAAAAGGAAATCATAGAGTTCTTNTACTTTACTACAAGTCATGGATAGTGGCAAATGTCCTGTGAGGACTGGACAGCAATGGAAAGAGAGCAACTGACAGCAGAGAGTTAAACCCCATCTGTGTTGCTGAATTAAGGCAAAATACGGCTGCTGGTTGTAAAAGTATATCATGCAGATGCTTCTGTACCCAAGAGCTGAGCCACTGAAAAACGTAAAGCCAAATCAGCAGGTGGGTCCGGCTACTACAGTTGAAATGACTCATTTAAATCTGAGCTGGCAGCAGAAGGGGTGGATTATTTAGAGCCCAATGGGCTCATGACACCTCAGGCCAACAAGGAAGAGTTGCAACACCTAGATGGACCCGTAGATGAGATGGACTGAACACCTGACACTATTGCACAGGCTATTCATCAATGTGTAATGTGCTGCAATCAAGTAGGCCCAGCACTTAGAATCTCTCTGGTATGGATGAGGGCAGCTGAAATATAAATATGGGCAGGTCTGGCAGATTGACTATATCACACTTCCTCAGCCCTCCCAGACAAACAACACATGCTTACAATCAATGATGGAAGAAACCACCAGATGGCTGGAAACATATTCTCTGCCCCATGCCACCACCAAGAACACCATCCTGGGCCTTAATAAACAAGTTTTATAGTGAAATGACATCCCAAAAATAATTGATTCAGACAAAGGTATCCATTCCAAAACAATCTCATAGACACCTGGTTCAAAGAGCATGGCATAGAGTGGGTAAATAACATCCCACATCACGTACCAGTCTCTGGGAAAATCAAACCATACAATGATCTTTATATACAATAAGTCTTATATACATATATATACACACATAAACTCTTTATATCATACAAAAGTCATTAAAGACTACACTTAGAGAAATGGTGGTGAGAAAAAGGTGGTGGGACCTTCAAATATTGTGGCACACATTAAGAAAAAGCCACCTGGTTAGTTAACTCTAAGGAATCTGCCAACTGAGTGACCTTGCCAAGTTAAAAATTTAACATACTATGGAAGATGATAAAATCAGTACAGTGATGATAAAGAATATGCTGCAGAAGATAGTCTAGGTTACCCCTGCTTCAGGCAATGGCAAACCCATTTGTGATATAGGATTTCTCAAGGACCTGGGTGCACTTGATAGTTAATAAGGATAGGGAAGTCTGATCTGTGTCTCAGTGAGATTTGATTTCAGCTAATAGCCAGTGATTTGAATTACATTATGTTAACTGCATATAATACTGTATGTCCTCACTACAACAGTTCCTATAGGTTCATGTCAATGAAATGACAGGACTAATTGCCCAGATTAGTGAAGAATGAATTTTTATGAATCTGGGCAAAGTGCAGCAATGACAGACCTGGACAAGCACAGAATTGATGGAACCAGAACAGGCTTCAGCACGTAGCAATCCAACATCATAAACAACTTCCTGCCTTGAAGGACTCCTATGATAGAGACAGCTCAAAGTCATGGACTAAATTATCTCAGTGGATATTTTGAGGAATGGCCCATAGACTAAGGGCCACCTGATGGGTTAAAACATGACACCATTTCAGATCTAAGATGATTCACATTCATCTACAGATCATCAAAGATCTGAAAAATTACATATAATTTAAAATTCCTCAGAATTGCATGTCTTCTGCTTCCCTTCAACATACAACCTTTGAGTTAAAAAACAAAACAAAACAAACTACTAGGCAAACAAAAGGTATTCTGAGGCAAGCACTCAGCATTGATAGCTTCACTTCCATGTTTAAACTTGCTAAATTTGCAAACCACTAAAAATAGTATATTCCAATAAAAAAAAAATTAAATGTATTTTTAAATCCTTGCTTTGTTTCTCCTAAAAATATAAAAATATTTTTTTTTAAAAATTGAAGTGTGGCTTGCAATGCACCACCTACAAGAAAAATGGAAAGAGGCTATTTTCAATAGTAAGTATTAAGATGACAGAGGAGAATGGTTTCAAACTGAAAGAGAGTAGGTTTAGATCAGGATATTAGGAAGAAATTCTTTACTGTGTGGCTGGTGACGCACTGGAAAAATATTCCAAGAGAAGTTTGTGGATGCCTCATCCCTGGCAATGTTCAAGCCAGGCTGGATGGGACTCCAACTAACCTGGTCCAGTAAAAGGTATCCCTGTCCATGGAAGGAGGTTCTGAACTAGATAGTATTTAAAGTCCCTTACAACTCAAGCCATTTCATGGGTTGACTTATGGTATGACTGTAATTTTAATTTAAATAATCTTTTGCAAGTGCCTGACTGCCTTGTGTAGAAAGCGTCTACCTGAAACACTTCTGATGCCTGTGAATACTCTTCAAGACCTTAGCAGAGGTCCGTGGGGCTCTGTGGGCTCAGCAGAGGCTCCCTTTAAAATACAGAAGCATCTTCTGCATGGAGGTACAGAAATCTCAATGGTCCAGTCCACTGCTTTTCCTGTAAGAGACTAACAATGTTGTTTAAACCTATACCATTTAATCATGTCCTTCCACCTCTTACGGAATAGTGATTGGCATGCATTGCTGGCTTTTCATTTCTTCTTTACTAGAGGTGAGGTGTGCTACATGATCCACTATAAAAATGCAGGGAAGAAAATAATGAAATACTCTTTACTCCATGTAATAAGTGGTTTATTCATACAGTTATGGAAAACATTTTGAAACAGCTAAGATTAAACACCACAGGACTCTGCTGAGGTACATTATTTATCAATATGATCTGCACCAGTATTTGGCTGCCTCATCCTGCAAGTAATTTCCAGTATGCGGTGCTTTACCAGGAACTAATTGGTAGCTCTGTAGGTATTCTTACAGTATATTTTCCTTTGCCTTCAAAAGTCAAACAGTGAAAAATAATGTTCTAGGCTGATATTTTTATCCTATTTTTATTCCTTTAAGGAAAGACTACAGGAATAACTGCTAAAATTTGAAACACAGAATGTGGCCCTTACAGACTACTAATTTTGGATTTTACTTCATATTATAATAAAAAGGTTTTTATGTGAATAAAGATGCTCACATCCATTGATTTTGCAAGTGAAGCAGAAAATTTGGTTTAGCATTTAGGGGAATATACTTCAAATTTGGTTTTACAAACATTTTAATATTGCAGTAAATTTAGGCACATTTTTCTCTAACTTAATGGTGCTTGCCTGTCAAATTATCAGTGATTACTCACTCATTTCAGGTGGGATTCACAACCAACAAGTAAAATTCCCTTGCAACACAATATCTTCTGACAACATCTATTTACAGATACAAATGTGCTGCTGTCCAAAGGTGATGAAAAACACTTGTGTCCTATAAATGCCCAAGTTAATATTTTCCATACCTTGAAGAAACAAATTTTAGACTTCTTAAGGAGGTTAGCCTGATGAACAGTAAGGGAAGAGCTGCTCCATTTAGTTGTAACAATAAAACTATGCAATTTATTGAGGTTTCTTTTTTTAAGCAGACCTATGATCTGTTGCTTACATAAAGTCTGAGAAGCAAAGAATTTAGTGATTAAGTGTTTTAGAAAGCAATTATGGGATGCTTTCCAGTAACACAACCATCCACATTTATTGCTTTGCTTTGGTGTTTTTAATTCATTTCCACCATCTCAAGGTCAGAAAATATGTTACACAAAGAAAAGTGTCAACAACTGATATACAACAGCTCAGTTTTCACTGTTACCTCTCATGCTCAGGAAAGGATGTAAAACTTAGAATAATAGAATCATAAAGGTTGGAAGAGATCTCCAAGATTACTGAATGTATTCAGCCTCTAAGAATTTTATGATGTTGTCTATAGCAATTCTGTAGTTGAGAATTGAATTTTAAGAAACTATGAGGTGAAAAGAGCAAATTAAAGTACAAGTTTGCAAATTTAGAAGGGATGCTAACATCACCTTAGACTACAATCTTATACTACAGGTTGGGTAGAGTTCCCCCAAGAATAATAGACCTGAATATTTGTAGGAATTCTTACATGCCATCCACTATGTCAAAATCCATGCTGAACATGATGTGGGACCTTGGGGATGTAAAGCATAAATGGATGCACTAGTTTCATACAAATCTAGACTTGATGGCTCATACTCTGAAGTTACAACTAGGAACTCCATCCTTACATTTTAAAATCAAGCTCATTTCTTTACAAATGTCTAAAATCTAATAGAGATTATATTATAGGACAGAGAAAACTAGTAATATATAGCTATTTTTCATATATATCTAATCCCATTCTTTTTAGTTTATTAATCCCCAAACACAATTTCTAAAACAGGAAATTACAAATACACAATAATAACCTGAATTTATTTTGTCCCCATTCATCTGTATAGGAGAGGATGGAAGTGCTTGTCCGAGCTCAACTATGTCACAAGGTGTGATATTCCTCTCTATAGGCAGCCTCACTACCACAAAAAATTTACTTTGATGACGCATCCACAGCAACTAAGGCACAAAAGACCACTTCTTGTACTTAACAGACTCTTGCTTGGTGCATTAGCTGTACACAGGGGCAGGGATAGGAACAGAAGAGGTAGAGCATGCTTCTGTAACACCCACCAGCTGGCACTTTACAAGCTCCTGTCCTCACTCACAGTGTGTCCAGCACAGTGTCAGCTCAAGGCTAACAGCTTTTCCAGAGTTTCCTTCCTTTTTTTTATGCCTTCCTCCTCCCTGCCCATATCCTCGCTTACCTGTAGAATGTTAAGGAACCTGTACATTAGAGGTGCCTTAATTCCCTACAGCGTATTCATTTTTTTAATTCAGCCAAGACCACAAACATGCATGCTAATATCAGCTGTGCCAAGGGTACTTGAAAAGCTGATTGGGCCTCTGACCCCACTCCAGAAGATGAGATATGTGAGCACCTCCTTCGAAGCACAGAGCAGTCCTACGCCTGTAGAATGCTGCTACGCCTTGGCATTTCTGTACTTTGCAATGTTTGTAGGAAAACGTTCCCTTCCAGCATTAGCCATCTGGCAAAGTTTGCTTATCAAATCTTTCTGCATGCCTCAAGGGACAGCTGTGGGCAGATCTAAGGCAGTAACAAATACACTAGTTTAGGCCCTTGGTCTTTTAAAACTTTTGTCTATTTTAATGGAGAGTAGGGAGAAGTGGGATGTTCATCATGATACCTTATATACTCCACAAAATTGCCACATATTTTGGTAGCATGTACCTTTGCCTTATGAAAAAACAGCCTGTGCTTTCAAAACACTCAAGGAGCCAGCCTAGGTATAATTAGAACTGTAATATTCAAATTAACCTGAAATATCTTAAATTGTTAATTGTTTCATAGCCAAACCTAACACCTGAGAATAGGGTGCTGACATACTGAGGAATGCTTGCATGACTAATCAACCATGTGCTTGAATTCCAGTTTCAGAATCAAGTCAATAGCTGGCAATTTATTCTACTTCACAGATTCATGTATTTTCCAAACACAGTTATGTTTTTTGTTTTTTTTTCTTCACCCTTCAAAAGATATAAATTCACTCAGAAGAAAACAATGTTAGGCTTAAGGGAAGAAAAGCAACCACTAGTGGATTTATGATTCTGTTGTTTGGAAGGCTGCTAACTCAAGTTCCCTGTCTCTATTTTTATTTTTATATGAGTACATAAGGAATTTCTGTCAGAACAATCAGTCAGAGAAACATTAAACACTATACTCGATGGAATACATCCAGTAAATAATCACACTGGAATCAGTTTATCTCCAAGAAATTGAAGTGTATAGTCTCCAGCTCTTAAGTAAAATACTTTCTTATGATTAAAATGAAGAGAAGACACCACCAATTCAGAAGATAAATCTTCCTCTTTTTATCTATTCTGCCTCTTCATACCCCATACTTATTAATACTGATGCTCAGACTCTGGAAAGAACACATTTTACAGATTAAGACAGTTCAATCCCTCACTTCCCAAATTAAAAATCTTGCCTGAACACACAAAAATTGATATGTTACCTTACATTCTGTGAAAGCTAAATATAATTTTATTTCTGTTCATTCATGGAATCTCTCAGGTTGGAAGGGACATCAGAACATTTATAGTCCAGCCTCCTGCTCATATGAGGGCCAACTCTGAGATATGACTAGGTTTCTCAGGGCTTCACCATATTGCATCTTGAAACCCTGCAAGAATGACACTGCACAATCTCTGTTGGCATGTCCTGTCCCACTGCCCAAGTGTCCTCTGGAGAAGGACCTAGGATACTTTCCTGTAAAGGATGTCACTTCTGTCATCTATCTGTCAGTGCCCACTGCCTCAGAGACCGTCTCAGACACCTCAGTTCCCTCCCTGTAGACACCATGTTCCTGTGGTTAGGTCCTCTGGAGTCATCTCAGGCTGAATAAGCCACTCTTCCTCAGCCTGCCACAGCACTGACCAATTTGACCACCCCCACTGTAGGTCTTCACATAAGGCCTTGTCAGATTCCATGAATCCTCTTGTTGATCTACACCCTTCTGGACGGCTGTCCTACCTTCAAACATATTGAGGACTTCGGTTTGTTGAGGCTTCCTTCCATCTCCTCCTCCAAGTTGGTTGGAGATCAACAAAGTTATTGAACAGGGACCCAGGACAGACCCCTGAAGTAGTGCATTTGTAACTGACCTCCACGTAGAGCACAACCATTGAACTTAAGCCTGACCATGCATCATTTTCTCCCATCTGATAGTCCATTATCTAGTCCCAAAAGTCCTAACTTGGACTGAAGAATACAGTGGCAGACGGTGCTGAAAGCTTTGCTTAAGTCATAAATGCCATTCACTGTTCTTCCCTAGTCCAGCAATCCAATACATTTATCAAAAAAGGCAGTTGGGTTTGTCATTATTTATTCTTGGCAAATTAATGCTGGTGACTCCCAGTTACCTTGTATATATGCCCAGAAATGTGCTATAAGACCTTTTCTAGAACACGCACAAGGGGTCACAGTGAGGCTGAATCTCAGTAGCTCCCCAGATTGCCCTTTTTGCCATTTACAGTGACTAGTGTAACATCTGCCTTTTCCACTCATTAGAAATCTACCCTAGTCTCACTGACTTTGAAAGATTATAGAAAGCACAAGTACTTGAATGCAAGCTTTGTATGCAGCCAGTCTGGTCCTGTCCTCATCCTGTGCTGGGCGTGTCCCTCTTCCTCCAAATCTTTCACTGAGCTCGAGGACTGAAAGGCTTTTCTGGTGAAGACTAAGGCAAAGAAGATATTGAGTCTATCAGCCTTACCCATGGCTCCTGTTACTAAATCACCCACCCTATTCGCCACTGAGTCACATTTTCCTTGTCTAGTCTTTTAGCAAATCCCTTAAATAGCATTTTTCCTACCTGAAAATTATGCACTACAAGACTTCACACACAACACACACACACATCACTTTGGGAAAGGATGCTGAGGAGTTTTGTTTAAAGTCTAAGGGCCTTGAGGTTTTATTTTAAAAGAGACTCCATGTATCAGTTTATTAATTAATTCTCTAATACTTTATATATATATATATATATATATAATATATGTAGCCTTAAGCACAGGACTTGGGAAGTCTGTAACTCAAAACAAGTAATTATATTTCAAGTAAACCCTTTCTTTCCTTATATGCCTGGACTGTGCCTGAATTCAAAGACCATTTCAACTAGCATAAATTTAATCGGAATGCTCTGTTAGAACAAATGTTGTATGTTACTTTGCATATGTCTACCTTCACTGCAATCAATAAACACCTGTGTGGCAAAAGGGGAATAGGAGACAATTTATTCTTTAGCTGTCCTTTGGAAAAAGGGAGTTCATGCAAAGGAACAGTGTAGACAGTTCTACTGACTGCTGTGAAAGTGACTCAATGCAATCAACAGACTAATCCTTTTGCATGCACGTTTTAAACTTTCACTAAAATAGAGTACACAAGCTGAAAAGAATAATGTTTAAAAATGAGAAATTCCTCAAGCAGACAGACTTAGATGCAGAGATCAAAGACAGTAAAAGCGTAATCAGAATTCAATGCTGCAAAATACTCACTATTGTAAACAGACATGAATGTCAGCAGCTCTTTCAAGCTATGAGGGTATCATAGGATCACCTCACACCAGGGAGAATAAATGTAGCAAATATTTGAACAAAATGGTTTGTAAAAGAGTGTGATCTGTAAAACAATAAAAGTATTTCAAACAAACAAAGCATGGTACACATTAATTCAAAAATAAATAATTTTTTTGGCTGAGAATTTACAAAGAAATGGGACAAATATGGAGTACATGTTTTTCACAGCTGAGTACTGAGTAATACTCTGATCAACCATGTGCTTTGTAAACACCTGCCTGAATGTCAGGTCAGATGAATCAATCACATCTGAGATCCTTCTTCAAATACAGTTATTTTTGGCTCCTAGACAATGAGAAACCTTCTTAGAGGTGACTCATGTACATGGCTGTAGCCGAATTTTTATGATGTGAAACTTTTTCTTTCCAAGACAACATCTTGTTTGGCAAGAAGTAGCCAAAGAATTCCACCTTTCAAAGGAGTGCCTAGTCTCTGAGTATACAGTGGTCACTATGAAAAGACCTCAGACAATGTAAAACCACATTAATGCAAGGACAAGGCTTGGGTCAGCCTTCCTGAGGTAGGCAGAACTTAGAAGAGCAATGGGTGAAGCACTTGGAGAGACCTCCAGTATCAAAATAGGCCCATTTCAAATCCAAGTACCAGGTAAAGCCCTGAAGATCTACTGGCTTCTCTTATGGGTAAGATGGGTAAGGAAAGAAATCTAAGGGCTATGTGAGCACACACAGACACAATATCAGAATTACTGGATTTGTGCATTCCTAGACACCACTACATTAAGCAATTCTTTGCTGTTGGGTTATTACTATTGTTATTATTACTGTTGTTGGTATTATTGTTACTACTTTGGGTTGAGAATTCAACTCTTAAATAAAATGCTATAAGAATAGTTTCAGGGTTATGTACGAGGAAATCCCGAGCTAAAATATTTAACGTTTTATTGACTAACAGCAAGAAGTAAGTGTCTAACCCAAAATCTAGTCTCTAAGTAAAAGGATACAAAATACACTTTTAAAAGATGTCACTCAGACCAAATTTTCAACAACCTCTTGGTGACAGTTGGTAAGCACAGAAGAGTCACAGACCAGACCCTGCTTCTGCTCCTGAAGGATGGTGCTTTCCATGTAAGTATTACTGGTAGAACTGTTTCACACAAAGTGCAAAACAGCTGCTCCAGCAGAGATTTCAATTCAGTTTGATGAATTGAGAAATGCCAGCACTCTAAGTAGCCTCCTTCATTGTCCATCACAGAAGCTGATTGTGCCTCAGTGCTTTGGATGATCTGAGAATTTTCTGAAACCTAAGGAAAAGAAACCTCTTCTGGGTATCAAAGTTCATATCAACACAGAATCCTAGAAAGGTCTTTACCCTCCACTTCCTTGGGCACAGATTTTCACAGTGCTGCAAATCCAAGAGACCCTTCTGCTCCTGACATTTATTTTCTTACTTTTAGTCTTGCAGTGATGTTTGCTGCATTGCTTCCTCAGGACCCTTTAACTAACTATATTTCAACAATTCGTCCTATTTGCGCCTCACAAACTTCCATTCTTGTATGTGATTTTCCCATTACAAGTTGGCTTCATCTTTTCCTGGCAGAACACACAAGTGAACAGGCCCCAAGCATTGTAGCAGCATGATATATATATTGGAACAAGATAATTTATGCAGAAAAGTGAACCACTTCAAAATACTAATTTGCTTCACTTATTTATTCACATGTACAACTTCACCAATGTTAGCTAGAAACACAAAAACTCAGTAATGAGAGATTAGGCCTCAAAATCCTCTTCCTGAAAAATTTGAAAATATATCAGTGAATTTAACTTCTCATGCAGTGCTCTAAGTGACTGAAGAATCTCCTTAGGTCACAAGTAAAAAAATACAGGTTTTTTCATATGTATTCTAGTGCCCAGTAATTTGAAATAGAAACACTTAGGCGCCCTGCTACCTAAAATTCTGCCCTTCAGAGGCTTTTAGCCACTGAAATAGTTTATTTTCTTTCTTAAGCTAAGCATCATTCTTTTACTGGCATTAAAATTATATAACTAATGTGAGGCTTTTTTCCTCATAACTTGATACCAAGAAACAACTAGTGAATGAAAGTTTAAAAAAGGCTATGGTTTCAAGAGTAATAATAGCTATTCAATCATTCTTACTGAACTAATGTATTTTAGTAAAACAAAAATAAACTTGCTTTTTCCATTACAGAACATTTAAAATAGATATTCAGTATTATTGGAATGTAGTAAACTGTGAGGGTTTTCTCATCCAAATTCCAGGTATTGAAGAATGGGGGGAAAAGCAAGGTACATTTCCTTATCCACTTTTTGTTCATTGCAGAAATAATTAAACTGACACAAAATTAATGAAATCAGTCTAGAAAAAGTAAGAGGTGCATATTTTACAAGACTATACCTTCTGAATTATTTGGGACAGATTTGATAAGTATGGCATCATACTCAATGATCAATTCACTAAAACATTAATATCCTCCCAAATTATCAAAATGTTTATATCAGCTTTTTTTTTTCTCTAAAGAATCTCTATTTTAACAACTTTACTTCATGTCTCAATCTAAATAAAGACTTTAAGAATTATTGTTTAGCAAATTAATATAAAACCCAAAATCTTTCTCAGCTTAGTCTAATATGAAAACATTTTTTGGTAACTAAAATTTGCTCCTTTCTTAGCACATTCATTCTCTTACTAAAGGAACTGAGAGGTGGCATCTGAGAGTTCAAGGTTTCCTTGTAACTGGATCTTCCTGTTGAGGTGTAATATTTGCACTATGCAAACTCCCATTAGTTATAGACATATTCTGGAAGAGAGCATAATCTGAATCCTTTTCCTGAAATCTCAATCTAAAATGAAGATAAAGTAGAATTAAAGATCAGTTGATTTATCCTTTAAAAACTTTTAATTTCTGCCCCCCAAAAATGTTTATTCAATATCTTATTTTTAATTGTTTTCCTATTTTGGCAACCTCACAAAATACTAAATTAAGAAATTTACCCAGTTTAACACTATGAAAAAACACTGGAATGGGAAAAGAAAATATTTAGGAATGACTTTCATGAAGAGTTTCATCTTTCTTTCATTTTGTTCTCATCTTTTTTATGTGATATTTCTGAAATTCATTATGGCTTTGTATGTGTTCACCAGTACTACTGTACTTACAAATCAGGAAAATTTCCTTTTTTAGACTTTCACCTTGTCAAAAAAAAAAAAAAAAGAATAATTGCACCAAGACCTTACTAACCTGTCATCTTATCCATGTGAACAAAATTTAAGTACACATGTCAGATGAAATCAATCATGAAAAATCTACTATTTCGTATTGCATTATTCTGTGACCAAAAACTCCTTTTGATGCAAATATCAAATTAAGAGGTAAAACATTTAAAATTAAGACTTGGGAAAGAAGAAAAAAAAAGTTATAGGGGAAGGAAAGGAATACAATTTTGTTTAATGCAATTATTAGGCACGCAGTAGGTGAAAACATCAGCCTGCAGCAACCCTAAACAAAATAGATACTCCCAGGTGGTGTTATTCTACACAGCTTTATGCCTCATCCTAAGAAAGAGCTTGAACCTCCATACCAGCAAACATTCATGGGGTCACAAAAAGAAAAAGATAGCATTTTCAGTATATTCCTGTCCACTCCCTTTACGTATTGTTGCAACTGACACTTTTTGAAAAATTAAACATCATGAAAGAAACAGAGCCTGAGATTTAAAAGAAAGAGCAATAAGGTGAGCCCACCAACCAAGTGACAATCACTAGCACTTGCATTCACCCCACCTGCCTGCCTGTTTAAAGATCACATACATTTAATGAGGTTGGATACCCAAGGGAGTTAGGGCATTACTCTTTACAAAGAACATTAACATGGATTTGACTTCCTACCCAATAAAATTCTGTAGGATATAATAACTCTGACTGGAATAACAGTCACTTCTCACATCCATTCCCACCTTCCTGAAATCCCCAGATTAATAATCAATAAGGTTTCTTGTGGATTTAATGATCTATGATCTGAAAGTCTTTTAATATGTAAATTTACAAAACTAAAGCACATGTTGTTCTCCCCACTCACAAAAAAACCCCAAAATAAAACAAAACAAGAAAGAAACCCACAAAAACAACAAAACAACAACAAAAAACCCAAAAACAACCAAAAACCCCCACAAAAAAACCCACAAAAAACTCCCTGTGAAGACAGTTAACACAGCCACCTTGTGGGACATCTAGCCAGGATCAGCTGCCAAGAAGCCTGGTGCAGATGTATCCGTGCAGCACCACAGCCACCAGAAACTAAGGTCCATCCCCATTCTGCTGGGTGCTTTCAGTTGGGTGTGGGTGAGGTGGCCTTACTGGGCCACAATGGTTTTTGGCTAAGCTAGCACAAGTTGCACGCCCAGGTCAGGGGATGGTGGCATGTGGGGTGGCCATGCCACCACACCACCTTTTGCAGCTGTGTGTTTTAGATCCACTTAAGCTGCATGAGGAATTAGACCTCCACCATTTTAGCATACTTCATGGTAATGTCTCTGTGTTACAGGCTCAATGCAACTTGCCCAAACCTGAAAACAAGTTTGTCACTGTACAGATACTTCTGCAAGAGAAGCAAAGGAGTAGAAAAGTTAGGTCCAGACAAAAATGGAGGGATTTCCCTGGAAGAGAAAATAAATTAACTCCAGGTGTGAGGTGTGATGACAATTAAAACTAACCTATGGTGGAGCTATCACACACTTCCTTCAGCCCTAAATCTGAATTTGCCTGATAAAAAACATGGAAAGTAGGCTCCCCCACAACTCCAGCTAATGCTACTTGATTGCAGCCCTGATAAGAAAGACCTGGGGGTGTTGATTGACAAGAAGCTCAACACGATCTGGCAATGTGTTGAGCACTTGCAGCCCAGGGAGCCACCTGTAATTAAAGAGCAGCCAACAGTCCAGGGAGGTGATTCTGCCTTGTGAGACCCCATGTGGAATCCTGCATTCAGCTCTGGGGGACACAAAAAGGATATGAACCTGCTGGAGCAAGTCCAGAGGAGGGCTGGAATACCTCTGCTATGAAAACAGGCTGAGATGACTGAGGTTGCTCAGCCTTGAAAAGAGAAGGCTCTGGAAGAATTTCCAGCAGCATTCCAGTACCTAATGGTACTGTCCCACACCAATCTCATAACTCAGGTAACATTAACATGTGGCCTGTACAAGATGTATTGCCTACAATGGGCTCTAGAGTTCTGGGCATATAAATGTGGACTAAAACCCAGGAAACTTTCCAAGCAGTAAGAGGAACCCAAAATCTGTATTTATTACTGCTGCTATACAGCTTACTGCTTTGAATGGTGTATCAGGTGGGAAAAAGACTTTGTTAAAATGCTCCAGATCTGTGCTTGATCCTGGTGTTCCTTTAAAACCTCAATATTGTCTGCCTGCATATGATTACCCATACAATTTTTTTATTCCTCTACCAAACCAGAATGCTCTGCTAGAGAAAACAGGTCAACTTCAGCCATAAATTCATTCAGAGCAGAGAAGTTTTCATTATTGAAAATTAACCATTTTCTAGAAACTTAACTGTTTTGTACTCTGCAAAAATTCTTACACTCAGGTTAAGCTCAATGAGTTGCATTTTGTGAACACAATGGAAGATATCCAGGAACTACTTCAATATGAATTCTTGTAGGAAAATTAATTTACTAATTTTGAGTTTGGTGTTTCTTTTTTCCCCTCTCTAGACCATAGCACTTCTGAACACAACAGCAGATAGCTGTTCCATCTGGGTTCTCACTAATTAGTGAAATGCCAGCTGATCCTGTCACTTCCCACCAAACTTTCTCCCCAGATACAAAGCTTGACTGTCACCCTCTAAATTTTATTCTAGTAGGGTCTGCCCAATTTAAAATTAACTCAAGCAATTTCATTGCCATTTTTTCTACCCCAACACATTAAAAACTATTAAAAGTGTAATTAGATTATAAAAGTGATAGATATCTATTAACTAATGTATTTTATTTTTCTTGTACTTACCTCAGCTTTTACTTCAGCAGTGTAGCAAGAGTGCAGTCTAGCTACACTGCTATAGCATTGCAATAAATTAAAATATATTGGAATAATTGGCAGCATGCATTTGTAGGAAAACTATCACAGCTTTCATACCATATATTCTCCAAGTATTTACAAGGGGCAATACAGGGTAAGCATGCCATTGAAAACAACAAGCTGCCAAATACTCCACTCACAGAAATCTTTTTATTTGATTTTGCATATGGTAACTCTGGCTTTTTTTTCCAAACATATTATGTAAATATTCTTCTCATCCTCTTAGAGAATTCTACTTATTACATGTCTGTCTTTACCTTTCTACAGTGGCCATGACTATATCTGCTTTTCGGAAACTAAATGGCATTTTGAAATTAAATTTAAATTTATAAAGGATATTATTTATGTTATAAATTAGAATTTGTATACTCACTTGTCAATATGAAAATTACTCATATACAAAACCCTTTGTATATGCACTAAAAACTTAGACTTGAGATTACACTTCTTGAAACAATAAATCTGAAGGAGAAGAGTGATCTTCAGGTAAAGGCTATGAACTTGCACTTCCAGAGCTTCCGGGTGAAAAGAATGAAAAACCTTTGTAATTTTCCTGTATCTTTTAACTCCATGACCAAAATGTAAATAGCAACTGTATGACTTTATAGGTCAGTGGTGCATAATAAAAATACAAATAAAAATAGTACAGTATCATAGAATGAGAGAGCCACAGGGGTTTTTAGGTTTTAAGACCTTTACAGTCATCAAGTTCAACTGCTAACATAGCACTGCCAAGTTCACAACTAAACCGTTGTACCCAATCTACACATCTTTTAATTCCTCCAGAAATGGTGATCCCACCACTTCCTTTAGCAGCCTGTTCCAATGCTTGACAACCCTTCTTTCCATGAAGAATTTTTCCTAATATTCAATCTAAACCTCACCTGGTGCAATCTGAGGCCATTTCCCTTCATGCTATAACCTGTTAGTTGGGAGAAGAGACCACATCCCCCCTTCCTGCCTCATAGTTGTAGGAAGTGAAAAGGTCTCCCCTGAGCAGCCTCTTGTCCAGGCTAAACATCCTGAGCTCCCTCAGCTGCTCCTCACAGGGCTTGTGCTCCAGACCCTTCACCAGCTTCAGCAGCTCTTCTCTGGACACACTCCACTGTGTCAATGTCCTTCTTGCCATGAGGGACCCAAAACTGAACTCAGGGTTTGAGGTGCAGCCTCACTAGTGCTGAGCACAAGGGGTGGATCACTGACCCAATACTGCTGGTCACACTATTGCTGATACAAGCACAAGTTATTGCAGACACCAGCAGGGATAGGTAAAAATCTTTGGTGGCATTCTCAAAAATAAGGAGAAAGATGGATTTAACATGAGCAAAAGGATGTTCCCTCCTGGGAACGAGCCCTATCTTTACTGGGGTCATACCTCAATTTGGCCCAAAAAGCAAGCTAGAAATAGAAAAAGTACAAAAATTGCTTCATGGAAGAGAGATAATTTAGCACAGCCCTCCCTCTCAAACACCCAGAGGCCAGGGTATGAAGAGGGCAAGCAGAGGTGAACAACCACTCAACCTTCTTTCAAATCCACCTGAAACATCATGACTGCACTGTTGAAGAAAGGTGAAACAGCTCTGTGAAACAGATTCTTCAAGAGTACTTATCTAGTAAAATAGAGGCTATCTAGTAAAAACCTCCTCTGAAAGCAATCTGGAGGCCCTCTTGATGTCTCTGTATGAAAACATTCCCTTCAAATTAGACAAGTTTACCTTGCCTACTACTAATAATTACCTGTTGACCTCAATAGCTGCTTCTAACTCCTTGCCTTGAGCTTTGAACATACATAAAGCTGTCCAGAAATTAAAGAAAAAGGAAAAAAAAACCAACAAAAAAAAAGCCTGCTGCCTTTGTGCATTAACTTCCTGATTAATGCATGTTCACTTTATCTGATTTTGAAAAAATATGTTAAAAATTACATTTGTATGGACTAAATTATTTATATATGAGGGGGGAAGTCACTACGTGCTATAAATAGGTCTGTATATAATAACACAGAGAAAACATAATTTATCAAATGAAAATAGCATATGCAGACAAACTTAGAGCCCTGAAAATACAGCCATGAAATTGGAAAACATATCTCATTCTAATTTTTCTGAGACACAACAAATATTGTCTATTTATTTATTTTGGAAAATAATTAAAGAAACAATAAACTATTTCTTAAGGCATTAGATACTGCAACAACACATTAATACAAACATAACTCTAGTCTTCAGCACTGTTTATTCCCAGATGTTGAAAAGTTAGGAATGTTAAGAAGCAGTTGATGTTGCCTAGGTGAAAATCTTTTTTCTTTCAAATTCTCAGGATATATCCCCCTTCTGACCCTGAGCAGTTGTTTTGTCACCTTAAAAGTAAAGAGGAAAGCTTCCTAAATTTTTACTATTTAAATTTTGGATAATTAGTGAAAAGAAGGTTCACAGTATGCTTGTCTTGTCTCCAGCAACTGCTACAGCTGAGCATTAGAGACATGATACTGTGAAAGTTGACACACTGTATAGATTTGTCTACCAAATCTCTCCAGGTATGCTTTCCACTCCCAAAAAACCCCACAAACCCAAAAGTGAAAGCATGGATTTGAACATCCCTCCTAATAAATGTTGCAAGCCGTAGGTATGTTACATTATTAAAGATAAGTCATCTTTCTATAAATCAAAATACTTATTTTAAAGTGTAATTTAGGGTGGGAAAAAAAGTACATCCTCAAAACAAGCTGAAATAGAACATATACATGACCACCAAGTTTAAAAATAATATTGTGATACAATCTTTTTAATTTGATCTGTATACACACAAAGAAAAGAAATCCCTTCTGACTAGTCTCTAAATTTGCTCCAGAATTTATGGTTCAGTCTTACTCTCATGGTAATGAGTTATAAATCTTTAACGGAAATGAAGGCTTATGAGTCTTTTAATTTTATTGGAGAACATATGGATCTTCCACTCAAGTAAATTTATTGCTGAGTCTTAGTATTTTTTTCTCAGCAGTACAATATTATTACTTTCTAATTGTTCAAGATTTTTCATTCTGACACTGATTTACAGTACCTGTTAATAACAGTACTTCTTCTATTTCCTGGAACCAGTATAGTCATTCAGGGGTGACCTGGCAGCCTAAGGTTCCTTTGGTGATGATGCTGCACATGCATATTTGAATCATCCATTTCCAGCAAATAATCTCTGCCAGTGGTTGTTCTCTTTGGGCCAATGTAAAGGCTAATCTGCCCCAAACTGAAGGATTTTCAGATTACTTGCTGTTAGGAAATATCTGATTCCCTTTGCTATTAATTTGTGGATGGCTGCAGTTCACTGAATGGTGAAAACTATACAAATGGGGTCATACAGGTACAGGTTGCAGACATAATGCATACAGTCCTTTCAAAAAACAAAAACAAGCAATCAAATCAAGGTTGGTAATTTTAAAAATCTATTAATTATCTTCTGTACATGGGATTAATCATTGCAGATTTTATCAAAATAAGGTTTAGTCTTCCAGTTATAAAAGATGGAAACATAATTTCTCTGTCCCTTGACAAAAGAAATACTTCTTTCTGATCTCATTATTCAAAAATTCTGCCATCTTTAAGAAGTACTAACTTGGCTAGTAGCATATTAAAACCTGTATATTTGAAAGAAGGTAAGAAAAATATAAAAATGAGGCATATTCTGTAGGAATAAGTACAAATTGGAGAAATCCCACCATTAAAGGATGTTTTGAAAATTAGTGGGAAAGTGTTACCTATATTTTTCAATATTATTGTTACACTAGTTTGTGATCAAATATGCCGAACTAAAAAGAATTCTTTCCATGTTTCAACTTGTGAAAGTTCAGAGTAGGATTTCTAATTTGTATTTGGATCATTTGTACTCTTGTAATATCCCTCTGTGCTGTTCCCGTTGATTTTAACCTAATATGTCACTTTTAAAAAGGATTTATTTATTTCCACATTGAAGCTGAAAAGTGCAATCTCAATTCTTTCTGTTTGAAAGATGCAAATCACAAACAGCTATTGCTTCCAGTTCTCTGTACTTCATAGCCCCACACACTGTTTCCATTCTATGCAGGTAACATTTTATGCATTTGATGTAGTCCAGAAAACAATTCAGTGACCCATTCAGAACAAGACAACTGGAATAAACAGAAGGTAATGAATCTGGTTGCTGCTTGTATGCAGCAAGGCATGTGTGGCATGACAAAGGCTAGCACAGCAATTAAAAGAGAAACCACCCAAAACCAGATGTTCATCTGAACAATGTGCAGGTAAGGAACACTGAGGCAGTCTCATGAGCAAGGCAGCAATTCAAACTGATTATTTTGTGTCTTCTCTCTACTGGTACCATGTACTAGAGGCAACAAATAGAAGTTCAATTTGGGATGAGACTAGAGTGGGACAAAATGACTGTATGGCTTGGAATCAATCAGGCATTTTCTGTTCGGGCCCAGTTCAGAGTGTTGTATTGATGTGATTAGCTCTGCCATACTACTACTGCAAGACTTGAGTACCAGTGTAGAGTCCCATAAAACACATGGTGCGGCCCTTTGATGAAAAAAATTGGTGCTATAGAAATTTCTCATTACCACTGTAGAGATGTTTGTTTTGGGTACAGGATAGAGGGAGGGAGGGAGGCCCGTTCCACAACACTTATCACAGTATAAAACACCTCTCATAGAAACATCTAAAGACATTTTATAAATACTGATGAAGTCTCCTGAGACCCTGACAATTTTCGGAAATAATATGCTTGTATTGTGGAAAGTTACTCTGCTGTCTGGAGGAGTTATTAAATTGCACAAGACCATAAATGTGTAACAAAGCTCTCACTAAATGTAGGTTATTGCAGAAGAGCTGTAAGGAAATATTGTGGCATAAAAATGGGGTGGGAAGGAGGGGAGCTGATTTCTCCTGAGAGTCATTCTCCACATTTCTACCTCCAGATGTTTACAGCTACTGCCTGTCACCAGACTGCCACCGAGGACACAGCACCCTTCTTGCAGGACAGGCTTCCTGCTGTTTAAGCCTTTTGTTTCAGATTACATGGGGAAGTCACCCATCTTACATTCCCTTTGCTACAGCTCAGTGCCTTGCCAGACTACAGCAGCAATGGCAGGAGAGATACCTTGCTTCACCTTATCTCTGATAAATTTATGGCTCAAAAAACATGCAGCTGAAAGTGGCTTTATTTTTTAAGCACACAATTCAACCCCCTCTCCCCCCCAAGATACACTCATCTTAATATGCCTGTAATCTTGTTAGTAGACAAATGCTTGGAAGAAAAGTGCAAAAAGTCCATTAAGAGTTGTGAACATTCTCAGCCTAGGTGCAATTTTAATTTAACTAATGTTCTTTAATGACATAGCACCTGACAGGCAAAAGTGTTTCTGTTCAAAAAAGACAGTGCATGAAAAATTTCATTGACTATTAACTTTGTGAATACATAACATTACGCAAATTATATTATAAAAATTAGGTTCTTACACACAAGATCCAGTTGCTAAAATGATACCTCTCAGCACTAATAGCATTTTGAATTTTATACCTATAACACTATTATTATGCACTTATTGCATTACAGTGGCAATAGTGCTTCCTCTCACAACCAAAAAGGAAACATGAGCAACTGAAAAAAAACTAAACCAAAACAAACAAACAAACATAGAACTATCCCAACACATCACCAAAAAAAGTATTTAAGACTTAGACTTATTTTGGTAAATTTATGGATATTTTTATTAAATCAGCTCTCAGTTTGGCCCTTTACATCACAATGGAAAAAAACAGTCAGACCTATGACTGAAATCTGCATGCTCACCAGTACTTGTTATCACAGTTACTGCTCCTGTGCTCCTAGGTCACAAAAACAACTGATGGGTACACCTGCTGGCTTCCAGGGAGAGTAAACCTTGAACTGCCTTGAACTGCCTTTCTACTCACTAAACTCACCACACTGAATTTGTAAGCAGATCAATCTTGACTATCACAAGCACCTCAAGTATTTTAAGTATTAAAAAGAATGCATTTATCTGTCTGGAATTGCAGAAGGGGGAGTGGATGTTTACCATACAAAAAATGCCCACATATTCTACATTTAATTGGCAATGAAATAAAAAAAAAAAATCAGTTGTGATTGGACCTCAGGTGAACACCCAAATGGACAGTGACTGCCTTAACTGGTTTTGCCTGCTCTTAGTGATATAAAAATTGGCACACTAAAAAAGTCACAGAAGAGTTTACAAAGGTTTTGGCAGACTAGAATACAAATTATTAGGAATTAGCTCCAAATCTTCTAGAATTTCAGGTATTACTTTATTTTTTCTCTTTCCTTGAAATTTTTCTAACCCCCCTCCCCCCCCAAGCTTACTAGGTCTTTTTCAGCTTCTGCTGTTGTCATCATGAAAAACTCAGAATATATTTCTCGAGTGAGTCTTTAGAGTATTTGTCAGACCCATTTATCAAGTACAGGGCAGACTTATGCTACTGCTTCCTTCTGGGAAGAATTTAATTGGCAATTGCAAGAAGTCAGTCTGTGTGGACTAAGTCCGCCAGATACCAAAGATGAAGACCTTTTTCAGACACAGCATTGCAAAATCCCAAACAAAGGGAAACACACATTTGATAGTGAAAATGAAGGAAGTCTTAACAGTGACCAAAGTTTCATGTCAAAAAAACAAAACAAACCAACCAACCAAACAAAAAAACTTACTATGTATATAAGTATACACATAAAGATGAACAAGCATTCAAGATCCCAGATATGAGGTTTATTTACATCCACATGTTTCTTAATGCAGAGAGAGATCACTACTATTGAATTATAACATCTGTTCAATAATGGGAAATTGTCATTTTCCCTATGTATTTTACATATTCAAATCATACCTTAAGGTGATGAAAGTAAAAAATAAGTCTGCCTTAGATATATTCTTAGTCAGAAGTCACAGTATTATGTCTTATTGAGAAGTAGTATTCAGTAACAGTAAAAATACACAAGTACAATGTGTGCAGCTAGAGAGTCAGAAAATTCTCTGAACAAAGAACAAGCTGATAGTTTTTTCTTCAGAAAAGCTCATCTCCATATCTTTGATATTCTTCTTTTAAACCAACCCAATAGATTTTAAACCAATGTATCAAATGTGATTAAAAACTCAGAGTATATATATAAGTAGATACCTTAAAAAGGCAGTGTCAGCTGCCTTAGCAGAGCTCCTAACTTTGCCTTTTATTCATGAAAAAAAAAAAAAAAAAAAAAAAACCCACAAACCGGGGGGAGGGGGGAGAAAAAAAATAGTAAAATTTTTCTGATTTGAAACAAAAATGAAATANNNAAAAAAACAAAAAAACCACAACAATCTGTTTTCACTGTAGTTTTAGGCAGCCTTGCTAAAGTTCTTAGTTATCTGGATGGGCAAGTTCTCCTTTCTACCAACCCTTTAATCAAATAACCTCATATGTTTTACCTGTCTTGTAGTGAGGCATGCCTTATAATTTTGGGATTTACACATTTTATTTCAAATAATTAGATACTATCAGTGAAATATTCCCTTCTTTTTAAATCTAAGCCTCGGTTCCTTTCATTCAACATTGGAACATAAAGAGAACTTGACATACATGGCAAATACAATAAGCAATGAATACACTTTCATATTATCCTAAAATTTTCTCTTAATCAGGCTTTCCTCTTGAATATCCTCTACTCCAGTTACTAGAATAGGAGGTTGGATGTGTTCTCTTTTAGCGATAAGAAAGCTTCAGCATCTGTAGAATTATAGTAAGAGAGCAGACCTCATTTGTGCTGCTTCAGTTCTCCCCTCATGTGGGAGTATCATCAAACATAGGACTAGAAGAATCATTAAAGATCATTTAGTCAAACTTGAAGTACTGACAGAATAAAGTATACTCAAAAAGATGTAGGTAAAATGATAATCTAAATCCGCCATTAAGGACAATTTTCTTCTAAATTGGAGAGAATGTATAGTGTGTTGACAAAAATATTTCCTGATTTGAATTCACTTCTTAGGGCCAATTCTGAAAACATGCTTGTGTACTACTCATTAAGCAAAGACTTAATTCTCCTTGAGTAATTTGAACTGCCTGTGAAAGAAAAGCACAGCATCTGAAAATGTGCCAAACTCAGACTGAAAACAAAAAAATATTGTCATGGTGAAGGACTTGCTTCTTTGTGCTTGGGTTTGTTTAAGATGAGGTTTAATAAAAAATGGTGATATTGAAAAGTTATCTTTTTGGTACACTGGGTATGAAATAATTGCATAATTAATATGAAAAGCAGGCAGAACTTTTTCTGAACTATAAAATAATTAAGAATTAATCCCATTAATTTTTAAATTCAATGATTAACATCTTTAAGACAGCGATGATATATCTCACTGTATATGTAAAGAATAAATATAGACAACAGATATGTATTTTCACCTAAATTTACTTCTTCTAGCCAAGTCTGTTTTGTTGACAAATATCCAAGCTTCTACTGTAGAAAAAGGAGATATGCCAAACTTGGTATGTGATGGGCTTATAGAGAAATTGCAATGATTTTAAGCTTGTGCTTGATAATAACAGAAGATATTTCACTTCTTAGCACAAGTATTGTAAAAAGAATCACAGCCTCAGACTTAACTGTCTAGAGATTATATACCAACACTGTAATTATTTTAAAGATATTTTGATATTGCACATACATGACTAATTTAAAGATTCACAGATTCTGTGAATCACCCAATGGGTAAGGGTAGAAAGGACCACAGTGGGTCATCTTGTTCAACCTTGTTGATCAAGCAGGGTCATCCCAGAGCACATGGCACAGGACTGTGTCCAGGAGGTTCTTCAACTCCAGTGAGGGAAACCTCACAACATCTCTGGTAAATCTCTTTCATTGCTTGGTCACCCACAAAGTAAAGAAGTTCTTCATATTTAGGTGGAACTTTCTGTTCTATTGTTTGGCCCTACTGAGACCACAGCCTGGCTTCATTCTCTTGACACCATACCTTCAATGCTTAAAGACATTGGTGAGGTGCCTTCTCAGTTCTCTTCTCCAGGCTGAACAGGTCTTCTTCAGTCTTTACCCATAAGAGAGATACTCCAGTCCCTCATCATCTTTGTCACCCTCCACTGGACCTGCTCCAGGAGCTCCATGTCTCTTGTACTGAGGAGCCCAGAATAGGACACAGTATTCAATATCTGGCCTCACCAAGGCTGAGTAGAGGTGCAGTAACACCTCCCTCAACCTCATGACAATGTTCTTCCTAAAGAGTGCCGCTGGCTCATAGACACCTTGTTGCCCACCAGGGCTGCCAGGTCATCCCGTGCAGAGCTGCTCTCCATCAAGTTGGCTCTCAGTCTGTCCTGGTAGCTGGGGTTGCTTCCCCAGGTCCAGGACCCTGAATTTGCCTTAGTTGAATTTCTGATTGTCTTTGCCCTTGTCTCCAACCTGTTGAGGCCCTTCTGAAGATCTGCACAACCCCCTGGGATACTGGCCACACCTCCCAGCTTTGTGTCCTCAGCGAACTTGCTAAGAAGACATCTGTCCCTTCACCCAAGTCATTGATGAACAATTTAAACAACCCTGGCCCTAGTATTGAACCTTGTAGGGGAACTGATACTGACACGACAGAAGTTTGCCAATGAGGATCTTGTTAGAGACAGTGTTGAGAGCCTTGCTGAACTCAAGGTAGACAGCATCCACTGCTCTCCCCTCCATCCAGGAAGCTGTTTCATCAAAGACTGTTATCATGGTTGCAAAGTCACTTACTCATATTCAGCCTTTAGAAAATGCCAGAATTAGGAGGGCCCATTCTTTAGGATATGATAGAGTTAGGAGAGCCCGTTTCTTCAAAATCTTTTTTCACAATGTCTTTGTAAATATATCACCTTCATAGCAAATATTTGATGAGCATTTATGCAACATTGAATTAATGTTGGATGCTTAGTATAATGTCTTATTTACTAAAACTGATTCAAACCCTAGTTTGAAAGAACCATCACTAATTTCCTAATGGGTTTTTTTGAGGGTTGCCATCATTTATGCTAAACAAAACTTCAGGACAATTCATCTTTGCAAGTGAGGTATATAGCAGCAATCCTGATTCCCCAGCTAGGAATCTGTGACACAATGACATCATGTGAGACATGTTAAGTCAAACTTAGACAAACTGAGGTACACAAAAGTTTGCCATTCAGACAGGACTGAGCATATTTAATGGGAAAAATAGCTGATGTGAAGATGACTTTACCTTTCCCATGTAAAAAAAAATCTCACTTCAAGATAACCTTGTCACTTCCACAGCAAAATTTTACAATCTTCCTCCTAATTAGTGAAGTGCTCATTTAAAATGTTGCCGTGAAGTACTCTAGCACATAGAAAACCTTGGAAGGCTTGCCAAATTTCATAGTTAGGAAGGACCTTGGGTGTTCCCGTTTTTTCTCCTCTCTCTCTCCTTTGGGAATTTCTCTCCTGAAGATCTAAGGGAAGCAATTCCTAAGAATCAGCAGAGCTTTGGGGCAGTTGGCAGAGACATAGGTTTCTGCGGCAGCCATCAAACCTCAGGATACATCCAGTGGCAAAAGGTGGCTGTGCCACTGCCTCCCACTGCCCATTTCCTGTATAGAAACAAAGCAGTGGAGTTCAGGTAAATACGGAGAAACTGCTGCACAGCTCATGCTCTAGAGCTGTCACAATGATGACATTCAAACATTAACTTACATGGTATTCTTTGGGACCATTTATTTCTGGCCAAGCCAAGATATCTATTATATAGGTATTTAAACCTGAGTTAGTCGCCTTAGGCTCTCTTTATAGTCAATAGACAGAAACAGTTCTAGGGTATGATTCAACTCCTCCTAAGGCAGGTGTTTAAAATAGGTCAGATGAATCATGCCCTAAAAGCATCTGTTTCTTTCCATTGACAGTGAAGGGGCCAATACCAACAAGCTCAAATGCAAACTTGTGTCACAGTGAAAGACTTTTGAAGTCTGGGGAGCTGAACCCTACCCATGCTCTTACAAACAGGTTGACTGTCAGGACTCATCCTTGCCAGGGGCAACCTTGCTAGGAAAAAAAAGCTCTTATTTACTCATCCTCAAACCCATTCCCAAAAGTGTATCTTTATTTTTTTCTCTCCTTCCTGTTCCCTAATTTCAGATGCTCATGTCACCTTGAGCCTCACAGCATGCCCTTCTACCAGCACTCCTCTAAGTGCTCTCCCTACTTCCTTAGGCACTTCCCCTCCTCTGCAGCCTTCTCCTAAGTGCATTTATCCCTTGCAGCTGCATTTCATCATCCCATCTGCTGTCTTGCCAGTGCCTATGTTAACCATTTCTCTGCTTGAAAGTGCTTGTAAACCCTACCCCACACCACGACTTCAGATATTTTATTAGAATTTATTTGTACTGTGGATACTGAAAAGCACCTTAGATTGTTGCACTTGGAGGAAACAGTCTGGAGAAGTAACAAAATGTTTAACACTTCAGGCTGCTTTTGAAATAATAACAAATTTGTGGATTTTTTTCCCATGAAAAATTATTCTAGTCTTCTAGAACCCTGCTGTAATATTGAAAATATTACAGCAACATAGTAATGGTGATTCTATAGTTCAACCCTTATTAAAATGAAGCATGCAAGTTTACAGAAGAAAGCTGCATGAATGAAGAAACTGCATCTTTTTCCATAGTCTTTTTATTTTTACAGGGGAAAAGAAAAAAAAAAAGGAAAGAAAAGAAAACGAGACACTGTCTTGTGAATTCTTAATTCATTAAGGAATGAACACACTCCTACAATCTGTAAAAGCATAAATCTATTCTCAAGAACAAGGCAATTTGGGGAAAGGAAGAATACCTCATCACTATCCTTTTGATCTAAAAATACATATTTAAAGTCTCTTATGTGCAGCTGAAAGAACAAAAAATTAAGGTTAAAAAAAAAACCCAAACCTATAAATATTAAAAGTGCTGTATGAAATCCTAATCTCTGTGAAGTTTTCCTGGTACTTAAATGGTAGCAATCATATAAAAGAGTGAAAAGCATACAATAAACAGAATAACTTCTATCTCTATAATATAGGACTGTTTTTTTTCCATTTCTAAGCCTTATTATTCTAATCCCATGTCATCAACTCATCCAGCCCCAAGGAAAAACAAAAGCATAGAGTAGTCTTGGATTTTACCCATACAAAATGGAAACCCTCTAGAAGTATTCAATGACCTGTATGGGGTTCTGAAAAATCTGGTCTAGTGGAAGGGTCCCTGCCCATGGCAAAGGGGTTGGAACTAGGTGAATTTTATGGTCCCTTCCAATCCAAACCATCCTGTGTTTTTACATCTATGAAATTAAGAATGTTATTGTACCTTTATGTATATAAAAAGTATTATTGAATTAAATTGAGGTATTCATTTACATTCATGCTTGGAGGATTGCAGCCTTTTTCATGTATAAGTATGTTTCAAATCCTGCAATTCTAATGAATTTTCCTATCATTTTATGAGATATGCAAGTATGAATATAAGGCAGCAAAAATTATCATCTTTGGATTTTAAATTCTTTTCTCCTCCTGATGATGGAGAAGAAAGTGTCAGACACATGAATGGAACAATAATTTCAATATAGCAAGAATGCTTGAGTGTGGCTCCATGGTGAAACATTTTTTTTAACTTAATTGTCTATATATAGTTTTATTATTCAGCACTAAGGAACATGAGTGCTGTCAGTCATTTGAGTGATCAATAAAAAGAAATGGGCCCAAAACAAACATTAAAAGACTTTATTAAAAGCCTGTAATTGGCGTAGTGGGGCTGCTTCACATCTCTGCCTCTTGTTTAGGTAAGAAAACCAGAAAGACATTTGACTTTATGCACTTCGGGGATAGGTACTGTTTTTACCTTTCATAGAGTGGCTGCTTCTAGAAAAAAAAAAAATTTAACTCAACTTCACACCACTTCTCAAAACCAAACTGTTAAGAAATTTTTAAGCTGGCATAACTCATGGTCACTTACTGAAAAACGAACAAAAAAAGGACTGCCAACAGAAATCTTACATAAATCAAATTTATCCATCAGAAGTACCTACTATCACTTATGCTGAAAAACCATAACTCTGTCTCACAATCAGCATCTTCTTTTGCAATCTGGTGGAATAGGACCCATCAGTTCAATAAGCCATGAGGAAAGAAAAGGTTCAAATTGTCAAAAAGCTCTGAGGAGATAATTAATTTGTACTAGATTTTTGAGTTTCCAGGACAGCTTCATGTTTTGTTAAGTGGGAAATTGAAAAAGGAATGAATTGGAAGGATATTATTTTGCAAGAGATTTCTTAGATGAGATTTGCTGAGGAGATTGACATCTATAACAATAACATTTATTTATGGTTCATGCAGCCACCAGGAAAAAAAAAAAATGAGATTGCAGCTGATTTAGGTTGGCCAAATGCATTTCTGGGAAATGAAAGAAACTGCATCTTTGTATCAGCATACAACTGACAGGACTAGGAGCAAACTGATACTGTTAAGTGCCCTCCAATGGCCATGTGCCAATACTGCTATCCTGTCTCTAAGAATCCTGTCTCTAGCTATCCGCTAAAATTATCTGCTGTCCTGGTTTTGATTGTGGGAGAGTTAATATTCTTCACAGGAGCTGGAGTGGGGCTGTGTTTTAGATTTGTGTTGAAAACAGATGTTGAGAAGTCAGGGATGTTTTCATTATAGCTGAACAGTGCTTGTAAAGAGTCAAGGTCTTTTCTGCCTCCCACTGACAGGCTGGGGGTGCACAAGGAGCTGGGAGGGGACACAGCCAGGACAGTTGAACCCCAACTGACCAGAGAGTTGTCCCATACCCTGTGGTGTCATGGCCAGCACATAAAGCTGGGGAAAGAAGGAAGAAGAGGGGGAAGTTTGGAATGATGATGTTTGTCTTCCTAAGATGCCAATTATGCATGGTGGATCCCAGCTTTCCTGGAGATGAAAACACCTGCCTATCCATGGGACCAGTGAATGAATTCTTTGCTTTACCTGTATGCATGGATTTTGTTTTCCATATTGAACTGCCTTTATTTAACCCTGTGAGTTTTCTCACTTTTACTCTTCCAATTCTCTCCCACACCCTGACACAGGGACAGTGAGTGAGTGGATGTGTGGGGTTTAGTTGCACAAAATTTTCCCAGAATAACAGGAATAAAAGGAATAACAGCAATGATTTTCCAAGTCTATTTTGATTATCTTCTTAAGTACTACCTTGGTCCTACCAGCACTTTGCCAAAGAAATCAAGTTGTCTTCCTGCAGCCATTTTAGCCAGTGGTTTTGGTTAATATTCTTTGTTCTTAAGTGTCAGAAATAAAAATGTACATTAGTTATTATATATATTGTTGTGAATTATCATCTCTTTCGGATTGCTCTGTGAGTTCCCCAAGTCTATTTGTGCACATGTATAAGCATCAACACAATCAAATAACTTCAATAACTATTTCCGTGCTTCGTCTCCCCATTCAGTATCTTTGAAGATAAGGACATGAAAAATCCAGTCCATAGAATCTCAACCAGCAAGAACAGAGTAAAAAATTCAACAATTTAAAATTGTTTTTAATTTTCCCTATTCATCATGAATGGCTTTGGGAATTGGGACAGCTGTTCAAGATTTCTAGCCAATGCATATTTCTCCAATGCTAGTATGACACCACTATGCAGAAAGCCCTAGGACCAGTGATATTTCCTTCAGTAGTCATTATTTCTGTTTCTCCTTATTTTAATTTATTCCACTGAACAAGTAGTATAGCTTTTGCATTCTTTCTATAGCCTCACAGTCTCAATTACCTACTCAATATCAGCAGCTCCCCCACTCCTGTGGTACAGATTTCTTTATTTCTGAAGAGGAAATTTATCAATACATTTGGGGTGTGAGCATGTGTGTGAAAGCCCAAGCATCTCCCACACTCTTTACATTATCACTGGTTCCATAATTCTTGAACCAGGTCCCCACAAACATTTAGGCAGAGTTTAGGCAGAGGTAGGAGAATTTGGGTGCTTTCTGGTTTTTGAACATTTAAACAGGACTTTTGAATAATTTCTTGACTTTTCTCTTGCAGGCCCTAGAGCTAAGAATATATTAAATACCTTAAGTGAATTTCTGATATTATATTGCTTTAAGAACTAAAACTTTAAGAAAATTTCCTATTTAATGACTGTGAGCAATGTAGTCCTTTCAAGTCTGCCTAGAGAAGTTCTTTTGCTGTGTATCATAACCCGAGAGGCTTTGTACCTGCCATTTACAAAACCAGATAATTAAACGAAAAAAAATGCATTACGCCTCATCTGCAGTGAAAATAAACTCAACAGAACAAATATTTGTTGATCATGAAACAGCAGCTCAGAATCAAGAGTGTTATTTTCTTTTGGTAACTACTTGCAACAAAAATTGACATTTCTCACTTAAGCAAAAGTTCCTCTGACCAACATGTCAATACACAGTTGACAAAAATTGGAAGTAAGCAGTTGCAAAGGAGTAAAAGATTGTGCCTGCTACTGTAAGCACATGTGTATGTATCTTTTGTTAGAGTTTTATTCTTTCAGGTGTTATTCCAAAAATAATGGACTGGATATAAAATGGCAGGCATTTCTGTGCACTTTTCTTGTTTGGATAAATGCCAGAAAGCAATTTTCAAGTTTAACTGAAAGACTTGTTTAAATTGTTGTCAGTTTTCCACACTTAAATATTGTCTGTTGTACCATTCTTTAAATATGCATTGAGCTTAGCCAAAAAAATAAAAAAAAATTAAAAAAAAAAAAAAGGACCCTGAAATTCAAGGGAAAACAAAGAAAATTCTAGTTGGTCTCTGACAAGAAAATTTAATTCCTTCTCCCCTGAATTCATAGGGTAGTCTGTTCTGATTTCTTAACACAGGTGCTTGGGCCATGTACAATTTTTAAACCATGTAAGAGACATGGTTTAGTGTAGGCTGAGCTAGAGCCGAGCACAAATCTTGGGCAATCTACAGAACTTCACATCCATTTTGCAAAGAAAATTATGCTGCTCTTAAGCAAGATTTTGCGTCTCTGCTGAGCCTTGTTGGCACAGTCTGCCAGACTCCAGCAGATAATTTGCATTCAAACTATAGGGGGTGAAGCCATTATCTAAGGAAATAATAAAGTTCCTCATATTGTAAACAGAGAACAGGAAATGCCTGCACAAGAATAACACATCCATCTAACACAAATACACAGATTCCACCAAAATGGCTCTGCCTTTGGATACTTCTGAAGTGTCCAACTCTTTCCACTTGTATTTCCATGAAAATATTTTAGCAGAATAAATTAAGGGAATCAGTAGTCTAAAATTTTAGCCCATATTAGGTAAAAGACCTCTCTATTAAGCTCTGTTTGATGATAACACCTACTTGCAACAAATTTTGACCCCTCAATCTCATACATTGCTATTAATTAAATATTTATTGACTTCTGTGATGTTAATGCATTCAGTTATGGATGCACAGTTGAGCAGAAAATTTAGACAGAGGTACTCTGGTATTCATGAGAAACCTGGTGACAAGAGTCTCATGCTAACAGACAAGTAAACCTGAGTGAAAATCAGCAGAAGGAAAGAGAAAGACTAGAAAAAAAACATGACTTATAGTGTATGCTTTTACGTTTTTTTTTCCTTATTCCACAGAGATTAAAGAGGAATGGGAGCTTTTGTAAATCTTAAACTGAAGAACTACAAAAAAAAGAAGACATCTTAGTAAATTAAAACAGATTAAATTAATGATTTCAGTAACAATTGTGATACTGACATCCATTTCCAAATGCACCTTTAAGAAGACAGACTGTCTAAATAAATAGAAAGCACTGAGGACAGATTAATAAAAACTACTGCAAAAATGGAGATGAAAGAATGAATGCTACTTTGGATGAAGCCTATCATACTGCACAGCTGTCTTGGTAAAGCCACAGGCAAGTAAGTGCTGAAAAGCTGTAAGAGCATGCGACTGGCTTAGACAGGGAAAGGAAAGACAACATTTTTCAAATGCATTATTCATTGTAACTACTCATGGTCTTTTATTAGACCAAGTATGAAGGGCAAAACAGGTACAGCAGTACCAGTAAAAGGTATGTGTGGGTACAAAAATACCAGTAATGTCCCAATAACATTTTATTAACATTTAAAAGATGTTAAAGCACATGAGATTTTTCAACTGGATGCTTCCACTACATGTATTTCCTATGTCCAAAGGACATTATTATGTATTTAAGCTTTTTAATTTGGGCTTTTGTTTGTTTGTTTGTTTGTTTATTTAGGGGTCTTTTTTCTCCTTATATAAATTTTGATTTTTTTTTCTTCATCTTGTTCATGAAAAAGATATCTGAAACTCTTTAAATGAGAAGACTCTATTGAAACTATATGTTCACAATGACTTAAGATAAGCCCCTATTTCTTCTCCAGGCAAAACTAAAAATTTTTAAAAACCTCCCTGGGCAAATCAAAATACCAACACAAACCCCATCTTATCTCTACAAATTTATACAGAAAGAAGCCAAAAATTATTTTTATTTACCTTTAATAGCAACTGTAAAGAAAATAATTAATGCTCAGAAGAGATGGTCAACATTCCTTGTAAATAAAAGGAAAAATTTACAATAGATCTTGCTGTTCGAAGCCATATAAGCATTGTCTACTACTGAATGTTTTTAAATGCCAGAGCATATAAGCATTTAATTAATATATTCATATTTATAGCCTTCCCTGTGTATTTCCATGGGCACACTTAGAATAACATTCTCGTGCTTCTGCAGCAGGGAAAAAACTCCCACTAGTGGGGTAAGAGCTGAGCCACACACTGTAGACTGCAGAACCACTTAGTGCCTTGCTCTGATACAACTGATGCTCCTACAGTGTAGTTACCACAGAGGTGTGCAAGGAGAATAATTCTGGCATACTAAGAAGGAACTATTTTGAGCAGTGGAGATGGACAGATTAAAGTCAGACCTTTAGAGAAGGATGACGAAAAGATGAGTTTCTTTTCATTCTGAAATTTTCAGAAGATGCTAGTGTCTGCTTCCAGCATGAATTTGGGCTTTTTTATGTCGAGCCAGTATAGCTGGGGAAAAACAGAACTTCAAAATGAAAACTGGTTTCAGCTTCAGGCTGCAGTTCAGTAAATGTAACTGTAGCTAAATATAGCTTTTCCTTTTTTATAAAACCAGAAACCTGTGCAACTCTATCAAAGTAGTTGGACCATTTTCTTTTTTTTTTTTTAATTTGATGGCAAATGACGCTAGTGCCCAGGTAAAAGAAGTTAATGCTTCACTGCTGAACTGAGAAGATGATTTTTAATGGAGCTGAAAAGGAGTGGAACAGTTTATGGTTGTGGAAAAGTAGATTGAAAAGTTGTAGGTTTTAAGACTGTAAAAGGTAGCTGCTGAAACACACAGAAAGTTCTGAAAGGAGAGAAAAAGATATTTTACAATCATGAAAGGAGTAAGTTTTTGTCATCAATTGAAACACATTAATTTATTTTTATTTATTTGCTTTACTAAAATTCAATTGGACTTGGGTTTGGGCTCCAGGTAAGCTAACTTAAAAAATCACCTGAAACTTAAGGTTACTGAGCTATTTTTCTTTAATTCACACACCACTGTCATCAACAAGACCTTGTAAAACTATTCTGTACATTGACAGACACAGTTAGCTAAAAGCATGATGTTCTATACTGCAGCAAATTATGTGGGAAATACAAGATTGTAAAGGTGTGGAGATTGTCATTGATAACAGGTAGGGCAGTAAAACCATGCTGCCCATGAAACCATGAAATTTTTTTCTATTTTGGTTTATTTGTTTTTTGTCAGTACTTTAGTATGTAGAAAAATTATTTTCTTTTTACTGTCTAAAATTAAATTACTATGATTGGATGCAATGTATATGCTTTGACATGTACATCATTTCAAAAGTGGCCAATCTTTAGAAGCTCCCAATGTATGGATTCACTGTCTGAGACACACAGCACAACTTTGAGCACCATAAAATGTCCAGTCTAACTTTAACCAGCTCTCCAGAGAGTCTCCTAAAAGTCTTCTTTTATATTAACCAGAAGTACATTTAAAGGCACTTCACACCTGTATTGTTCCTGCCTGAAATCATTAACTTTCAGAATTAAATGCCTACAGATATTTCTGAACCATATTAATAACACATACTGTACACCTTGGAAAATGTTATATATTTAGATGTCTGAAAATGAGATTATGATATAACTGAGTAAAAATCTGTTCCCAGCATTTTTGTTGATAAAGGCCCCAGCTCTATGGATCCCACACACAAAAAAACCCCCATTTTTTACAGAACTGGAATATGATAACATTTATATCCCTTTCAGTGTGACTGTGTCCATGATAATATGCAGACAAATTTCAGGAATGCCTATGATATGACATTATAATGGATTTTTAAATTATTATTACTATTTTTTATAATAACCTGTAATAAAGAGATTGACACATTCTTGAATTTTTTTTCTTTAAAAACAATTAAATGCTTAAATCTTGACATCTTAAAATTTATATTTTTGTTACAATCCATTGTCATTAGTGTGTTCAACTAGTTTGTGTCAGCTAGTTTGCAAGCAAATAATTAAAAGCAAAGGGTAATGCTAAGAAGGTGGGAAGAAATGAAATAAAACTATTCACAGAAACTTTAGCACCATCTGCTAAGGTACATAAAGTCTCAAAAAACAGTATAAGCTAGCCAAAAATTAATCATGATACATAAAATTCAGAACAGTCTTGTATTCTTTGTTAAATGCCGTAACGGGAAAGTATAGGAGCTCAGTATTAATCAGGTGAAAAATGGCATGGGTTTACATGCTAGATATTATTTAAATACTATTTTTGGAGGTCTAAGCAGCTACTTTGGAAGGAGAAGTCCAGACATTCTCGCTTCAGCATCCAGCATTCAGCAGTTGCACGAAGAGGTGCTGGAGCCTAAGTCAGCATCTATTTTTAGTACAATTTCACTGAAGGACTTCACTTTAAGTCCAGATAAGATGAAACTACACATGGAGTCAACAAGTCATGTTTTGGGTTCCACCAGTCTTTGCAGGAAGAATTGGAATCAGTGGACAAAATTTTTGATCACCAAGTAAGGTCCCCTTACTCAGTATCTAGAGCATACTTTGGCAGGATAAAAGGCTATCAGAGGAGCCCATCCACATTACATAGGCAAAATGTCAGTCTTGAGACTTAAGTGAGTGTGTTTGTTCCCCTGTGTACTCTACTGTACTGAGCAACAATGGGCAACTTTGCTTAGGATCTTTTGCAGAGGCCTGGAAGGATCTGTGGCACGGGCAAACTTCCTAATGCCCAGGGCCACAGAGAAGACCATGAGAATAAAGCCACTACAGAAAACACTGCTTATCTGAAAAGTGGCACATTTACAGCCAGTGTGTCTGTCCCCCTGTACCCTGCAGATTTCCACCAGTCAGACCAATGTTAAGTATTGGTACTAGCTAGTACTTGAATATGAAGAGTGGGAGCAATCAGAGAAAACCATTGTATGCTTATGTACATGCTCCCACAAGAATAATCAAAACTGATTTTTTTAAGTTCAGACTTGTTCCTCAACATCAAACAAAAATAGTTCTCCTGATGAATTGGACAAAAGCATAACCAAGAAGCAGAAAAGGTATGATGAGTTGTATGCAAATCCAGTGTTCTGCAAGGGCAAATATTAATTTCCTTTCCTCACATCTAGCACTTTTCCATTTCTCTGCTCTTTAGAATAAAGGACAAATGCTCCCAGTACTGTGATTACCCAAGCACTATCATTTTCATATAACTGTATTTTTATTATGCATAATTGTAATAAGAAAACTTGGACAGCATGCCTGCATGAAGTGCTTGCTTGAATCAGCTTATGAATGTTACTGTGTTACACAAGAATTTCATGGCCTATGTCAAACCAAACACATTGAAATCTACATTAAGCCTTAATTCTCTGCCTAACAGCTATCTAGTAATCACTAAGCATTCCAATTGCACAAAATGTACAGTCCATTACAGATGCTTATTAAGTTTAGACACCTTCCATCACCAAATTTAAATAGAGTTCTCTTCAAAGGTGTCCCAACTATATGTCCAGTTTGATATACTTGGCCACCAAGTTCACAGGAAGGTTTATAAGCAAAGTTTTCTTGTGAAGTACTCCAGTGAAAGAAAGGAAAGAAAATGCTAATACATTTCTTAGATTTATGAGTTATGCAGTAGAATGTACCAGTCTGTGTGATCCTGACTTTTCAAGGTTAAAGAGAGAAGGTTTGAGCATGACAGTATTTGGAAGGAAATGCGATGATCAGTATCTTTTCCACAGTGTAAAAAGGCAGAAACTGCTGTGTGGCATTGCCAGGCATCCAGCACCTCACTGCAATTGCAGATTGCAGCATCAAACAGGAGGGCAACTGGCATCCCTTCTGGGTGAACACCTGCAGTATAACAGAAGACTTGTGCTAATGGAAATCTCTGAAAACTCACTGTAACATCTATTCAGTCATGAGTCTAAAAATTCATATTAACCAGGAAGTAATTTCAATGTTTTATAATCCTGCTATTTGCAAAGACTGGAGACTTTAGGAAGAAAACAGGAAAACAGGTAGTGATGAAGGGAGGGTGTTTCCTATCAAATTCCAGGTACTGCTGAGAAACATTTTATTCTTCAATGACATTCTGCTCCTATACCAGGGTTCTTATCAAAGAACTTCCCACACCTCCAAAGTTTTGAGAAAAAGAGGGATAGTTAAAAAGAGATTCCTTACTGACCAAATCTGGGCAGTGGATCCAAATGTGCCTCCTAAGATTGAGCACCAAGGTCTGCTCCAAAAGAGAGCAGCTGTCTTCATATCTCAACTGTCAGAATCCAAATCTAACTACGAATTATTTCTAGTACAGAAATAATAGCTATTTTAGAGTATTCTTGTAGGAAAGGCCTCACTTGTAATAACTGATCTGTGGTAGCACAGCTATAATGATGTCACCACAGTAAGCAGAATAAATTCTTAAACCCAACCATCAGCACAAATTCATCAGTTTTTTTGGACCAGTCTATCTGCAAAGCCACAAAAGCCTCACAGGGTCTAAAATATTCAGCATTGCCTCATCTAGTGGAGATAGAAGCTTTTAGGAAGAAAACTGGCACATCCAAGACTTCACTGAGATGTAAATCTTCTAAGGTTAAAACTAAAGATGAAGCCTGGAGTTAGTTGATGCCATGGCAGTGACAAAAGTTGTTGTGCTAGATTAGGTGATATTGTCTCATGGGTTTGGAGAAAGGCTTATCATCAGCCTTATGAGCCCTACAGGAAATCAGGAATTTATGAGTCCTCTGCTCTTACCATGGCATGTTGGGGTGCAGATGTAATCCTTTCCTCCACATGTGAGTGGGAACAACTGTCACATTCAGAAACAAGGAAAAGATAGCACTGAAAATACAAAGTGATACTGCTATTTCAGGTCAGACTGAAAAGATTGACTCAAATTATGGGTGGCTGGAAATAACATAAAGATGCTTGTTTCTATTTGTGATCACCTCAAGAACAGGCTGACTGCTTCAGCACCTGGATTTCAGCATTTCTTGCGCTCTGGTGACAGAGCAGAGCTCAGAGCAGTACAAGATATATTGCCCAGGATGCTGGATAGCGTGATTTGGTATCTAAAAGCCAGATGCCTTTCTAAGGCATCAGCAGATACGTGTGACTAGGAGAGATTAGGTATGCTTCACACAATTTCCCTTACTGCCACAGCTGTCTGTCTTCTGCTGATGCAAATAAAATCCTCCCAGCCTTGACCCAGCTGGTTGCCCTTAGCCTTCTTTTGCAATGAGTGGATCAAGCAAGGTGATGGGCAGGCCCACTGGCTGGCTTGGCAGGAAGCACATCAAAAGCTTATGGTTCCTGTGCTTGCCCTGGAGAAAGCACAGCCCAGTACTTCATTTGGGGTTTGCCACAAGGAGACCTAATTCCAAGCCCCTGGAAGGGCTGGAGGGATGAGCATTTGCTGCTCACTGCCCCTCGTGTGTGGTATTGTTTTGCAGGAGAGCTTTGTTCTTGGGCAGATGAAGGCCATCCATGGAAGTCCCAGGCCCCTTGCTTTGGGGCAGTTGTGTGAATCACCTTATGTTTAATACTCACACCTCCTGCACACCCTGCTGGGAAGCAAAGTTGTGAATGTGAGCCTCACCACCCAGGGGCTCCACAGAGCTACATCTTTGCTGCAAAAAACAAAAGAGTGCAGAATCTCTTACATAAAGGGCTGGAGATGGGCGGTGGAGGAGGGGCAGAGGTGTTTTCCTATAATATCCTGTCTCAGGGTGTTTGCCAGGAGACAAAGCAAGCTCTCTGGAAGCAGTTCAGCTTCCTGCGTTGTTGAATAGGTCTGAACCTACTGTGTTCCTACTGTCTCTCTTTAGACTTGAGAATTATTGGGTATAAAACAATGAAATTTTGCCCAAATGCGTTCTGCTGTGCAGATTTGCAGGAGGAAGTGCAGCTTTTTCTATTGTCATAAGAAAACAGATCAAATAATCTTGCTAAATGAGTTAACAGTCCCTGGAACACCTTCAAGAGATGCGTGGTATCTGAAAGACACTACTCTTTAGAGGTTATGCTTTTGTCCCCCTCCATGATAAGGCTCAGATCCTCATAGATAGGTGAGTGCCCAGCTTTCATTTAAGCGAATGCTGGGCCTTTACTCACAAACAGCCTTTTTGGGGTGTAGCTTGTGACTCAGCAACAAACAGAACAACCAGCTGATCACTGATTATTTTTAAGTTAGCTGAATTGAAAAATAATCTCTTTTTTGCACTGCTTTTGATTTGACAATTTCCTTTTCTATCCAGAAATGGATGGGGTCAGTTAATGAAGAATAAAGCACCCTACAGATTCTCCAGTCACTGAGTAGCTACTGAGCATGAACAGGCCCTGGAAGAACTACTCCCTACAATTGTTTACAAGGAAAACACCTAACAACCTGAATAAACTTGGACATATCAACCTGAACAGATAAGTTTCATTGTTTCATAACAGTTGGATCTCTTAAAAATCTTTGAAAGTATGTCAGAATTACACAGTGGCTTTTATTACCTTTAGGCTTAGTATCCAGTGTGTAAAGAGCTACTTCCCAAAATTGAAGGGGCACTTACAGCAGAAATGCTTTTCCCTTTTGTACAGCAGAAATCTACTGACAGGGCAACCAGTGTCAAAACGCGTGGAACCCGTTTCTAAATAAATGTAGGTAATTAAGGATGGAGGGGAAAAGTAGTTTACTCTTGGAATTTTTCCCCATTTTTTTTTCTAATTGCTTGTTTATCTTATTGTCTTTTCATGAATCTGAGCTTCAAAATCTCTCACCAATTTTTCTCTTCCACTGTTCAAGCCTGGGTCCTATTATATGGCACAAACATTTAATGACACAAATATTTATTGTCATGAAGAATTATTTCCAGACAAAAAGCTATTACGAGAACCCATCTAATGATATGAGTAATGTGACACACAGTGACACCATTCCTTTGAGGCTTTTTTCTGTATTACTGGCTTTCCCAACCAGCTTTTAAGAGCATGATGAACCACTTACTGATTATGAACAATCTCATCAGCAGTAACAACGTCCTCGAGACTCAGTGCTATGTCTCCTTTGAAATACTTCTATCAATAGCCAAGGATCACATTGTAATTATCAAAGGCATCAGAGGTAATTCAAACGATTTTGTAGCCTATTACAAGTACTTTGGATATACTGCATCCTTCCCTGGTTGCAGATGACCCAGATGTGCTTCAAATTTAACACCTCTGACCTACACAACCCTGCTCATAATACAAAGTAGGATATCTCATTTTTATGGCTCTCCTGGTTTCAGCTGGCATAGAGTTAATTTATTCTCAGTGCTGTGTTTTGGATACAGAATGATAATGGTATTGATGACACTCTGATGGTTTGGATTTTTATAAGTCTTGTTCATAGTAAATCAAGGAATTTTGGTTTTTTGGCCCTCCCACTCTGCCATTGAGGAGGTCCACAGAAGAAAANGGGAGGACCAAAAAAAAAAAAAAAAAAAAAAAAAAAAAAAAAAAAGAAAAAAAAAAAACAACCAAAAAAACAATTGGAGGGAGCATAGCTGGAACAGGTGACCTGAACTGGCAAAAGGGTTATTCCACACCATAGTACACCATGCTCAGTATATAAACGGGCAGTCACATGGAAGGGGGGGCCAATCTGGGTTTGGGAACAGGGTCTACATCAGCCAGCAGCTCACAAGCAATCATATTGTACGTCACATCAACATCTTACTTTGCTTTCAATTATTAAACTATTCTTACCTAAACCCTCAACTCTTACTGTTGATTCTCCTCCCCTGTCCACCAGAGCAAGGGGTGGAGAGTGAGTGGCTGATGGTGCTTAGTTGTCAGCTGGGCTTAAACCCCAATAATAGCTTATATATTCCTAGGAATATTCCTAGGAAGAACTATCCCATCACTCACAAAAGCTGAAGTTAAGCACTAGATGGGGTTTTCTTCTCTTTAAATTTCTAAATAGGTACTTTCTTTGAATTATTTAAATACTACATTGATGTACAGAGAATTATCTGTTTCTCTGAAGAATGACTGTGACCCTGAGAAAAAGATTGTCATATTCCCCACAACTGCATAGCCATAAACAGATGCCCTTCACAATAGTCCACCAATGTGTTGTAGTCATGATTATTGTTGGGACTCCAGTTCTTTCTCTAAACCATGCTTTGAACACTGATTGTTACTTATTGAAAACAGAAGTAGGCATCTTTCTTGTGAAAGTTGTGTGCAAATCAACACTTTGGATATATTATTTAGCTTTTTGGAGAGCACCAAAAATTCTGAATTGGGCAATATCTACCAGGAAAAGTTTTCAAACAACATTACCATTCTTAACTAAATACCAAGCCTCCCAAATGACTTAAAATGTATACTCTCGATTTTATTTGAAAAACATGATCTTTAAAAATAAGATTTCACAGGTCAGAAATTACTTTACTTATTTTACTAATCTACTGTAGAACTCTACAGACTGCTTACGAGAAGATAAGCTGTAATGGAGCCACCTTCCTCTCTTTCTCTTTCCTTGTCTCTACATGCACCCAAAAATGCTTTTTTAAGCCATACAATCACCTCTTAGCAGCAACATACCTCTAACAAACATCAGGGGCTAGTTTTCAAGAAGAAAAAGAGCTTATGCTCTTATCAAGCTCCCAAGTACATCATGTCACTCCTCATTCCTCACCTTCTCGCTTCCCTATCACACTCCTGGCAGCTCACCCCTTCTCAGGGGTGAGGCTGCAGAGCCACACCACAGCCAGGGTTGGGACTACATGTGCACAGGCACATGTACACACCTCCCCTGGCCCAGGAGCCTTGTCATGTCAGACCCCCTCCAGCACATGACCTGCACGGGACCACCAAGTGACCAAAAATCTTGATGAGGCCCAGCTAACTTCTTCATGTGACAATTAAACTTGGCCCTGCTCACAGATATGAAAAGAAAAAATTAAATCTCTCCCAAAGCAGGCCCTGAACACTTGTTGCTTGCTGTCAGCATCTTCATTGACGATGTGCCTTGTTTGTCACCCAGTTCAACGTGGGGAAGCTGAACCATATGCTCTGCGACCATTAGTAAACCCACAGCACTTGTCCACAGGAAAAAAAATTCTGTGTGAATGCTGATGAGATCTAACACTTTTTTCCCAAGCAACCTCATTTATAGTCCTGCACTGTATATGGGGAAAAATATTTGATAAACAAAACACCTTTCTATGATCCCAGACCCATTGAAAACTGACTAATCCAGCAGTGGGTGAGAAGAGGATGCACGGGAAGAATGTTGCAGAAACACACCACAGCAACAAATCATTGTGAATAATTTAATAGCTGCCAGAACACCACATCCTTTTTCTCACACACAGAAACATCAATTTCAGTGTCTTCAGATCGATACCTTCATGTTTACGGACTGAGGAACTCTGCACTGTCATCAAGCACTGCTTTAAGCAGCTGAGACTTTTAAAGCAGGGACAAACACTGCAGAACAGCTATGCTGTACCATTCTGTTACTATTATTTGTTTTCTCAGTATGCTTCCCAAGGGAAAGAAGTGCACTCCACAGCGTACAAACAACATCAAACCATTATCTTCAAAGCATGATAAAGACACCAAAGTGAAACATAATTCTGAGGATGACCTTTATGTGCTATTATCTGCAGCGCAGTAATTAATTTTATCTGTTATGCACAAATGAAATGAATATAGTCTTTTCAAAATATGTGAATGAATGGATGAAAAAATGAATAAATAAATAAATGGAAATCAGAAGAAGCCTCTTCCAATAAATCTCCCTTTGTTTCACTTTGTGAAGCTGTACACAGGGCCAAAAAAAAAGAAAAAAACCCCTATGTCTATGTTTTGAAGTGCACACTTGTTCACTCTGAAGAGTTACAAAGAATATTTTGGCTTCAGATGCCAAGAAACCCTTTTAACAAATGGAGCTTGATTCAATCTGTCATCTAATGGGGGGGGGGGAAAACCCTGATGTCATTCATGCTTTCAGACACCTGCAAAAACTTGGTGGTGCAGGTATTTTCTGGGTAAGGGTGGGCTTGGTGGACTGTGCTACTTGTCACCTGTGAGTGACAGATCTAGCCAATAATGGAGTAAACTGGGAAGTCAAAGAAGAAGGCTCTGCACAGCTGTTGTAAGGCTGTAAGCAGGCTCAAACAACTGCTTAAACCATAAAGTTTCTAACAAGACAAACCACACTTTAGCATAGCACACAGCCTAACTATTCTTAAAATAGACCATCACTGGCAGATGATGGTCCACACAAAAACCAAACTGGCATTCTTGCATGCATTTTAAAGAGTTTTGTTCCTATCACTCCTCCCCAGATTTTAGCAATAGAAGTGCTCCTGACCTTAATCCAATCGTATCATACCTTGTATTTCTCAAAAGAAGTCCCAGAAAGGAATTAAGCAGAGTGAAGAGATCCACTTGGCTTTGGCTTTGCAAATACCCTTAGCTCTTCCCCCTGCTGAGTACTAGTCACCAACACCTGTTAACAATTTTAAGGTAATAGTCCACCAAATAATTACAGATGCTCAGAGATTTGGGTTTTGGTTTTTTGGGTTTTTTTTAAATCAGAAGTATAGGCATTTTTTAGTTGTTACAAATATGAAAATTTAATGTTACCTCTCCTCTCCCCTTTCCAGTAAAATGAGTATCATAAGGAGACAGATCTTCCCCAAAGAAAGGGATGATTCACTTCAAAGTGCCATCTTAACTTTTGCAATGGTGTAACAGTAGTGACTGTGGTCACTTTTTATCTTCCTTCTGCTGATCCATTCATTGATAGGAGTGAAGTGTTTTGGCGGTGAAGTGTTTTGGGCACACTGAAGTCCTCTCTACTTTTCTTAAGTGCAGGACAACTATTTTTAAGCCCAGGGCTCAGCCACACAGTACTTATATGGTGCTAACTCCACACTCTGAAGTCATTAAAAATTTTAAGGATCTAGTTTGGGGATTGTCTGCACATTAGGCCAATGGCCCCTGTTGGCATCTAATTTGCACTGATCACTCAATCATGTAAAGCTGTATGTTAATTAGGCCAATAAGTGAAATGTACTGTGAGAAGATTTAAACTTTGCAAAGCTGACAAAGATTACTAAGTATCAAACAAAAGGAGAACAAAAGATCCCATTTAAATTGAATGATTAATTGTATGAAGGATTTATTTTTAAACCATTGCTGTTGTTTTTTTTTTTAATCCTTAATTGAAAAAATAAGTTAAATGCAAAAACAGAGAAAACTCTTTATTCTCCTGCAACAAACAGTGGTAGCTCCTGAAACCAGAAATGTCAACCCAAACCAGTAATAAAGTAGCACAATTGCTCCTTACTTTATAAAAAATATTTCAATACTTTGGAGCATTTTTCCTTTAAATTTTGAAATTAGAATAGTACATTACAAGGAGAGTTTTTATTTTAAAATATAATTTTATTTAAAAATTATAATAAATGTGTAATCTTCATGTTCATAGTGAAAGGCTTGAAAATATCACATGAAAATGGGTAATAAAAAGTTATTTTAAAAAATTGTTTTCATGGCAAAATATTACATATATTTGAGAGACATTTTTTATATTTTAAGCAAGTGTATAAAAGACAGTTTTGGTGCCTTTTCATTGCTTTTAAATTTTCAAGCGTTTAAACTCTTTACCGTTATGATTCCACTTACTTTGCAGGTGGAGAGGCATAAAATAATTTGAGACCCAAGGGCTCAGAAATGTTTGGTAGCTTTATTTTCTTCCACATTGTGTAACCAAATGAACTACTACCAGACTGCATTTTGAGGTTTTGAATATGATTGCTCTTGCTGATGCATTTTTAGGTTTCTCAATTCAGAAAAAAAAGAATGTTACCAGCACTTTTTTCTTTTTAAAAGAGGTCCACAACTTGGGAATTAACTCCATAACTAGTCCCAGAAAACCCTAAATTGTTGGTATGCTGCAGACATGTTTAAGCTCTTCTCTTTAAAAGAAATTTGCTGATTTTATGTGCTACACATTCCAAAGCTTATTATGTTGAGAACTCCCGCATTCTTGGGAGAATAGGCATCACTTTATCCTGCAAGTGATCTCAGGGATTACAGTAAGAATTTTAAAGGATAAGAGACATTACTAGACTTGAGTAAAGGAGGAAAAATCTGGTTAAACTTAAACATGAGATTTTCAGAGATTTTACAAGTCTCAGAAGGATTACTGAGTTAAACAATGCTCTATTTTAAAAATTTCTGTTCTATTCTATGCAAAAAAACATGGGTTATACGCCAGGAGTGGAGTTGTGCTAACATAAAAAACTCCCCATTAACAATCCTCAGTTGTATTTTAAGCCCATTTGGGGTTTTTTGTTCAAGATGATATTTTGCTGTTTTAAATTAACACATTGTGTAAGGCTGTCATTTTGGTTTTTTCTACCAGCAGGTAGACACAAAGTTGATTGCCTAATTAAACACTAATGCTACAAGAAACAAATTAGCACCAAACCTCTTTAGAAGAAAATTGCATAAAGGCATAAATAATCAGTTAATAAAATCATAGAAGTCAAATGAATCATCTTACAAAAAAGAAAATAATGCATTTCAGCATGTTGTCATCCCAAAGATATACCCTTTCAAAGAAGGCTTTTATTTTTACAGTCGACATTTACATTTTGCTTTTAAATTGCTATGAAACATATGAGAATTTGTTATTAAAAGAAATTATTTATTTCCTTTTGCCATTGGTATGCTGTATAACTGCATTTTCCATGCTGTATATCTGATTAGTTCCTTTAGTTCATGTCATAATTTTATTTTTACTGGAGAAAAAAACCAAAAAACTTAATGTATTTTGCTTTTAAACATCAGTTTCTGTCATTGCTAGGAGATGTTTATTGCATCTAGTCAAGCCTAAAGAAGATATTCCTATTGATTATTGGACTTCAACCAGTATAATAATTTACCACTAATTCTTATTTTGATAAGGTCAAACTGGAGGCAAAACATTCCTTGGATGGAAAAAAGACAATGAAATAAAACAAGATCTGTCCAAGAAATTCCATATAACATGTACTTTTCCTGAAATGTACACTTCTAAAGCTTCCAAACACAATTCAATAATTTTAAATAAATAAATTCATTAATTAAAGTAGCACTTATCAGTTTTAATTTATTTGAATATATCCTTCCTCATTCACAGAACTTACTGTATAAAAAATTGCACTTGAATTGGGAGCTCAGGCTTAAAAGAATCAATATTCAGTAGGTTGTGCAATCTGTCCAGATCTCTTTAGATAACTTTCCACTGCTGTGTTTGAGGCAAGACTGAACACCATGATTTCAGAATTACTAAAATCAAGACAAGAGCAAATGGCTAAATCAAGTTAAGACGAATTTTCTTGCTGAAATTACGTTTGGAAGCAGAAATTTATGTGCTAATAAACTCCATATTTAAAGTCTCTGTGTCTTGCTGCTTCACGCTATGTATATACTGAAAAACTAACTTTTTTTTTTTTTTTTAAATTAGGACTTACTACCATTAACTCTTTGGGTGATTATATAATGTCTGAAACTTAGTCATTTATAAAACAGGGGGGTTTTATTTAGCTTTCAAATTTCTTCATAAAAACTTTAAATGTATTGTGACAGAAATAGAAATTTGTATTCTTTTGATTGTGGGCTGTAGAGTGTGACTCAAGTCAGAGGAAATTTCACTGAATATAAACAGGACTGACTCTTTAGAAGTGGCTAACAAGAAGGAAATTAAAAATTTTNGGGGTTGATCTGCTTGTTTTGCATGCTGCCCTACATCTGACAGTCATTCGTAAGCGATTGAGAAATTTATTCTGCACAAAATCCAGTAACTCTTACTGCTATCTCANAGCTTTCAATAGATGATGTTAAGCTTTGCTGAATGCTGCAGTAAAAAAGATGGCAAATACGTGGAAATAAATGCTCATCCTAAATTTCATTTATCTCTAGACAAGATAATGTCTACAAATAGTGTCTACAAATATAAATCTTAGAAATCTACATCTTAGCTGCAGATGAAGATACCCTGAAAGTTTTGCTTTCAGTCAAAACTGAAAGCAGGTTATACAGTGTGCATTCTTATATTTTAAAATATTCCAAATTATTTTAAAATATAGCCAAAGAATCATCATATTCTTTTCACTGAGGTTGTGTAATAACAAGTAATTTGNAATATTTTTGTAATATCAAAATGTAGACTTTAATAATTTTAGATGTTCTTTCGTTCATCCCTCACGTTCAACAGGCTTGAGATTCTGCACCCTGAAAATATTGCATTCACCTCTCTAATCTGCCTGCCTTTAATACTGGATATGTTTAAATTTTATTTATTTTTTTCATATTTATTGTTCATTGTCAAATTTATGNATCAGTGGTCACCTGAATATACGGTCACCAAGAATATATACCCTTTCAAACAAGTAACTAATTTTAAGAAATGTTACATGATTGACTCTTAATAAAGTTTCTATCCTACTGTGTGGCAGACAGCAGAATTTTTTTTTTTTCATAGTTAATTCATCAGTATGAATAATTATGCAAAATATGTAGTAAACCAACATGCTT
>VWZN01009530.1:127477-160605 GCA_013396955.1 Regulus satrapa
AATATCATATAGCAATATATCCAATATACCAGAAAGATCCTACCTGACCCATTTCTCTTTCTCCTGCTATTCATTTGACATCAGAAAATACTGAGGCACAAGTGCATTGCAAAAAAAAAAAAAAAAATCCCCAATATTTTATTATTGAAAAGCATTTGAATCTTATGATAGGTAAATGATATTTTTTGAGATTATAAATTACAATATCATTGTTACCCCTCCTAAAAGCTGCAGAATAATCACAGTGTGCAAAAACAGACTAGCAACAACACCCATGAGATTTATGGTCATAAAACACTTTTACTTTGTTGCAATATATTTACATTTAAAAGATGCAGTATAATTAATCATTATGGCAGGAAATGAGGAAAATAAAAAGGTGACTGCTGATTGTATTTTAAATGCATTAATTCTGAAATAAGCCTGATACAAAACCAAAAACAAAACAACAACAACAACAAAAAATTACTCTGCCTGGACAAATAAATTATAAATTAAATAATTCATCATTTTTAGTCCTCAGTTAGGAAAATGATTATTTCATTCCAAAAAAGTAAGGGTAGAATCATCAGATAAAAAAATTATCTTTCAGGAGGAGCAGCCATCTAAATTAGATTGCCCCTTTATGAGTAAGCAGAAAAGATTACTATGGGACTAAACAAATCCACAGAAAAAGGACTGGGAAAACACACCTTTACTGCAGGAAAAATCTCAAAGACAGAAGCTAAAGACTTCTACTCTTTTAAGAACTTCACATTCCAGAATTCAAGAATTTGGTTGTGGATTCCTATTACACTGAAACAAATGCAAGTGAGAAAATATATATATGGTAGCAAAAGGCAGATGTGTTACATGGATGTTTCCAAAGATTTTAGAGAAAGCAAAGTATAAAATATTAGTACTGCAAGAACTACTAGCTCTGGTGATTTTGACAATACTTGAAAATAAATGGATCTGACCATAAAACTGTTTTTTAAGAATGTCAAGCTCAGAAAAACATAGAAGCATCCTACCATCTATTCACTACTTACACGGGACTAAAACAAGATGTAGACTCATGATTTTTTTGGCTTATCCCAAAGTTTGCTCAAAACTCTTTAACCATCTAGACAAAAATCAAACCACAGCAAATGGCGGGCTTGCTAGTAGCAACATTGTACTGGAACTCATTTGTTAAGCTACAATTTTATATTTAAGAAAAGGAGACATGGGGTAGAGACACAGAAAAGAAAGGCAAAATACTGGATGCTTTCCATTTCTCTAAGTTAAATCCAAATGTAACATCAAGATGATGCTAATATTATACAAGCTTGCTGCACTGCACCAAACTCACAGAACATACTGCACTACTTAAAACACTGCCACACTCTCTCTACAAGCAGGCTGACATAAAAAAGCCTCCTAAGTTATTTCTAGCATTAAGCTGTTCATCAGTCAGAGAAGGCATTCATTTCATCATCTTTAAAGGGTGTAATATTTTGCTGTGTTATCCATTCATTGTTATATATCCAACATTACATGATCTGGAGAAGAAAAATCCAAAACAATTATGGTTTTCCACTACACAGAAGCTTCCTTTTGTGAGCAAAAAGACAGTTTCTTTATCTGCATTATTGCCATTAGGCCTGCAAAGGACTTTCTATCATAGAGGATCACACAATTTTACAAAACATAGGATCAGTTGGGCAATAAGTAGTATAAATGTCATGTTACACTGCAGGAACAAAAGAAAAAAAGTTTAAATATTTATAAGACATATATCAACATTTGTGCAGTTAAAACATAGAAATCTGATTAATTCTACAAGAGCTTTAATAATAGAACTCACAGAAAGGCCTCTTCACAGAAGAAACATACAATATTTGCCTCCCCCACCAGCTTAAATTTTAAACCATGGTAATCCCAGCATCTAATATTCAAATCCCAACCCAACATACTGGAAGAGGATGTAGTATATCAAGAAGGTCTATTCCCATGCCATATACACATCCTACATTGTACCTGTGGGTTATTACAGCTTTTATCTGCTCATTTATCCTTATGTTTAGACTATCCTGGAATTCTCCATATCCCTAATAGTGGGACGAACAGATATTGTCAGGTGGATTTTACATGTTAGCTGGCTAATGAACACCTCAGAAAAGGACTTTGGTTAGATAAACATCTACCTGTTGGGCACAAATATACTGAGCAAAATATAAAGTCTGAGCATTGGCAAACTCTCCTTCAGAGTGTTAAAATGTTAAAGATGTTTCTTACAAGGTTTTAGCTAGGTGTGTGTAGCCATGTTTTAAAAAGGAAGAGCATCACCCAAAGGATGCAAGGCAAGCTGTACAAGCTGGCTTCACGGCCAGAGGCCATCTCCTGGCTCACTTATTTACCAGTAAAGACATAAGAAGTTCAACCTACAAAGAGGCTGAAAAGTCATTTTTACATGTAGAGAACAGGAGATTTTGACACGTAGACAATATCAAATACTTTTGCAATGGCAAGTAACCAGTCAGTTAGAAGTACCAAGATGATTTCAGCTGCTGACCTGTGGTCTGTGCTGCAGAAAAGAGGCAAAAAAATCTACAAGGTCTGTGGCTCTCAAAGCCAGTATCCCCAGCTTGTGCACTCTAAGTCTTTATAGGGACATATCATCTCATAATGTTCTACTTAGAGTAACCCTGTAAGATTTTATTTTTTTTTCAAATAAACACCCTTCAGTTTCTTGCTCTTCTTACCATCAACCAAGACTCTGTCAAGAACCACAGACACCCTCAGGAAAGGTAATGCAGACCCCAGCAGATCTGCTCGAGGCACTGATTTTTCCACAGACTATCATAAATCTCCATTTTAAGATTTAAAACTGATGACAGATGCCAGGCCAGATCGCTCTCCCTCAGGTGCACTGGGGTAAGTGCCAGGGTCAGACAATTTTGTGCTAGAAGCTGGACAAGGAGCATGACCTAATTCTAGCACATGTACACTTCTCATGCCAGAAGTATCTCCAGTGGTGTTACTAGCAGTGTCCCATATGGCCTATTTCTGTTCTCATTTTGATACCAAAACCCTGCTCATTACTTATACGCCAACATCAAATCCAGTGGTTTTACCGGTTCTGTGACTTCTACCAGGTGGATCTCTAAGGAAGGTCAGGAAATCTAATCAAATAAAATGGAATAACTTGCAGAACACCAATGGCATTATTATATATAAGCCAAATTTGTTGGTAGTGATTTTCCACAACCAAAGAAAATAAATGCCTTTTCTCCATTGATAGTACACTGAAGTTTTCTGTTTATAAATCCTTAATGAAAAGTATACATGGACACTGGAAGCATTTCACAGACTCCTCCATGACAATGAACTTGCATTCATAAAAGCCTTCTAGCACTTAGGGAAAGAGAGTCCCTGAAGATATGAAAACAGTGAAAAAGAATAGCAGGGATTAGAAACCAGAGAAATGTAAGCTATAAAAGTAAGGATGAGGGAAAGAAAAATGAAGAAAATGAGAATGCCATGCTGTAGTTGTACTGAGGTATCTGCAAGTCTTAAATACTTGTCACTCACATAGGAAAGGAGAGGAGAAATAAGTCAAAAATATATTATGTATCTACAGGAAGTGTATTTTTATATTTAAAACCATCTGTCTTACAAAAGTTCAGGTCGCATCATTGAGTTAGATAATTATAAGCCCTTCCAAAGACCCAGTTTTAGTAAAAAATACTAACTTCATATGAGTTCCTGGCCTGAAATAGCTGTAGGCTTTGCTCATGCATGACAAAGGCAAAATGGATGTGATCAAAACCCCTTCCAGCTCAGAAATTCCTGCTCCCTAAGGGAAGGTAGAGTTGCAATTGCAAGACTGCTCCAAGTCACCAGGATTCTGATAGCCACAGGGTCCAGGATTCAGAGCGCAATGACAGAGTGAACAGCATCCCCCCGAGGATTTGTGTGCTGAGGTTTACTTAACAACTAGTGAGACAAGAGTTTTACACAACTTGATAATGAGGTGCTCACACTTCCACTGCCCCCATGCCCCCACTGCCATGGTTACTAGACCTTCCATCTCTTTCCGGCAGGAATATTGCTGCTGGTTCAGGACATTCAGGCAGAAAGTCAAGTTAGTTCCTACCATGTCACTGCTCACCATGATCTATGTTGGCTGCTAAAAGACAAGGTCCCTGGGTGTCCCCTGGTACCCATCTCCAGTTGGTCTTTGTGAGGTCGTTGGTCTTTGAGATCACTTCCATGATTATTCTTCCAACCAAGTTCTTCATCTTCATCTTTCACAGCTCCTTTCTTCTTTCAGAGATGTGTTTATTTTCAGAAACATTTCTTGACATCACCTCTTCTTTCCAGCACTTCAAGCCATGAGTTTTCCTGCTATAAATAGTCTCCATGCAGAAGTGTGTGATCAGACACTCAATTGTTGTTTCTGGCTCATGTTTCTCTTAGCTGAAGAACTGAGGACAAGACCCTGCTACTTAGTCCGTATGTCCAGATGTTACCAAAGTTTACAAACAACATATGGTGGTTGCAGCCAGCAAGTAGCAGGTTTTTGCTCAAGAGTTCAGCAACTCAATTTGAGACACCCACCCGTGCACGTGAGTGCACAGTGTTATCTTCCCCCTCATGGCATTCACTGTCCAATCCATTTCTTCATCTAGGACAGTTATTCCACCTCATATCAGGGAATGACACCAAAAATTAGAAACAGTATTTTATAGATGCAATACATACCTGAGAGAGTACAAATTCCTGCTCTAAAGACTAACTTTAATGATATTAGATGAACATTTCTCAGCTCAGTCTCGGACCACAGTAGCTCCTTCTCATCTGGTAGTGAGCTTGCTTTATATGAAAACAGGAAGTCAGAAAAAAGAGAAGCTTCCCTTCTCCTTACTGAGATATTCCTACCAAGTGGTACTGGGCAATTTCCTGGGAGTTAGGTTTGGCTCACTAGGAAATTGAAGAAACATTTTCTCCTTGCTGCCTGAGCAGCTCATTGTGTTCAGATCAGATTAGCAGAGCTCCAGAGAGTAAAGGAGAAGAAGTTTAAGTCCAAATGGCACTTAAGTACAAGACATTTGATCATATCAAGAACCATAGAGGCATTATCTTCACAGAAGTCAGGTGTCTAAGAAATTCTGTAGTCCAAGAGAGCAGAACTCATGCTGCCCTTCCTAGGGTAGGGAGGAGGTCAACCGCAGTTTTCACATCACAGCTTTGTCCACTGGCTTCTGAATTCTGTGTGAGACATCTGCATTTAAATTTTCAGAAAATCCTTTTGGGTCCAGCTTTTTCTGTTTCAGATTCCTGGAATGTGCTTGGTACTACCATTAAAAAGTCTCAGCTGCAAAGACAGTGATTGATGTGATCAAACAAGGTATCCATATGACTTGCCAGGTAGAATACTGTTATACATTCCTCACTCTTGCACAGACACCAGCACAAGCCTGGCTTTCTCCTTTGCAGTAACAAGGGAGAGACATGCAGAAGAGGTCACTTTACAGAGGAGAAGGCAGCAACGGGAGTTGCTGCCTAATAAGATACAGTGAGATAGGGTGAGATAAAAAAAGTACACAGGATTCAAAAGGATCTTGAAATACAGGGGTTTCTGTTTGGAAATAAAAGCTAACAAGAAATTCTTACAGACTCTCATATTCTTCTTTCAAAAGATTCTGAAATGTTAAAATTATTTTGCAGTATCCATTGCCACCCTTCCCACAAGCATTAGGCTCAGAGAGAAAATAATTCATGCTCAATCCTTTTTCAAAGCAAGGCAACCTGACAGGCTACAAAGAACTTGTCAGGTCTTCTCATGGAGGCCAGTTGTTTAAACATTCTCCTGCTTGTAAAATGCGTGGTGAGGTCAGCAAGCACTATCAATCTTCTTAGAGAACAATGAGCACTAATGGGATGCTTACACTTGATTGTGAAGCTCAAAGTCTGCCCGAATGTGTCCTGCCTCAAAATGCTCTGACAAGGAGTCAAAAATATTCCAGACATTTTTGAATGTGAACTGGTGTCATGAAATGTTCCATCAAGGTTAATGACATAATCTTTTAAGGTGATAAGGCAAATCAAACAAGAGTTAAACTTCTCTTTGTTTAAAGAATTTTTGTTGCTTGAAATGACAGAGAGGAACGAAGCCCTCAGACTGCACTGCAATCATCCACTTTCAAGGCAGACATAGAGAACTAAAAGCCAATGCCACATAAATATTACAAAGCACCAGTGCATACCTTTTATGCATGGTTCAGACCCTGGTGTTACTTTATCTCAAATGTTTAAGACGTCATATTAATTTTGACTGAAATATCAATGGTTTTGGAGTGCAGCTGAAATAATAAGCTTGTTACAACACTAAAGTTTTGTTCATGCTTTCTATATTTTAAATGAAATGGAGGAAATTGGAAAACTAAAGATTTTCTGAATGGCAAATTGTTCTAAATATGAAACCAAAAATGCAATGCAAATAGTTATTATTACCCCCTCTATGCATATATGTAGACATATTCTTTTTATAGCTTTTTAGAATGACAGCCTCTGTGTTCTACCTCAGCAAATTCTGCTCAAAGGGACTGGAGATTGTACCCACTCTGAAGTTGCAGACAGCTGTGAGGATTTCCCACAGTTCTGTATTATACCTCGTATTTCCAGCATCTGCTGAAGACTGACATCAAGAGTAAGTCCAGGAGAAATGTAAACCATAAACTAGCATAACATAATGAAGGTCCTTGTAACACCACAAGCCAAAGGGCAAGGTGGTTTTCCACTACACATAATGCTACATGTTGTCATGGGAAAATATTTTAATATTGATGGTCTGCTGAGTATTACTATTTTTATTACAATAACAGCATAAAAGTCAACATCAAGAACCCAAGTCCCTGTCTTACCACATTCAGTTCAAATATTTCTATTAGGAAGATGAAGTTCTCAAGATCTCAAGGCATCACAGCAAACCAAATGATGAAGATTATAATCAGATAATATCCTCTATACAGTAGCCATCTGACTTTACTCAGTCTTGTAAGATACAGCACAAAGCATCTGCATTAGATCTCACATCGTTGCATCCGCATAGTATATAGACAGATAACAAAGGACAGACTAATACTGAGAAACAACTTCCTCCAGAGGAATAATCTTCATTCCTCTCTGCCAAAAAGTCACAAGAGATGACAATTTTAGCCCCTACCTTTAATGCAATTTGCCTCACAGTAGGAGAAACAGAATTGTTCAGCCCATAAAAATGACACAACCAGTAACAATTGTACACTATCTGTGTAATCACCATGCTTTAACTGCAGGACACAAATCCAAGGAAACTGTTTTCCTTTCTGTATAAAATGATTGCAAAGGACAGCTGCTCTGCCTAAAGGTGAGGTGAAATGATGATACCAAATGCTTTTCCATTCATGAGAATAGCTGTGAAGAGGGTGTATGGGGTGATAATTGTCTTATGACTTCTGAGCTCCCTAAAACAGGGAGTTTACAGAGGACCTGTGAAAGGATGGAGGCAAGTAAAGGGAAGAAAATTAACTTTAAAATATCTCATTACAGTTACAGTCCCATCATCTTCTTCTCATGCCTCTCATGTACATGTTGAAGCTTCTTCTGAAGAGACTTGGAAATCAATGCACTACTTTTGCCAAGAATAGCACAAAAATTCTGATACAGGAGGGAGAGGGATTACTGAGCAGCTCAGAGTGTTCTGAATAGAGAGATCTGCATGTTTGCATTATGGCTAATGAGAACCAACTGCACAAATTGTGGTAATTTGGTCAGCCAATAATGGCTGTTTCCTGGGACAGTTTAAGTATTTGTATACAGCACTTTCCCTGGCCAAATCTGTAGCACACAGACAGAAGCAGAGCTCAGGTGCTGATAATTCTCAAGTAGAATAATAAGATAGTTGTTGGCAGCAAGGTTGTAGCTGGGTATCTGTGCTTTTGAATCTCCTTGTCAGATTTAGGTAAACAGTAGTGTAGGATATCTGAAACTGCTCTGATCATATCTTTCTTCTTCAACCAAAAAATAACCAAAGCAATATGCATGTTATGAAAAGAAAGCAGGAGGCCGGAATCTGGCCTCTCTAACTTGCATGTGTGTTTTAAAGCACTGATAAAGCTTCACAGCTGAAGTGTCAAAGAGGCTGATACAATCAATGGAATAAGTGCTTTTAAATATCCCCAAGACAGGTTTACCAGGTTTGCCCCCTACAACATAGGGAAATTGGATACATTCTCATGACCAGCTACTGCCTTCTAAACTTGCATTTGTAATTGTTGTTTGGCAAACAAACAAATAAAATACGGTGCAAGAATAAATTTAAATCAAGTTATTTATAATCAACAGCACATAGGCACAAAGTTTCATTCTTCTTCCACATTATTTGTGACTAATTAAACAACCTCCATAACATCAACATCCTGTAACCCTGAATCAGACACTCAGAGTGAAAGGGTTACATTGTGAGTAAAAATGTTTATTCCTGATAATTGCATAACATTCCTGTCCTGTCTGGGACCCTTTTTCAGAATTCTATAAAATGATTTGTGACAAAAAGGAAAAAATGCTTAAATTATCTTTATAGCATCTACAGGAAAGACAAGAAGAAGCCTGCAGAAGAAAAAATGTATTTATAACTTCTTTCATATTTCTCAATTTTTTTTTTTGTATTTTGAGGGAAAATGGTGGAATTAACATATTATCTAAATTGACTTGGTTTTGCTAGTTTATATTTTATAATATACATGAAACTATTTGCATGGATTCTTTCACAAGATACTGAAAGACAAGTGCCACTCCTCCTGGGTATTTCTTCAGTACAGGTAAGTATAATCTGCTGGGTTTTTTGGCTTCAACAAAAACCAGACATCTTCTGGCATCACCCAAAAAAGACATTCTTCAAACCAGTGGAATTGATTTCAGCTGGAACCAAAGTCAGTCCTACCAAAGTATGCAGTTGTTTTGCCTGCCCATTCAAATGATTACTTAGGTCCCAGCAGCATGAGGGCTCACACTGGCAAAAAAAAAAAAAAAAAAAAAAAAAAAAAAAAAAAAAAAAAAAAAAACCAAAAATCCATAATTTTTTCAACCGNGTGCCAGCAGCATGAGGGCTCACACTGGCAAAAAAAACCAAACAAAAAAAAAAAAAAAAAAAACCAAAAAAACCAAAGAAAAACCAAACAAGTCCAAAATCCATGACTTCTTACAGCTGGAAAAAGGTCACTGGAAGTAAATGGCAATACTTTCTGTGACAGTAGGTAATTCTGGAGCCTACATATCACCCTCATACAGGATTTAAAAAGACAAGGCCAGACTGCACACGGAAGTGCCTGAGGCACAGGGAGCCTCTATATGAATTTCAGCTGTATCCAGGGACTGAAATCATATTAATTTCAGCTTGTTCAGACCTGTCAATGGACTGGTCATCCTCTGCAGTAAACAGTTGCTGCGCAAGAGCTAAACCCCAGGAAATTCCCCGCTTTACCACAGCTTATTGGTAAAATCATTTTTACTAGACTTTATGAATACCAGTATTGCTCTCTTTCTATAGCTGCCTGAATCCCTCTGCTGATAATTTATTAGGCTTGTCTGTTTGAAAAGCTGCAGGTGGCAATAGAATATCTAGAAATTTGAGACATGTTCACAGTTTGACATGGTGGAGTTCATAAAACATAATTACTGTGGGGTCACATGAACATTGTATTATGAAGGTGTGGAAACCAATCTGATTTTATGAACTCCCTGTGTATAGCTTTGTTAAATGACAGCTTATATTTTAATTTTTATAATAACCTGACATATCTATTATTATTTTTATTTCCATTTATATATAAAATCTAAGGCAGTGATGGTTTCACTAAGTAATAGATATTCTTGAATATAGAAAAATCTTTCATTTAATGAGAACACCATCCAAGAAGATGCTTAGGTCAGGGAAGTGAAGATAGAGAGCTCAAAAATAAAAAGTAAATCATTATGAGACAAGGAACATCATTCCAGCTATCAAAATCTCCTACCTCCTACTGATCTAAAAGAAAAATTAGAACTAGAAAATAAAGTTTACTTTTTTAAAGATATGCTCTCCTCTATCTCTAGGTGAGTGGAAGGAGGGGATTTCAGCATACACAGCAGTAAACCAGATCCTGGATCTATAGCTTCTTGTACTAAATGAAAGTTTGGACTTGCTGAGAAGGGGGAGCTGGGTGTCTCCAGCATCTCAGGAAGCCATAGGAAAACCCAAGCCCCTGCATGGTACAGCTTTGGGCCAACAGTGCCCTCACAGGACCCCAGCTCCCCCTGTTCATTACACAGCCAAAACCACAGGGTCATGTTGAAGTCATCAAGAGACCACAAACCTTTTTGTGGTCAAAGAGAAAACAAGAAGGAAGACCAGAACTGAAGTGTTCCCAAATTAAAGGAAGCTTAAGGAAAGTGTGGTTTTGTTTGCAGAGCACCATATGGCAGGAAAACGTCCCTATGCAACATAATTTATGATTGTTAAATTAACTAGGGGTGCATTGTAAAAGGGTGCAATTTGATATTCACCCTCTTCTCTTACTGATGGCTGGTGGTTTGGAATACAATACCACTCAACCAGCTGCAGAATGTGTCCTATTTATTTATTTTTATCTAGCTTTTCATTGAGAGATTGCAGCAAACCACACGCAAGGAAATAAGATGCATGAGCAATTGTCACTTCTGTATTCTTTTGACATGAAATACAATTTACTATTCAGCATATCTGTCATCCTCATCTCCTCTCTTAGCTCTAGAAATTCCAGCCATATTGTAAATCATGAGTATAAACTGATATTCCCAGCATATCAAAGTATATATCTTCCATATGTCTTAGTGCATCCTGCATCATTTGAGGTTTGAAACATGCAGGAGAGAACCAATTTGTCTTTTCATTGAATCAAGCCCTTAAAGAAAAAAAAACAAAAGAAAAAGAAAGAAAAAGAAATTGAGATCCACAGTGAAAGGGATAAAAAAACTCTGGCAAAAAGCATAAGACTAAGCAGTGAATAATTTCATCTCAATAAATTATATCTGTAAGGAACAAGTCAAGCTCCCTATTTCCTCAAAAGCAATAGCAAATTCTAAAATTTCACTTACATATTTTTTTCTCCCAATTTTCCTATGCATTTAGGGTGGACACTTGATACAGTGTCAGCATAGTATTGGGAGAAAACACACAAAAGTATAAATCCTCAAGATAAGTCAGCGAGTTCCAGTAGCTCATCTATTTACCTTTTTTGTACTGTTCTACTATTGCTAAAGGTGCACCCCTAGTCCTGCTGTTGATTGAATTTGGGCAGGCAGCTGGCAAGGACAATTCATGATGTCCAGTAAATGAAATGTTAAATCTATATAAATTGAAAATTGCCATCTATACTCCGGACTTCTCCACTGCTGGACCCTGCCTTGGATGTCAAGTTTGACAATGTGGATGGAATAATTCACGTCAAAGTAAAAAGGCCATATTAGATGGTCTAAAAGTCATTCAGGGACTGTTCTGTAACTTCCATTAGGAGCACAAAAACCCCTGGGTATGCTATCAAGTGAACTCAATGCTAGGAACCATAGTTTCCTCATTATCTAACAGGATCTGGCTGAAGAACTGAAGGATGTATTCAAAGTGGTGGTTTAACTCCATGATTGCTGAGATACTTTGCAGGAGACCATGAGGGGCACCCTTTGAGGCCAGCTGGACCATTCACTCTGAAAGGAAGACAATCCTGGAGAATACTTAACCCCTAAAATCCAAACCTCTGACCAAAACTATCTGACTAGGGGGTCTCATACATGCAACCTGGAAGAGGTGACAGAGTCATGGTAGGGAGGAAAGGCATCTGTAATGACTCAGAGGTGACTACTGAGCTTTTGGAAGAAGTGGGGCTGGGGAGAGCTGCAGCAGCCCTGGCTGAAGAGATTTCCTAGAATTATAGAATATAAGGCACTAGACCAGGTTTCTGAAAGTCCCATCCAACCTGGCCTTAAAAATTTCCAGGGATGGGGCATCTAGAACTGCTCTGGGCAACCTGTTTCAGCACCTCACCACCCTTACAGTGAAGAACTTCTTCCCAGTATCTAATCTAAACCTACCCACTTTCACTTTGAAGTAATATTCTCCTTGTCCTGTCACTACACACCCTTATAAAAAGCTCCTCTCCATCTTTCTTGCAGTCTCCTTTCAGATACTAGAAGGTAGCCATTAGGTTGCCCCAAATTCTTCTTTTCTCCAGGCTGAATAATCCAAATTCTCTCAGTCATTCCTCATAGGAGAAGTTCTTCATGTTTCTATTCATCTTGGTGTCGTCCAGAATGTTCTCCTCAGGACTTGTTCCAACAATATCCTTCCTGTGCTGGGGACCCCAGAGTTGCATGAAGCCCTACAGACAGAGTCTCATCAGACTGCAGTAGAGGGGCAAAATCACCTCCCTTTACCTGGAGGTCTCACTGCTTTTGGTGTCAGCCAGGATATGATTGGCTTTCTGGGCTGCAAATGCACAAGGCCAGGTCATGTCCAGCCTCTCATGCATCAGCAGTCCCAAGTCCTTCTGAACAGTCCCGCTCTTGGTCTGTCCATGCCCCAGTCAGTGTTGATACCAGGGGTTGCCCCCAGTCCAGGTGCAGAACCTTGCACTTGGTTTTGTGAAACATCATGAGATTCTCTTGGGCCTACTTCTAAATGTCCAGATAGAGAAATCAAGCTAGCTAGGGAAATCCCCTCACTGCTTTTAGATCAAGACACAAAGACAGAAATTGGCAAAAGTGAATGAGAAAAGCTGTCTTTAGAGAGAAAGTGGCTTAGAAAACACTGTCTTCCCAGATCAGACTATAATGAAAGGTTGTTTAGTCACTAACTGACAGATTTGAGGTTATCAGAGGACAAGGAATTATTTGGGGGGTGGGGGGGTGGGGAGAGAGAAGGGTGGTTTGTGGGCTTTGAGGAATGTTATAAGCAAACACACACAAACTCTCTCCCTCCCCAGTAGCTCCACACTGATTCTGAAGCTCCTGTTATACTAGGAAAGGATATATTATTACATTAATTTGAAAATATTCTCTCTATTCATATTCTTAATCAAGCTAGACAAGCACCTTCAAGCTTATTATTGCTCCACAGTCTGTCTAAAGATGAAGACTGCAAAATCATGATTAAGTATACAGAAGAATATAGCTCAGGATGGACATTCCTTACACTGATCTGTCTGCAACAGCCCTTTTTTTGTTCATCCTCAGATGACAATTGAGCAGGAAAGCTAAATTTTCTTGAAGCTTTATATTTTATACTACAAACTTTGTCTATCAAATAATTAATCTTTATTCCTCTACTGAACCATCTTTTTCAGACAAAATAAGTTGCTAAACTATAATTATCAAAACTATTGTTCAGCATTTTACTTGCCTTAGAAAGCAAAGAAATACTGGTCATAAACCAGCTGGAATCTCTTCTTTAAGAAGCCTTTCAGGTGCCTTGATGACAGGGACCAAGTGAACATCTTTTCAGTGTTGATTGTGTATTCTGATTCCTTTGAAAGGGTTACAGCCTTAGTATATTTTAATCTACATACAAAATGAAGGTCTACATTTCATCCATTATCAGTTCTAGTAGCTGTGAATGGGAAATTAGAAAAAGACATCAACAACCTTGAGAAATCACCTTCTACCCTTGGAGGAAAAGGAGAGGGATGTATGTTAAGAGCAGGATGTCTCTTAATGTATAAACCCATAATTTTCCACACATAAATAAGTTTATCTGATTGCAACAAGTACTTAAATTAGAGATTCATACTGACCTTTTCTGAACAGGACAGTAACAGTTACCAACAGTGTTAAATAATGTATATAAAGACTCTGACCTCTGTATTCCCTCTAGACACTGTAAAACAATGGAGATCTACATGCAGATTTTGCCACACAAAGTCCCCAGTGACAGCCCACACTAAACCCCAGCAGGGAAACAAGATAACAGTGAGGAAATGAATAACATAACCTTGATTTTTTTTCTAAGTCATAAGAAAAATTGCCAAATACTTTCTGAGGGATAGCAACAAAAACAACTTTATTTTTCCATTTCACCTTCTATATATTATGGCAGAAAGAAGAAGAAAATCTATCCCAGCAGAAAAATTGTAATGGCTGTTTTACAAGTGTCTCTTAAAGGTCAGTGGGAGTCAGAGACTGTAGTGCAACAAGGCTCAAAGCTCACTGTACGAATTTTAGACATCAGAAATCACTACATATGGCTGGAAAGCTCTTGGCTGTAACAGTTACATATAATCTCCTTATTCTTACCCAAGATGAAGTTTGAAAAGGACTCAAAATTTAGAGAGATACGTGAGAGACAAAATTAAATCTACTCAAGTTTCTTGGACTTTCTGATTTGACTTTCTTTCATCATAAAATTTGAGAGGTTGCACTAATGAGAAAAGCCTGGGACTGGGGGTAAACAGTAGAAAGCATATATTGCAGATTATCACAAGTGGAGATGCAACATAAACAGGAGACACAGACAAAGAGACAGGCTATTCAAAAGTATAGATGAAAGCCCAGAGTAAGAAATCAGTCAGGGGAAGATCCAGCCACACGTGCTACAGGCCATGACTTGCAGGAGGATGTTCTAGCACTTAGGCCAGCAAGAAGGGGCTTTGACAAAGACTACCCCAGCGACAGTAAGCAAACAGGCATGTCTGGGTGGCACCATTTGGATTTAAGAAACACTGCAGTCCTGTTAATGTGAACTTTTCTCAGATACTTTTCTTGCAACAAAATTTTTAAAATCTCAAGAGCCCACATTGCCACCTCAACCACACAACTCAAAGGGAGCCTTTGAACATTGTATCACAACTTGCCAGATTCTTATGGTACACCTTCACAGCTAAATCACAGAAGTTTTCCCATTGCCTATTTGATATTTCATCACACAACTGATTTACTGTCCTCTCTAAAAAAAAAAAAAACCCTAGTAACTCTTCTGTGGACACTTTATAATGTAGACCCTTGATGCAGAAGGAATCACAGAAAAAAGATGGGTTTGCCCTGTAACAAAGTGGGTACCTTGCCAATAAGATTAAGATCAGCTCTTAACCCACAAAAATTAATTGAAAGTCCTTTAATTCTGCTGCCAAATTATAAAGGAGGATTTAGAAACTTAAAGGCTAGACAATGTTATTTCCTGGAAAAGGTTTCTCTTTGCTTAGTTCTTATTTTGCTCACTTGATGGACTTTATAATCAAGCTGGGCAGGCCTGGACAGAAGTTATTTAGGGGTCCTGCTGAGTCAGCTGCTTGCAGGCCTAAATATGCTACAGTGGTTTTAATGAGCCTGAGTAAGGGTGTCTGTAAAACCCTTAGAAGGGTGGAGTATTCCCAGCAGGATCCTCAGAAGTTGGTGACTACTACCCTGTAGGCTATGTATGGACATTCTTTGTGACATCTCCTTTGCCTGACTCCTCATCTTTCACATCAAGAGACTTACATTTGCAGCCTTTAGGCTATTAAACTAATTAAAATACACAGTGTTCAGGATGGAGAGGCTGCTGATCTGGCTTCTGTAAAGACATCAAAAAAAAAAAAAAAAAAAAAAGAAAAGAAATTACCTTTCCTCTGAGTCTGAATAAAATCAAATTATACACAGAGTAGATTAGATTAGAGAAGATCTGTTTCTTGAAGTTCCTTATCTGTTCTTTTTTCATGCTATTCAGTCAAAGCAGGCAGAGTCACTGAATGCTGTTTATATCTCTGAGCCTCATGCTTGCATAGGGATCAAATTCTGATCCTGTAAATGTTTTACTCATTCCAACAATGATATGTATAATCTTCATCTGACTCCAAAGCAGAGGATTTTAGCAAAAAGAGCAAGTAAACTGGGATGGATGTATAAGTGCATTAATGGCTCCTGCTAAGTCTCAGTGATCCTCTTACAGGTACACAGGCTATAATGGATCCCAAGGTAATGCCAAGCGCTTCCTGCATAGCTCACCCTCATGGCTGAACAGAAACAGTGCTCACTGACAAGATCAGGGAACTGAGTCTTTTTCAAAAATGCCTTAGTGGTTCAGAAGCTGACATGGTTTTCTAGTGGGCATGAGTGAGATGAAAGCTCATGTTCAGAGGAGCTCAGGGCTTGAGGACTCCATCAGAAGGAAATGTGAGAAAGCACCAAGCCCTTCTCCCAGCCCAAAAGCAGCTACACTTCCACATTTTATGAGAACCACATGGTTTCTGGGAAGAGGCAGTGCATTTTATCTCTCACCTGAGAGAGTCAGAAGTCCAAAGAATCAGAAGTTGCAGGTGAGCTTTTAGTCTCACACACCAGGGTGAAGGGTGCATGTGGGTTCACTGTTTTTCTGAATATATGGGTTGATGTTACTGCAAGCTGAGCAACCCTTGTATCATTAAGCAGTCACTGCTATTACAGCAGCAGTTCTACTCATGTCATCCTCTTCTATTACATACGTGGGGTTCTTTTTCCAGGATATCTTGTCATCTGGCAGAAACACAGCATGGAAACTTATGAAACTCTTGAATAAGACATTCTCATGCCACTGGAAAGAACAAACCCAAGAATTTAAATAAAAAATTAGTTCCTCCTTGACCTTTTGATAGGGAACATCTTTAAGGAATGAAAGTGTAGACAAGTGTTATTGTGTCATCCCCTGCTTAAGAGGCAGCTTACAAGCCATCATCAAGCAGCCTGTAAATTGAAAATATTACAAGTAAGTCAAAGTTGCATCACTTTTCCATGTAACAATTTACCACTTTTTTATCATTCTACACACACACACACACACACACACACATACACATGGGTTCCTGCATTGCCCTAGATTCACTTAGCTCTCTCAAATTTCCTGGTTAACTAGACAGACATTTGAGTATAAAATAGAGACAATAAATATTAAACAATAGGGACTCAGTTGTTTAGTTCCTTTAGAAATTGTTTTATTGCCTTAGCTTTATAAGATGTGTTTTTATCATTCTACTACACTGGGTAGGTTTGCTTGGAGACAGCTATTGTTATTGAGCTTTCTTTCATTGCTGAAAACTAAATACATTTAATAGTTGATGTAAGCATTTTTAAAATTATTAACTGTGTTTAGGACTTGGTTTTTCTTTGTTGTTGTTGTTTTGGTTTTTTTTTAAGAAGATATTTCAGTCAAAATAAGTTCAAATGCATAACATTGAGAGATAGCCCTATATATTCACACATAGAAAAATTCACTTATAAAAATGTTCCAGCTTTTAAGTGTACTATCTTTCTGATAGCAGGCTTCTAATTAGGTAATATTTGCTATATATATGTCTAAGACCTTACAGAACTATAAACAAAACCTCTACTGCTGTGGGACCAAATGTTTTTACTCTCACTCCTGAAATTTGCACACCATTTGAAAATGCAGTGGGTGGCTTCATATTTTATACTGAAGAGGACAGAGTACCAAAAATTGCCAGAAGCAAGCAAATTATTTGTAGCCGTGTATATTTATTCAAGGTCAGCCACCTGAAACAGCTGGGAGGTTAAGAAAACTGATGACCCTGACAGGGACATATTAGTGAACATTCAACAGTGTTCAAGTACAATTCAGATGCTTCTTCTGAATCCTGCCTTATCAGCTCCACAGCTGCTGGATGCTCACAAAACACTCAACTAACTTCCACATAAACAGTGCTGCTTGTGTTTATGTTTAAGTTTTGGAACTTTTTCCTCTACAATAGGGAAAAAGTATCTAGAATGATAGGAACTTTTTTTCCTCTGTGATGGGGAAAAGACAGTAAAAATGTAGGAAAAGAGAAAAAACCTCAGTGCGTGAAGGACAGAAGGATGGAAGAAAGGGATAAATGTCAGAAATGACATTTTGTTTTATTCTGAGTCATGAGCATATCAAGAGCTAAGCTTGTTTAGCTTAGCTTAGCTAAGCTTAGCTAAGAAACAAAAACCACCTCAAGGCTACCTTCTTTGTCAGCAATATTTTGCACCTTGCATAGGCCTTCAGAACAGTGAAATAAGCTAATTGCAAGATAAATTTGAGTGGTGAGGATGAATAAATTTTTATTTCCTCAGTTAGCACCATATTTCCCTGAATTTATCTAGTCTATACATGTATATCAGAATAGTATAGAGTGATGAGACCTTCTCTTCTTCTTAGTCCCTTAGAGTAAAATTCATTTGAATGCCAGAGGAAAATTTGTTTGGATTTCTGAAAATGTGTGAAGGGAAAGAAAGCCATAAAAAGTCATGTAACTGAAACAGTAAACATCTGCAACACTGAAAAAATTAATATGATTCATCAACCTGAATCCAAGAAAGGAAAAGAAAACCTTAACCTTTAAGACGTGGCATTACAATAACTTGTAGAGACCTCTGGAATGGTATGGAATTGCATCAAGGTCCTGTGAAGGATGAGGGAATGCAATACATGATAGCAGTCCATTCCAACCCAACTCAAAGTTCAAAAATAATCTCATAAAATAGCATTAGCATTTCTGCACAAACCTGGCAGGCAACTTAGGTAAATATTTTCACTGGCGCAAAAACATTTTCAGCAAAGTGCTACATGTTCCTCAAAACATTTTTTCATTAGAAAGCAGAAAATTTGAAGCATTTTTCCCTTGAAGACAACATTGCATAAGAGTCTATTTGCAATCCTCTCTGAATCCTGCCTGCAGGGTGAGAGCCCACGGTGCTAGGGAGTCACATCAGATGTCCAGTGTCACGCAACGTACGTTTAAATAAACTAAGCCTTGGGACAACTTGAAACTACAGAGCAGTGGAATCCATGAGAAGAAAGCTGATTTATTCTGACTGTAAGGCATGAATAAGCTGACCTATCGTAGAGAGTGACTGATCCCTCCTGATTTCCTCTGGAACACCTTTCATTTTATGTTCAGATACAAACTATGATCACTGCTATTAATATTTTAAAAAAATCTTTCTCTTCAGAAGGCCTGATACACACACTAGAAAATTTCTCACTGCATTACTTATTTTTTAATAAAGTCCTTTTTATAAAATATGACTTAAAAGCAAGAGACAAGGTGCACTGTCCTTGTGTAAAATCTCTGGTTAGGTACTCCCTTAAAAGCAGTGTTCTATTGCAACCTCCAAGCAAGTAAATACATTAATAAAGAAAAATCAAGTAGCACAATGTAACAATCCAGTAATCTCATTTGTACTGTGATTTGGCCAGATCATTCATTTGTGCTGTGATTATATATTGAAGCTCTTAAACTACAGAGATGCTTCCCAGCTGCTTGTTTTCTGCCTTATCTGACTCAAAAGGTGCCCCAAGCCATGTGCCTGGCCTCTGGCTGGCAGACCACTTCAGCTCCTGCACTAAACTCTATTCTGTGCTGGCCCAAAGGGCACAGAATGGGCAGTAGTATTGTTGGATGCGTAACCAAACACAATCTTCCCATCAGAGCTGTATGGAGAAGGTGCTGCTGCTGCCTTCTCCTCCTCTTGCTGTATGGAGGGTGCATATGTGTTTTCTTTTCCCCTCCCCACTCCTGCTTTGGCACTATTTTAAATTCTGAAAAGTTTGATCCAAGCTCAGGTCAATGACCCTTTCAGTGCTCCCTGCCAGATGCTAAGCAAAACTGGCAATTTTCTGTCTGGCTCACCTCATCAAGCACTATCCTGCAAGGCACAAGGCAAATATCACAGAGTACATCTGCCCTGCACACACCTCTCTGTCCACCTAGACACTACAGTAACAAAAGAGCTGAAGGAGTTAATGAGAGGAGTCTGTGTGTTTCCGAGGTTGGTCACTACAGTAGCAGGAGCCCTGTCGACATTGACACATGTTCAGAAAACCATAGGCAAATATGCATTACATAAATATGGAGCAGTCTGCTCAGTGCACAAGCATAGTCTTTCCTTCCTGGGATGCTTGCCTATGCACTGAACAGGCTGTTTGCTTTGGAAAGTGCTAAAATTTGTCTTTTTTTTTTTTTTTTGAGCATCAGACATTATACTCAATGCCCAGATCAACTAAATGGCACATATATGGTTACTTTTATCCCAGGTTCATCCTGCAAAAGACTAGCATGTGCTCTTAAATTTATGGCATCTCTATATTTTCAATTCTCTGCAGCACTAAAATGGACCTTGACATAATGTTATACTGTTTAAAGCTGTAGCATAAATTCTTCTGTTTATAACTGCTGAGGATCTCATCCTTTCCAACCAGGAAGGGGAAGAAAGAACCATAGAGGTTTTTTTTCTCTAGGACTTCCATGCATTACCCTTTGCAATCTTGTTCTGGTGATAAAATCTTCTGTGGAGCTGGTGAAGGTACTGGGCAAAAATCTCTCCTGAAAGATTCAGTTCCAAAATACATATTTTCTAATTTTAACTACATTCTTTCAAAGTAAGTATCAAATAGAGAAAAAAGCTGAAGTATTTCAGAGTTACATTAGACATATGCAGCACATGGGAGCTTGTGAGTAAACAGAAAAAAGCAAGAAACTATGTATTATAAAACATTATTTATTTTTAAAAAATCAATTTATAAACAATATGGAATTTTCCATATCTGTGGTGTTGTTGCACCTCATCAGAGAGTGACACTCCATAAAAATTTGCAGATTACCTGCAAGAAAAAAAGCCATAGTATTTGAACTTTTAGTAAGGATATTAAGACAAAGGAGATGTAAACAACCTTGCAAACTCACTGCAGAGTATATTACTTTTAACTCAGCCACTCCTAAATTTTGAAGGATATAAAAAAAAAAAGGTGTTTACTTATACTGAACTTAAAGTTAGTAAAGTAAAATATGACTTCTTTGAGGGTTTTCTTGACAGAATCACTTCCTTTCCTTTTAAAACACCCTCTTTAGCAATTGGTGAGTGTCTTTCTTTAGCACTTGAGTGTAACCACCTTTGAATCATCCGATTCAATTAGCGGCAACATGCTACCTAAAGAGAAAAGCTAAATCAGATAAAGAGAATAAGAGGGAGCACAAAGTGGTTTAGAGTGAAAAAGAACTATATGCATTTACTATAGCTTACTATAAAATAGCTGCTTCTCCTGGGGAGTAAGTCAGTGTCCTACAAGTGTTTGAAGATTACTAAAGCCATTTTTGGGAATAGAGCTAATGTAAGACACAATGAAAAAAAAAATGTAAATCAAACATTATGATTAAATCAGGAAGAAACACACATACGTATCTTTCCAGAAAAAGCATCCTGTCATAAAGTAGCCTAAGGGAAAAGGGAAAAAAACTTCTTTATCTAGGGGTTTGAAAATAAAGGCCAGCATTATTTAATTAATAAAGTCAAAATAAAGTAATTCCCTAAGGAAATACAGGAAATTATCATGTGTTTCCAGGAGACCAGCAGGGTAGAACCTCCTATCCTTGCAGTCACAGTGGAATGCTGTTCTGTGTGATGGGACCATCTTCTCCTACCAGGGCCATTTGACAAAGGCAGAAATACCAGAGATTGCTGCAAGTCATACTTTTCTCAACTTTACACCTTTTCCAGCAATTCTGGTGCCCAAAATGGCAGTGTTACTGCTTCCTTCTATGCCACACCCACTTGGGAATACCTAAAGGCAAAGCTTTTGTAAGGAATGGTTTTCCTCTGGCTTCACATCCACAGAGCACAAGGAAACACAGGCAGCTCTGACCATGGTAGGCAGTGCCCTACCTTAACGCTCATATCAGGAGCTAAACATGCCTCTTTGCAATCTTATTATTAAACAATGCAATTATCATTACACAGGTTGCCTAGATACAGTCTCCCATAACTGTATGACATGGAATGAGGTCAGCTGAGTGATCAGAACTGCTATTTGTCTTTTCATCTCTTGTCAGTCAACACAACATTGCAATATATGAGCTAATAGATCCTTCAAATTTCATATATATGCCACAGCTATCTCAGAAGATGATATATGATATGACATCCATTCAATGATTTACTTGACAAAAACACTAAGCTTTTAACAGCTTCAATAGAGATTAATGTGAAAAACTTTAGTGTTTCTGAGAAACTGCTCTGTTCATGACTATAATCTCAGTGTTATCTACAGACCACAGAAGCAGTAAAGGCCAATAAAATGTTATTTGCTCCTTCTTTCCCTGTAAGCCCAAAGTGCCCAAAAATCACACAGCTTAGTGTACCTTTTCCATAATTACAAAAGAACTTTGTGTTAGGCAGCCGCAGAAAACATTTTAAACCTCTATACTTATTTACTGCTATAGAAGTCAACAGCTGGAAAGGGTTGCTCTGGTTCTCTCATTGTGCTTTGGAGTGCATGAACAAATATCTGCGCTGCTCCCTTACAAAAGAGAGGCGAGAACTCGGCTGTTGGACCCATCACGCGTGGTCAGGAGGAGCAGATGTGCCCAACACCCAGAACTTTCCCTTCTACCTGAGAGGCAGAATCAAGAAGAAACTAAACTTTCAAGTGCATTGAAACAAGACTGCTGGAAGTTTTCCTTCAACAATTTGCTTGCTAACCTGTGCTAAACTTTCAGCTTGTAGTGTGGTTTCTAGTAACATTTTCCTAAGTTATCTCCCACTGCTACCAGCCTCGTTGCACTGCCAGATTTTGAATCCTTCAAAATATCTTCTGAGATGCTGAAAATCATGTGGAAGAACAAGATGAGAAACACTACCTGAATGTACAGGTAGGTGTTTTTTCCAGAATCAATTTATTTCCAAACTTCCTAGAACTGCTTCCAGACCTGGAACCACATTTTTTCCAGAGATAAGTGAATGTTTCCAGTATCACATTTAAGGAAAACAAGTGGACACAAAAGGATTTGGAAATGGACAGAACCACTTTCACATTTCCAATGGGTCTTCTACTCTTTTAAATGTTTTCTGTCAAAGTGTCACAAAATTATTATTATGAATCCCTTGCCTCTCTTCTTTCTCCCTGCCATTTACACATCACCATCTCACATATATAAACCTACAGCTGAGCCAGTTTGCACCAATTATTGTCCAAGCCTGATCTTTCAAGAGCTAGTAGATCACATTGTGTTTAACATTTGGTTTCTTCAACACGCATTTTAAACACCAAAGACATATTATTTCTATAAAACTGTGAAGCCATTCAGGTATTATGAAAAATACAAAATTACCTCAAGAAGCTAAAACATCCTGCAAAGAAAGAAAGGTAAAATGTTAAGAAAACATAGAGGAAAAAATAGAGTGTCTTGAAGAAAATAAACCAAAATAAGTGTTCAACAATACAGTTCTGACACTTCCTACTTGGCCAGATAATGTGCTTTACCAGATGTTAGGAATAACTCCTCCATCCTACACCTGAGTTAGCTAAGGTATTAAATTATTATGATAAAACAAAGACTGAAGAAAAATGTAGGTAGTAGGAGATATACAGGCTGTCTGCATTGTTAGGTTCCTAGTCACAGGGTGAAGCTCAGGCTCTAAGGAGTGCCAGGGAGTGTTCTTGTTGTGGTAGGATTCTTCCACCTATCTCTTTTATAATTCTTCCAAATCATAATCAACCAGTTATTTTGTTTTCTTTGTTGGTTTAATTTCTGGGTTTGGGTAAATTTGTGACAGACTGTTCCAATGCAAGGGAATAAAAGCAGAAATCTCCCATTACCACCATCTTAATGCTAATGTTGGCTCCCTGCATTTACCTTCTCTTGGGTCTAAGGAGGAGAACCAGTGATGCAAACAAAACCTCATCCTCCCTAGAGATAATAAGAAACTTCTGGGCTTATGTGATAAAAGGTTTTTCTTCTATTCCCAGATTGTGTTTGCTTAAAAAAAAAAAAAAAAAAAAAAAAANCCCCAACCCCAAACACCCAAACCCACCTTTTTTAAAATACCTTCTTTTTTCATTTGGGTTTTAGGGCAGTTAGGAGAGATTATCTTTATGGATTCACCCCTCTTCTTTCTGGCTCTTTCTGCTGCTCCACTTAAAGAGAATCTAAGTAGGTGTAAATGTGATGTATACAAGACACTGTCAGTGAGACAGAGGATAAGCATACACTTAGAATTTTGCTGACCCAGTAGTCAGTCCCAGGCTAAGAAACAACTCAAATACCCTGTGGACTGTGTGTTTATGTAGGCTATCACTGTTTCAGTCAAAGCTCAATTTTAGCAAGTACTAACCCCTAGTGTATGGAGGAAAAAAAGCTCTGTCTTGCTACTTCCTTCAGTGGCTAATAATTACCATAATTCCAAGCAAGCTCCCAATTAGTGTGAGCTAAATATTCAACACTTCATAGTTTCCTACATGAGACTCTCTTAGTCTAAATAAACATAATATTTAGTTTCATTTAAATACACACAAGATTCAGTGCTTACTTTTAAAATTATTCCTAGAGATACTGTTCAAGTACTTCATGCCTGATCTTTATCTGGCTGTTACATTCACCTAAAAGAGGTAAGAGTTTTAAAAAGAAAGAGGTCTCTCTTTCATGGGTTCTTTTTTATTTTTTGGTTTTTTAAATAAAGTGTTACAGGCAGAGTGTGGAGAGGTTTTAAACAGATTATATAACCTACAGAAAGATCCATTCACTCCTTAGTCATCACTAACACTATTAAGCCAGCAGCTGCAATCCACACACCCATTTTTGCCTTTATAATGAAAACAGAATGAAATTTATCAGTTATCAAACACAATGCCTTCTCTGTATGAATAAATTATCTTGTGGTTATAACTTACAAAATGTTCCCATCTCTATTCATACCAAATGCATCAAGTCATTCGGATGACAGAATGCTACAAAAATTATCTGAACTGTCAGGAAGCTGCGATGACTTATTGTATAAAAATTATTCCAATTTTTACCAACTCAAAACAGAAGCAAAGAGGGGAAAAAAGAGAAGCCTTTCAAGAACATTGGTCATATATAGCTCAGAGTGAATCATCACTGACTAAATCATGTTTGTTCTTTCTAAGGAATCAATAACTTAAATCTTAATGACACTTGACAGGAAAGTCATGATCCCTTCTTTGAAACAAATCTCCCCCCTCAAAAAGCACTGTATGAATTTTTTTTAAGTATCAATAACTTTAGCAAATTAATTTACAGTAACAAATATCTTCTTACATTTTGCACTCAGATAATGTCATCCACTATGAAATGATGGAAAGTCTGAATGATTAAAGTCACATCTGATTATTTTTGCTTGCCATTTTTGCTTGTGTCTGACAAGCTACACTCCGCCTGAAAGGAGCTACATGGATGAGGGAGGGGTATACTGAGCTTATTGATACACCTGGAAATTAAAAGAAGTTTAACCTGTTATTTATGATTCTACAACTGAAATCTAGTAACATATGTTTGATAAATATGTATGTAACTGAAAAGAATTTCTAAAAGAAAAACACCTTTAATGTCCATTGTAGCGATTATAAAGCCAGTTCAAGGTTTATGTTCACACAGAATAGATAAGTCTTTTCAAAAAGATTTTTCATCAAATAAAATTGCAGTTTCTTAGATCTGTAAAAGAAGGTTAAAAATAAACTTTTTTTTTCTTTTCTGCAGACAACAACTTCTTCCTTGTCAACTGCAAAAACTTCAAGCAGTTTTCACTTGAGCTGAGTCAACACAGATTGAGCTGAAGCATCTGGTCCTATGAAAGCTGCTGTGAGAGTTTGCAGAATTTTAAATCCTATTTCAGGAGCATCGTGGTGACACTGTAATTATAACACTGCACTACTAAATAGGCTTGAGCTCCATTTTAAACACACAGAGCTTGTGCTCCAGCACAGCCCAGAAACAGTAAGACAGGCCTGTCTGGTGGTGTGACTATTCCAGGAATGTCTCCTACAGCAGCACCCCCAGAGCTCTTCAGTTAATGACAAAAGAAATAATGAAATAGGCAATTATTAAATTACTCTTTTGGGAAAAAATGAAATCTTTCTAATCCCTCAGTAATAATTAAAGTTTGGCTTATGCCTCAAAGTGTTGATATATGGAATTTTCCAAAGTCACAGAGGTGGGTCCCCAGCATGTAGGCTACTGTCACAGCACTGAAGGCCATGGCTGAGGTGCCAGCCCAGTTACTAGTATTTCTTTCTAATCTCTGCTGTGTGTCTGATTGCTTTATACTTTCTATAAAATATTTCATTACTGATATACTTTTGAATTGTTGCTCTACAGAAGTCTCTTGCAGTACAAATATTTAATTCGCTTTTCTTTTAGTTGTTCTTTAGTTTGTTTGTCCCTGCATCTCTGAGTAATCAGAGCTTTAAATTTACCTTTTTCATCCCTTTGCATTTTTTACTCTTCATAGCCTTTCTGAACTGAATGGTCACAATCTTTTCAATAATTTTTCTCCTTTCATGACTTCTGTCCTTTTGCTATTCCAATAATTTTTTTAAAAAACCTTGTCATCACTGATCTTCAGTCATATTCTTAACAGTGGAGAAAACCCCTTCACTGTCAGTAGAATAATATTCATTGACACAGAGCACAGAATCCTCCCCATTGATCCCAGGAAGAAGAAAAAAAAAAAGGCTTTACTGATTTGCCCCACATGCAACAAGGTCTCATGTACCTCTTCTTCCAGGCTCCACATAAGGAAGCTGGCACTGAAATGGAAATTCTCAGAGAAAGTATGGGACCTTTGTAGACCTTTGTGTGGCACCAGCTGACTGAAAAGTTTCAACCTTGTTGCACATACTCTACACAAACCACAGTCTTTGCATTTTATTTATAAATGTTAAAATAAAAATACCAGCCAAATGTGTTAAAGTTGGAAGGAAATCACTCCAATGCCTTTGACCTTGTGATCCATGACACACATCACCTATAATCAAATTATAAGATGTAAGTATTGTGCCTATAATCTCCTAAGTAACATCTTGAAGCACACATCATCATCTTTTTGATGTGAACTTACAACATGACCTTCATTCCCTTAATGTCGTAGGAATTTTCTAGGGACAGCAGCAGACAGAACATAGAGCTGATACAAAAAGGAACAATATTTGACCTTTCTGTTGTTATTGATAAACAAACAGCATGGCATTTCCTCAGAATAGCACACTGAAAAAAAAGATCTTTCTGTGTCATACACTACCCTTTCCAAAGCCAGGGTCTTCTCCCTTCCCTTCCCTTCCCTTTCTTCCCACCTTTCCTCCCTTCCTCCCTTCCTCCCTCCCTCTTTTCAAGTGACTTCTATCTTGTTTGTCTTCTACTTTTATGCATAATTCTGTCTTGTACCTATATTATTCCATTTTGTATCTGTATAATTTCTCATTAGTTTTTTCCAGGGCATGTTTAAAAATCTGTATGGCAGTGCTGTTTTTGCACAAATTATTTTAAAACTCTTTAATTTGCCAAGCACACCTCATTTTTTCTTATACTCTAACATTTTTGTGAAGTGATGCTCTCCTGAGTAATCATTACCTAAAGGAGTGTTTCTCCTGCATCAACCTTAACCCCATTTCCTTTGATCAGACATTATCAAAACTAAAAATAAGACAGCTAAAAATCCTTCCAGTGATCACAGACAAAATAAAAAATTGGGCCTTACAAAATGACCAACAAAACTTTAATGGGTCTGGTCTGCCTGTGTGCAGATACATAAAATATACAGTATAGATCAACTGACAGGAAAGAGGTAAAGTGAGGCATCCTCTGGACCTCTGCTACTCTACTGTATGGTTTATCCATGAAAAAACCAGGAACATATTGCCCTGATAGCAGAAAAGAAAGGTGGGAAATTCTCTTGATTCACTGAGGTTGAATTTGTAATACGTCTAAAAAAAAATGCTCTGTAAGGCCAATCTGTGCAAAAGAAGAGATTTTCCATTAAACATCTTCATTTGTCTGCTAATATACAAAAATAGTTCAAATGTTGAACCAGGTGCCCAGGGAGTTTATTGGCATCCTTGGATATATTCAACATTGACTCTGAGCAGCCTTATCTGGTCAGGCCCACTTAGAGCAGGAATTGAACCAGATGAATTTCAGAGGCCCCATCCAACCTAAATTATCTCAAGGTTTTGTAATACATATCTTCAATGTTTCATTTTGGATGTATTTAAAGGCAAGCCTGCCTGACACTTTCTCCCTAATAGAAAGCAAGAATCGGTGCACATGCATTATAGAAGGCATGGCCTCAAATCAAAGACACAGAGTCTGTAAACCCTTCAAGGCTACTGTGATTAGGAAATACTCAACTGCATGGGTTTTTCATTCCTTGAGGCCACCCCTTGCTCATTGGAAAACAGGAGATCTGTGAATTTATTATAACATAATGACAAGGAGCTCTTGAAAAAACGCTCCTTATTTTCAGATTTGGACAATCACAATCTTTCTCAAACCTCAAAATAATATCTTCTTATTGCATACACATTTCTCCCCCACCGCCCCCNACTCACAGAAGTCTTTGTTAAACTGGGAAGTGTTCCGAGTATTGAGACAGAAAAGATGAGAATCCCTAATGGCTAAAAGAATACTTGAAAGAAGAATAGATCTGATATTCATTTTTAAAGAAGAAAGGAGAATTGAGTTTTTAAAATGGAAGACTAAATAAGGCTAATTCAAATTATGAACTTCATACTCAAAGAGGAATCTAAAATACAATGCCAAAATTAAAATGTAAAGAAATTTAGACATCATATAAAGTATCTAGATTTTAATGTGACCAGGCCTGTCTTAACATTCATTGGTTTTAGCTAGAAAGTATTTGCAAAAACCGTTACAACATGAGCCTTCACACAAATGTAAATGTGAATGCAAAATGTAAAATGCAAAATGAAAATAGTTGTCATTAATCACTTTGCATGCAACTGGCAAGGCCACCTAGACATAGGAGACACCTATGGCAAACACTATTACTATGAAGCTTTGAAAAAGTGAAGTGAGAGGGCTTTTAGTCAAGCAAATACCACCCCCTAAATCTGTCTATAACAAGGAGTGATTTTCTCCTCTATGTTTCTCATCAGAGCATACATTAGTGGGAAGAAATTACAGTACTGTGCAGATGGTTCCTCCCTGCCAAAATGAAGGCATTTAGGGGAGAAGAAAATAGAAGTTGCCTACTAAGGCATTTGTTTCCTTCTAGTAGTTTTGGGTAAAAGTAGGAAAAATACTTATATAACAAATAATCCAGCAAGATAAGTTCAAAGTACAGGTACAGCCTCCCTCTGATACTCTGATGCATTAAAACCCCTACAAGTAAAATTATTATGCACACACATCTTTGTTAACACAAATTTAATGTTCTGTTTTTAATTAGAAGTGATAACACAGTCAAAACCTATTTTAATGACTGAGACAAAAAGCTTCCTGGATATGAGTGTTGTAGTCTTAAGTGATGACAGCACTAAAGTGATGGGTTCATCTATCCAGCTGACAAACATGAAAGGAACCTAGATGGGCTTATTTTCACTAGAAATGTCTGCAAAGAAATGGTTTTCTGACAAGTCCTTTATCAACTTTCTAATATAGGAAATTGCAAAGACCCCTTATTAAATAAGGATAAGTTCTAGAAGTGAGGTCAGAAGAAATGTGAGCATCTGTTGAAGAGCTTATAGGAAAATGTCACTTTAAAACCCTGTAGCATGTAGATACATTAAACAAGATAAAAGGCAACAAATGTGGTTAATTTTAATGTGCCTAATCTTTCAGGCCAAAAAGCCTACTTCATCTTCTAGGGTGGGTTTTCTGTCATGTGTGTGGGCAGACATATCAGTGCTAGGGATAAAAAAGACAAAAACATAAAGAAAAATCAAATCACTTAGAATTTTCTTTAAAATTCTCTCATAGCTTCTAATTCAAAACTCTAATTGAAGAAAAACTTGGATTTAAAGAAAGCTAATTTTGTGTCTCCTGGGAAATCTGCATTTCCAAAGCAGAATGTAGGGTAAACTTTCAGGTTAGTGATGTCTAAAAGGAAAAAGGGAATTACAGAAACAGATTAATTCCTTCCTTTCAATGACTAGAACTATGCAAATGCATCCATTTTTATGGTAGGACACCAGCCCAGCCAAAAAAAAAGAACAAAACCAAAAAACAAACAAACAACCCTAGGAGAGGTTACTCACAGCATTAGCTAGAAAGACAGCATACAGACCCTTTGCCTAGTGTGGAAAATGATAAAACAATCCTTTTTCTGGGCTTTAAGGGGTGTCTGGTGACTCAAGGAGAACTCAAATTTACAAAAGCTACCAAATTAAATAATTTGGTTTTAACTTATGCATGTTTTCCACAAAGGTGCTGTGTCTAGATTTAAAAATATAAGGAACAGAAAGTACAGTTCTTAATAATTTCTTCCATCTATCAGGCATTTTTATCATTACCAAAATTATGCCTAGTTTGGACTTTGTCCAGTTTCATCTATCACATATTAGTTTCTCCTATGCCTTTGAATCATAGAATAGAATCATAGAATGGTTTGGGTTGGAAGGAACCACAAAGGTCATCTAGTTCCAACCTCCCTGTGTGGACAGGGACACTTCCGCTAGACCAGTTTGCTCAACCCCACCTTAAACACTTTAAGGGATGGGGCATCCAAAATTACTGTGAGAAACTTGTTTCACCGCCTTACCACTCCCACACAAAATATTTTTTCCTAATATCTGATCTAAACCTACTGTCTTTCAGTTTAAAGTCATTCCCATTGTCCTATCACCACATACCACTGTAAAAAGTTCCTCTCCATCTTTCTTGCAGGATCCCTTCAGGTATTGGAAGATGGCAATTAGGCCACTCCAAAATCTTCTCCAGGCTGGACATCTCCAATCCCCTCATAGAGAAGACTGGAGAGGTGTTCCATCCCTCTGATCATGCTGGTGGCCTCCTCTGGAGTTTCTCCAGCAGCTCCATGTCCTTCCTGTGCTGGGAACCCCAGCACTGGATGCAGCGCTGTAGGTGGGGTCGCACCAGAGCAGAGCAGGGGGGCAGAATCCCCTCCCTAGCCCTGTTGGCCACATTGCTTTTGAAGACCTTACCAAACAATCCAAATCATGCCCTGTGATCATGCTTCCCAGAAGGTGCAGCTCTCACAAGATGATCTGTTTATTTTTGTTTGTATTAAATCAACAGCAACTTTTAAACTTTATCTTGAAAGTTTATGAAAACAAAAGAAGCAACTTCTCAGGTACCAAAACCCAAAAATCTAGAATAATACGTAGAAGCAAACAATAGCTTTAAGAAACTTGATTTTATCTATACAGCCTTTATTTCAGTCTTTCGGTCTTTTTAATCTAATTTGCAATCTCTTCAAAATAGAATAAAAGCTGAAGAAAAGTTGAAGAGATTTGTTTTCCATAAAATCATGTTAATTGGTATTAATTAACTTCCTGACCTCTAAGACATTAATAATTACATCCAGTATCAACTTTTTCATTATTTTGTCCAGTGCTGATATCCATTTATGGCTATCCACATCAGACGAACTACTTTTCTCTAATGCTGGAGCAAGGTTTCCCTGTGATAGTTCTCTCAAATTGCAGTATTTTTCTGATATGCATTAAAAATTAAATCTAGTGTGGCAGATAACCTTCCAATCAACTGACAAGTTCTGGTGATTTAAAATGGTTTTTCCATAGCAGACATTGTTTATAATTTAAATTGTTTATGAATCAGAATTCGAATGTAGTAAGAATACACTGCCCTATTTTTTTTCCAAATACATGACAAAATATTCTTTGAACAATCTGTTTTTCCTGACTCATGCTAATAATTTTTTCATTCCAGGTCGGACTGACACCTTTGCCAACATTTCTTTAGTTCTTAATCTATTAAATGGAAAAAAAATGTCCCACCACTTAGACACACACATCCCTATAGGGCCAGATGAGATCCACTGCAGGGTACTAAGGGATCTGGTGGAAGGGCTCACCAAGCTATTTTCCATCATGTGCCAGCAGTCCTGGTTCACCTGCAGTACTCACATTTCAAGAGCCAGGAACCAAGAGAAGGAAGTCATAAAGTCAAAAGGATATTAAAGAAAAAACTCTAAATGTGAAGTGATTATAAGGTATTTCAGCTATACATGCGAAATATGTGACATACGCTTAATCTCTAAAATTATGAGAGATTATATAATTCTCCTCAGAACACCTTTTTTCACAGTATGCAGTATTTGAAGCTATTCTCAAGTTTCTCCTCTTAGAGATGCTGAAATCAGTTTATGAAATAACTACAAGCCACTAAGTCACAGTGACAAAAGACAATTAAATTCAATTTCATCCATGGAATAATCGTAGCATAAAAGGACAGTGTTGCACCCCTCTTCTGAGAGGAGTATTTCTTACAAACAAAAGTTTTAAAAAATAAATTAATCAAAAAGACACGGAAGGAAAGTAAATACACCAAACACTTTAGCCGTAGTATGAAGAAAACTCATGATTTTTAAATAGTTTAGGTGGTGAAATACCAATATTTATATCTTTAAATAGCACCAAAGGAGAAAGAAAAGAGCAATGGGAAAGGAGTCAGCATTTCTATGCTTCAGAGAATAGGTACTTAATTTTAGGCAATAAAAATAAGCAGTCAACAGGAAGAAATTATTGCAGATACAACGTTCATGAGAGAAGAACACGGACATCCTGCAGAAGAGTTCAGTGAAGACACTTGCTCACCCTCAAAATCAATAAAAAAGCAATGCTGGGATACAATCTGAACAAAAAGTAATTTTGGATTTGATGATAAAGCTTGTGCGTGAACCAGTACAACTTTAATTGGAACACCATGTTTAGTTCTCTGAAAGGGAAGAAGAGCAACAGAGAGTGCAGGTAATTCCCTCCACCCCAAGCCTGTAGGGCCATAAAAAGACCAGAAGATATGGTGAATACAGATATTAAGGTATAAGTGGGATATTTTTCAATGAGGTAGGTGAAAAGAACAAACAAAAAAAAAAACCCTCAACAAATTTTTTAAAGAGAGAGAATGCACAAGAAGGCTAATCTTATATCCACTTTCCTATCTATAGTGATTAAGGGTGAGGAACAAGACTGAATAGCTATAAAATTAAAAGAAAACTTTGAATGAAATGTTGCATAAATCCATAGATCGCTCTTCTTCTGTAGAGGCTAGAATTTATAGTTCACAAAGAAAAAGCATTCTTTTAGATAACACTTTTGTTGTACACATAAAGGTTCATATAGAGTTTTGAAAAAGTTTAGGTAGTAGCCCTTCCTAGATTAAGGGGCAAAGTAAAAA
>VWZN01009530.1:161112-172200 GCA_013396955.1 Regulus satrapa
ATATATATATATATATGTGGCAGAAGAGTTTTCTGCTGCATCCACAGTGTTAGGATTTAAGTTTTGGTGCGAGGGTAACAGTGAGCACTGCACAATATTCCTTAGAGGTCTCTCTACATTAGATATCTTCGTTTCTCATGAAAACCTATTTCCCAAGGGCTAAGACTCTAGGCATAAATTTAATTACTCTTCAGAGGAAACAGCCCATGGGGCCACAAAGTGTGCTCATAAAGCTGTGTTTAGGAAATAGGTAAGAGGGAGGATGTGGCACTGTAAAACCCTGCTCTGCCTGCAGTAGTCCCATGTGGCAGCTGGTCAGCGTGCTGCATGTGAACCAAAATTGTTCAGTAAGTTGGCACTATTCTGCCTCAATTCATTAATGAGGATCTGTTGAGAAATAATCACTTTTTTCAATGAAGTCTTACCTTTTCTGATAGGCTGAATGGAAACAATGTGTTTCATTTTTAGTGATCTCTCTTTGTCTTTCAAAGCTGCTTCTTTTTCCTGGGTTTGTTTTTGTTTTTGTTTNTTTTTAAAGATAGAGAATGCACAAGAAGGCTAATCTTATATCCACTTTCCTATCTATAGTGATTAAGGGTGAGGAACAAGACTGAATAGCTATAAAATTAAAAGAAAACTTTGAATGAAATGTTGCATAAATCCATAGATCGCTCTTCTTCTGTAGAGGCTAGAATTTATAGTTCACAAAGAAAAAGCATTCTTTTAGATAACACTTTTGTTGTACACATAAAGGTTCATAAAGAGTTTTGAAAAAGTTTAGGTAGTAGCCCTTCCTAGATTAAGGGGCAAAGTAAAAAATACTTGTTTGATAATTTAAAAATTGAAGGTACATTTGAAAATCCTGGGCCAGCTGGGTCTTAGCAGCAAATAGTGCAGGGTCTTGAGAGGGAAGATAAAGGATGCCACATGGAGAGTCCAGGAATACAGTCCAAATAAGTGCTTAAAAAAATAACTTTGTGTCAGGTAAATGAGTGTGTGTCGTCTGTAAGGCCTACCTCTTCTCTTTCCTCACATTTCCCAGAGGGAGCTACAAATACAGGTGAATGAGAAGGAGAAAGCCCCAAGAGACAAAACAGCAAACAGGATCATCAAGGTCATGCTGTGCCCAAATATTTGCAGTATGCAATCAGGACACATAACCTTGTGTTGTGGGACAATGTATCCTCTCTATAACACATTCCATTAACAATTCATTGAACATATTTAAATATCAGCAGAAAAACACTAACATTTCAAGTAAACACTGGAATTTGATAGCTAATATATATANTGCATGTGAACCAAAATTGTTCAGTAAGTTGGCACTATTCTGCCTCAATTCATTAATGAGGATCTGTTGAGAAATAATCACTTTTTTCAATGAAGTCTTACCTTTTCTGATAGGCTGAATGGAAACAATGTGTTTCATTTTTAGTGATCTCTCTTTGTCTTTCAAAGCTGCTTCTTTTTCCTGGGTTTGTTTTTGTTTTTGTTTGTTTGTTTTGTTTGTTTGTTTGTTTGTTTGTTTGCATAGTAACAATCTACTTTTAGGAATGAGGCTGGGAAATATTGACTGGTCCTTGTGTTGAGTCACAGAGTCACTGCAGATGAGCTAGAAAGACATTATCATGATAAAACACATTTCTGTATCAAGTCTGATCAGCTTTCCCCTACAATCCTGGTGAAATTCCACAGTTTAATGTAGGAATATAATGTTAGATCAGCCTGATCACTCCTTATCCAATGGAAATAAACTACATTTGCAAAGGAATCCAGCTCAGCTCAAATAATGTGCCTAAAAATGGTCAAATGAAACACTTTCTGAAATTGCCCCTTTCCCTCCATCAGCTGTGAAACTAAATTAGGACTAACAAATCAGATTTAGAGGTTTAATTCTATCATGTCTAGACCAAGAAAAGAGGCAAAACCTCCTTCTTGTTTCTTTATGTCTACCCAGAATATTCTAACATACGCTTAAACTTCTTCTTTCCCTTCAGCTTTTTAAAGCTTGTTATTCTGGGTGCATGCTAATTGTCATAAAACTGGTCCAAACTCAACAAGAGAGTGGGAAAAGGAACACACTGAACATCCATCTGCTTACCCCTTGCAGATCTTTGTAGGATGTCCTGACACTGAATAAAATTTTTGGCTCCAAAGCCTTTGAAATTTCCAAAACCAAATACCAAGATCCCACTTTCTTATGCCCACACCCTGATGCATATTTTTCCTAAGAAAATGCATGCAGCATTTATTTATTCTTTTCTTGTCATCTGAAAAAAATACAAAAAGGTCTAATTTTAGTCACTTTCCAGTCACCTTTTAAAAAATATTTTTTTAAACAAAAGACATTTCATTTGTGTCACCTCACTTAGAATTCAAGTAGCGTATGTCCTCAGATAAGTCAGGTCATGGAGCTCAGAACCTCTTGAATCAAGGCCTGGGCTCCAATACTTTTTCATAGGAGCAGAGCACAACACCCCTGACACAGCTCTGAACTGAGGACTCGCCTCAGAACAACCCACATCACTGGTGCACCAGCCCCTCTCCCATGGAAGCCAAACACCACAGTTCAAATGGAAAAATTAGACTGAAAATTAAAAATAATTTCTTTACCAACAGGGTAGTTGAAAACTGGAACAGCTTCCTGTAGGGTTGGTTGATTTCCAGTGTCTGTCAGTGTGTAAGAGGAATTTGGACAATGCCCTCAGCAATGCATTTTAACTTTTGGAATTTGTCAGGCAGTTGGACTAGATGACTGTTGTAAATCCATTCTAATGGAACTTATTCTATTCTATTCTATTCTATTCTATTCTATTCTATTCTATTCTCCTCTATTCTATTCTAAATATCCGTTTGCTTTGCTGATATAAATTGTATTTATACTTCTAATGTGTATATGCTTTTTATTCTTAGGACATTCTGTAGAATCCTTTTATTACCAGAAATGAAGTCAGAAGATATATAACCAAACTGATTCTTCTTTCCCCTTGTCTCCATAAAAAACCTCAAAAAAAAAAACCATAAGAAGGGAAAAAAAAACCCTTCAGCTTGGCGATGGACTGTAAAAACCTGCATTGAAAGTAGAACTAGCTGAATGTCCACAAGACCAATCTGTAGTGCTGTGCTGCTGGCTCAGCCTCAGTCCTTTTGTGGAAAGACCAGCTTTCCCACATTTTCCCACCATTTTTTTACACCCTTTATCAGGAAATCCTCCTTATTACAGGGAAAAACCATCTCTCCTCCATGTTTCTCATGTATCTCCGGAAACATACATAATACAAAAAATAGGAGGGAAGAAGATCTGGATAAACTTCACTAGTGATTCACAGGCCTTTAGATGGCCACTAGGAGCCAGTAGAATATTTGGCAGACACTGGACAAACAGCTATGCAAATTTTTCTGTTTTTCACCACCAGCATCACACAGCTCTGTGCAGCCAAGGCAGAGAAAAGGCAGATTTTCTCGAGATCTCACTACTGGGCTAGACATCAGCCAGGCAGTCAGTTGAAAGCTGCTGGTAAGATGATGGGAGGAGAAAAACTGAGCTTGCAAATGTACCCTGTTCAATCACATCAATGCCTCAAACTCCTGTTCTGGCTTCCCAAGTATTATTCTAGCGGCCCTTGCCTTTCACCAATTAACAACTGTTTTCCCCTCACACCTCTGTTCAAAAGCAAAACTTAAAAAATTGCATTAAAAGTCCTTTTCTTATTTTGATTTCAGCACATCTTCAATGTCTTTGCCAAATACAATTGCTGGCTGCTTCTTTTGTTCAGGGTGAGCACTAGAAAAAATCAGCTATTCAACTATTTAGCACTAGAATAATTTTTAAACTGATTTCAGTTTTTAGCATTAACAGACTTTCCTGGTGAAGTCCAAACTAACTTATAAATACTTTATGAATTATGTTAATATATTTTATAATAATAATCATATTAATATTAGTATTATTCTAATGTAGAATTCTATACATTATTATAACTTATAAATGCATTATAAATTGTAAAACATGCCATGGCATATTTGTTTTTTGGAGAAAACCCTCTTTGCTTTACTACATTTAAAAACTCCCGGTAAAGCGGTATAAGTGTAACTAGGGGGCAGCAGCCATGGTTTGGCATCGTTTGTTTATGAATCCTCAGTATGTGCAGGTAATGATAGTGCTGACAACCAACAATCTTCTCCTAATGAGGGAAAGGTTTCATTTCACCTGGAGCGAGAGCAGTGGGAGTTAATTCCTGGAGAGAAAGAATTATAGGCATCAGACAGCTTTTAAAAAAATGCCTGAAATGTCCATGCCAGACTCTAATGTCATGCTTCATTTATTTATCTTTTGAGGAACTGGAAATTTGGTATGGAATTCCTAGATGAAATTCTTAATTACTTAGGAACATTTCCTCACATAACTTATATTTTATATGAAAAAAAAAAAAAAAGGCACCTTTTCAGATAAGTGCTTGGAAATTCATCAAGAATGTCACAAATTATTTTATTTTATTATGATCTGATTTAGACTTCATTGCAAACCAGTTTGAGGGCAATTCTGTTTATTACTTATGGGATTAACTTTTAATTGTTTCCAGCAAACCTTATGAAGTTTCTTCTAGGACTGAAACTTAATTATGTGTAACATCATATAAATTTCTATACCTTATTACAAATATTAGAAAATGTCCATAACCAGAAATTTTAATTACTTTTATTGCTTACAGCTCCACAAAACAAAAAATAATACTGAAATAAGATGATAATCACTCTCTCCATCACTTCCCAGTGACTAAAAGCTTGAATAGCTGAGTCCCATTTCTGTTCCCACTTAAACCAACAGAAGCAAACCCATAGACAAATAATTCATTAGAAAACAGAGATTTCATAGTCCAATAAAATAAGATTAATTTATACTGGATCTTGGTATAAACTTTAGTTTCCCTGAGAGAACAAGAGAGAAACTGAGAGAGAGGAAAACCCAACTATATATAGATGGACAGAAAAAAATTTGGAAGTTTACTTCAGAAATGCAGAAGTTATAGAACACATTTGGATAAAACAAAGAAAGACATCACAATACATTGAGGCCATTCATTTCTTGACTGTGAAATTGTTTACATGTACAGATTGATCATATTTTCAGGGAAAAAACCCCAAACACAAACTCTCTATCTCTACTACACCAAATAACTTAAAATACTTCACAAAAATTTGTCCTAACAAACAATTCAGGGCCAAGAAAGATTATTTTTTTCCCCACAAAATCTTATTCTATTGACAGCTCTTTTTTCTATCATCCATTTAGCTCTCATCCCATAAGTTATCCCATTTCCAAAGAAACATGGACATAATCACTGCATTTTAACATGATACATCCCCTTTGAAACCAGAAGAGCACACAATACAGTGGGATAAATCTACTAAAACACTTCTTTTGAGAGCCTCTTCTGGTATTAACCATTTCTAGTAGGCTTACTCATGTCTGACAATATAAAAGATTGTGCACCAGCGATGCAGGGACAGAACCGTAGATAACAAAAGAACAGGATGTCTCTTCATCTCTTAAACTAAATTTATATGAGATTAAATAGAGAGGTGTGTGTGTGTGTGTGTGTGTGTGTGTGTGTGTGTGCGCGCGCGTGTGTGTGCACTATACACAGTCACTTCTGTCACTATAATCTATATTCAAATGTGGCTTTAAATTTGAGAATAACAAAGAGTTGAAAAACTTAATCCCTGGCAAGAGTATTAATGAAACCCCATACTTAAAGTGCTGCTTTATGTCTCTCTGACACCATAATTTGATCTTAAAAATATTTGCCTGGCCTGAAAATTGATAGATACAAGAAACAGAAAGAACATTCTCTCAAAACCTAAATAATATTTAAACTTAAGTAATAATGACAAAGAAATTTATTAAATTGGTAATGCTAATGAGAAAAAAATTACATTAAATGTAATTAAATTTTGTATGTAGTGTTTTTCTCCCTCTCTCTTTGTTGAGCAGCAAGGGATTTTGCTGTTAATGCTTCAAACTGAACAGATTTGAGGTTTTTTGGAAAGGTGAACATTATTTTTAGTTAACCTAGATTAACAACAATAAACACTCTGAACAGTGCTGGTACTCAACCCCATTGTCAAGTATTTTGGTGAGTTTTTAACCCCAACAGCCACTGACACGCATGGGGATTCTTCTGACGGTAACTTCAGCAGAACAAGGACTCTGCAGTGCATCTCACGTGTGATCATGATCCCTCAATTGATTAGCTCCATCTCAGGCTTCCAGTCTCTGTTTCTGCGGGGTAGCTGAGAATTTCCATCTCTGGTTCTGCAGGGTAACTGAGGGACCTCCTCTAAAGTGCCAGGAAGATTCTGCTGTTCAGAAACCCACTCCCAATCTTTGATCACACAGATTTTGAACACAGAGTGGAGAGAAGAGCTAACAGTCAAAATTTCTAAGTAGTACTATTCGTCAGTTTGGGTTTTATCCATATTTTCCTTGCCCACTGTTATAAACTAAAAAGATCACATCTTCAGTATTTCATATCTTGGGGCTTTAAGTTCTGCTAATCAGTAAAATTCTATGAAAATTAGAAGCTTGATAGTAAATGCTCAGAAATAATTCCTTTCTAAATTGTTTCTCAAGCGACTTACATTTAAATGTAAATGTTGACATCTGTAAATCTCATGGAATCATGCTATCTCCCAGTATTTAAAACTTTTATTGTCACTTTCCAGACAACAGTGAATCTTGGTAATTTTTATAATCAAGTTTCAACATCTAGATATCACAGTGAGAAACACTTTTAAAAACCACTTTACCAACAGCTAAGATAGATATTTAGTTTATATTAACACAGTCAGTAGGCAGTTTTCAAGGCAGATATTTAAGAAATTTTGAGAATTTCAAATGAGACATGATTTTCTGTCAGTGAAACTGATAAAAAGAAAATGGAAAGAAGGAAAAAGCACAGAGGGGAACACATTTTACAGTTCTCTCAACACATGCTTCAGGTGACCAAAGCAAAATATGAAGGTTATATATTGATTTGCCTAGAGATCTCTTGCCATCAACCTGAACAAAAATTTGCTATGAGCCTGCATCTGATCTGAGAACACACAGCAGAAATCATTGTCTAAAAGCTGAATGTCTTTGCATTACTGCCTTTTTTTTTTCCTTTAATGGTTTTATACATGAAAATCTGGTTTAGAAACTGAACAACCCTGCTAAGTGTACAAATATTCAACAATCATGAGAGAAAAACAAATAACAATAATAGAAAAGGTCATCTCTGCTCTTTTACTTCCTTCATGCAGGGAGTTACTCTTAAAAAACTATGTATATGTCACTGCAATAGTATCAGGGAACATGATTAATATTATTTTGACCTATTTTGATATTAGTAGCCTCAGAACATAAAGTCCTAGTTTAAAGCAAACAATGAATGGAAAGATCCCAAGGACAGATATTGAAGTGCAAATCCAAACCAAAAAAAATTATCATAGATGAAAAAAAGTTCTTATTAAACAAATGCTTTACAATATTATGGAAAAAAAAATTCTAGGGATTTTTTGCCCAAGATTTTTCTTTCCCTGAGTAGTGGCCTTAAGTCCTGCTACTTCTCATCACTCCAAAGTCTCTTTTAAAGCACTGTTTTCCACAGTGGAGCACTTTGAAGCTCACTGGAAAGCCTCAAAGCAGGATGTGTGGGAAAAGCAGTATCCCCTGCAAACAGCCCCCCTGCAGGCATTTTCTTTGTCTCAGGACACTGTTTCACAAACACTTGCTCTCAGAGGCAGTCATTTTACGAAATCCCAAAGCCTACTTTGGCTTTAGGTCCCTGTACAACTACACAGCTCTTAGATGCATCAGTTGTGCACTTTTTCTGAAAAATTATCTTCAACACAGAATATTTCCCAGCCTTGGTATGCAGAATGGATCCACTGACTGCATATATCCAAACAAGCACAAGCTGAGGTGGGAAGGTGGAAACTGGAAGTCAATCCAAAGACTTCCTCAGCCACCTTCTCATATGCAACTAGCTTGAGAAAGTGCACAGGTGCATGCTCTTCAAACTCCTCTGAGTGATTTTTACTGAGACAATAAGAAGAGAATTAAAAAGAAATGAGGTCAAAGCTACCAGTGACGCACTGCTCATTGTTTCAGCTTCTCACCTTCCAGTAACACCATTAGATCAACTGCTACTGTGTAAAAATGAGTGTAGCCATGTCTATACAGTAAAATAAAAAAGTTATAACAAGGAGAGAACAGAAGAGTGAAGGGAAGGTGATGAAAGGAAGAAACTGAAAGATGTAACCTTTGTGAAAAGAAAATAAATCAAAGGTAACTCTAGGATCTCACAAATTAAGGATGTGAAGGCCACAGAATGCTTCCAGAGGACGGCAGTAAAGCTGGACAAGCAGGGCTGGAAGGCTAAGCCCTCATAGGCTGGTCTATTTTGGAGAAAAGGAGGCTGAAGGAAGACTTCACTGCTCACTACCGTTTCCTGTGGAGGGGAAAGGGAGAGGGAGGTGCTGATCTCCTCTCCCTGGTACACAGCAATAGGACATTTGGGAATGGTTCACAGCTGCACATGTGGAAGTTTAGACTGAACACTAGGAAGCACTTCCTTACTGAGAGGGTGCTCAGACGTTGGAATGGTATTCCTAGAGAGGTGGTTGATGTCGCAAGATTGTCAGCATTTAGGAAACATTTGAATAATGCTTTAGCTTTTGTTGGCATTGTCAGCATTTAGCTGAAATGCTTTAGCTTTTCATCAGCTCTGAACTGGTGAGGCCACAGAAATAAATAATGGTGGTTGTAGGTCCCTTCCAACAGAAACAGTCTATTCCACTGAATCCTTTTGACCCTCTCTATTATATTCTATTCTATAAATTACAGAGGAGAAAGCATGTGGTGTGTAGTTTACTTTTCCTGCATTCATATGCCATATGGAGACTCTAGTAAAGTATGGCTGTGTGATTAAGCAATCCCAGCTGCTAAAATGATAAAACAAGTAAAACATCCAAGGATTTCTCTTTTTTTTTTTCCCTCATGAAAAAGACAGGAAAACTAACAAAATTTGACGTATCTGTTCCATTTGATTGACACTTCATTTCGGTCATTTATATGAAAAACAAAGGGCTGGCAGGCCTTAAAGGGAAGTTGACCCAGCAATGTCCATGGCATCTTACATGGCAGGTCAAACTTTTATAGATACAGCTCCTTACATATGGGCCAGGATCCCCTTTAAAAAAGAATAATTGAATAAACATAAGCAAAAGAAATGCTACAAGAAATACTTGCTTGTACAGAATGACTTTCTAATTTTTAGTTTCTTAGAGTAGAAATAATGGAAGACTTTGAAGCTGCAGACTATTTCTGGCCAAAATTAATCATATCACATTCTTCTCTTAAGCACGTTGAGGCAACCACTATGTGCTTATTAGGTTAATTTCCTCAGCAAACCAAGTCTAACAATCACCAATCACATTAAGCAGACGGACTTTTTCTGTTGAGTTACCTTGACTTTACTTCTGGCATACGATGTCAGCTCTCACTACTCTGTCTGACTCAATATTTCTAAAGCAATGTTCCCACACCTTCCTACATATACTTGGCACAGCCCTTTGACCTGCTTCAGCACTACAAACCTACATAGCTAGCACTTGCAGAGAAGGAGCTTAAGAAGGCTATGAAAAGAATTTTTTTAAGTCTAACTAGCAGTTCCTAACCAGCCTGGGCCAAAGTATTAGTGTCAAACCTTGACATTTCTCCTGAACTAATCAGAGTGCCTACCTCCAGAGGAGGGACACACTGAGCCATGGGCAGAAATTATGACTCTCAAATGAGAAGTTTATTTACCAAAGGAGTTCTGAAATGAAATTAAGCAATCCACAGAAGACCATTACCTAAAACATTAATTGCAGAACAGGGCAAATAAACTAAAGTTATGTAATACAAGCACTGCAGGAACGAAAGACATGAGATGTTTGAATTTATTAGCTTATCAAAAGGATAACATTTATACAACCTGAAAGACATCAACAAACTTTAGCAAGCAGTCAGCCCTTTTGTGCTAAACCTTCCTCAGCTTCTCTAAAGATGCCACTTCTGGGATGAAGAGGGTGTCCTTTGTGCCTGCATCTGGGAACTGAGGATGAGTCATTGCCAGAAGAACACTGCCGCAGGACAAAGCCCATCTTTTATTACCTAATCATGAAAATCAAGCTGTTTTACTATAACTATATGTTGTTGTAATTAGGATGTCACCAGGTACATTTTCCAGGTAGATTTGGTCTAAGCTTAAAGCTCATTTCCATAGCCTGTGGTTGGTGATCTCATTTGCTAGCCTGTGAGATTTGGGAAGGCAAAAAGTTATTCTATCCTTTTGTACCTATTTCGTCTGACTTTTCTTCCCTTGATACCTCTTTCTGTGTCATTCTAGTTGAAACGCAAAGACCAGCAACTTTCACACAGCATGCTATGAAGAGTCTCCAAAAGTCATTGCTAGACCCTCTTAAGCATATTTGGATCTTCCTCTTTGTCTTTCTTAACTCAGTCTTACCCTGTGTTTTTTCATTTCAGCCAGCAGCACAACAGAGTATGAGGCTCTGGGGTACCATTTAAAATCTAAAGTGTCTTCTTTGCTATATTAGAGCCAGTGTAGATGTCAGCAAAACAAATCTGATTGCTTCCACAGGACAGCTTTGTGTTACTCGCTGCAGCCTCAAAGACTTTCTGAGATCTGCTGACAACAATTCAAAGACCCCTCAATCCAAGCCAACTAGCACATATCAGCTAGCACCTAAAAAATTAGTAAATTTCCTCATTTTTATTTTGAACCCAGCTCAGAATTACATGTTACTGAAATCCCTCAATGTCTCTCTTTAACTTCTTTGTCCCCAGATAGCATTACTTTCACTGCCAGTCTGCATTCAGCTGCTGAGACTTCCCACTTTAAAACTGTGTCAAGACACTGATGATGTTTTGACAGTGAAGGTTGTAATGCAGAACATTTGACACAGCTTAGAAAGAGGTAGAAAAAATCTATTTCAAGTAGGAAGTAGCAACCAGTTTTCTAATGTTAAAAAAAAAAA
>VWZN01009530.1:177065-189436 GCA_013396955.1 Regulus satrapa
AAAAAAAAAAAAAAAAAAAAAAAAAAAAAAAAAAAAAAAGAACAGCAGCAGCTAAAGCAATAGGAAAGATGAAAATCAGGAATACATGATGTTTTCCAGAAACGAAATTGTGACTGAAACTAAATAAGCAGAGTAATACACACGTTTTGCTTAGTGGCCTGCTGTGTAAGTCAGTGCTTCAGCAGCATGGAATTGTTAACTTAAAGAGTTGCTTTGACATTGTTCAACCCTGTGTAAGGACACAATATTTAGCAAATGTTAACAAAGCAATTGAAAGGAATGAACTAAAATTAAGAATTTAAATTGTATAAGGAATTAGAAAAAATATGTGTCAATTAGAAACAAACAAAAAAAAAAACCCTAGTAATTGTAAAGTGTTGGTTACTAAATATACAGGCTAAACATCAATAATAGGAAATATGTTTAATGGTGGAAGCCTTTAAATAGCAGAACAAAATTCTAATTGTGTACTAAGCATTATGCCACTTTAAAAACCAGTAGGCATTATAGGCCTTCCATGAGTTTCTAATTTGTCATATAATGCCAGAAATTACACATTTAGAATCATAAGCTTTTGGCTATTGTCACTGGAATAGATGGATTACTGCTAAAAATATTTAAAATATAAGCGGTATGTATGTAATCAAATTAATTTTGACGTTTACAGCTTTGCGTCACCTTAAGGAAATGCAGGCAAAGTACCTGCAATGCATCTGAGATCTGCTGTACCTGCCAATAAATTATAAGACCGCATGAGCTTTAAGAAGAAACATTCAGAGACACTCAGAGCCCGAAAAAAGTGGAAGAAGGTACTGAAAAAAGTATATACATACATATATATATATCTCCACATTTTCAGACTTTCCTTCTTATCCCTACTAAGACTGTTTGCAATGTTCAGTTATAAGCTTTAAATTAGAGAGAATGATGAATATAACACTAATAAATTACAACACATGCAATGCTTTGGCTGTGAGTGAATCCTGTATAAATGAGGTGTATACAAAGCCATTTCATTTCGTCAGAGATTGTGACATTTATAAATTACTCTCTTATAAAATGAGATTAAGGTTGCTAAATGACCCGCGTAGGCACATTTTACTCCAAAATGAGATCCATAACTCATAACATGATATTGGTATAGGGATATCCATACAATACTCTGATCCTTTACACTCCAGTGGGTTTCCAATAGCAGTGCAGACTTCTGTCATGTTTTCTTTGTACCTTTCTTTAGTCATAGAAATAGCACAGCAGTAGTTCCAGAAACAGATTTCACAAAACACACACGTGATGCACAGAAACCCCTGAGGCGTTGCTCCTCCTTGTCAAGCAACCAATGTGGCTCCCAAACACAAATTTTAGAGCTGTGGCAATTTTTTTTTTTTTTTCAAAATGCACAGTGGTGAGAGAGGGCAAGAAGCTGAAGTCTTTGAAAAACTGTATCCAAACCCATGTACTTCTATAAATTATTACAATTTTTCTGTATTAGAATGGCACTATCCTACCCAAGTCAAAAGCAAAAGACTTTGCAAAAGTCATGGCATAAAAATGCAGCAAAACATCACTTCTGAGCACATAATCCAGCACATATTTATCCTTTGAATACCACTCTGAGGTAAAAAAGTGTCCTCCTCATGTTGTAGTGGGGGAATGTACAAGAGATGCTTTGTTTTTCCCAACCCTCCAGAAAATCTACAGAAATAAAAGGAAAATACTTCGTCTCTGATGTGCCAGCTACCATTCTTCCTGTTACATCCAGCAGGATTTCTGATCTTTAAACTTGAAAATTTGGTACAAACCATATGACAATCCACATTAAAACTAGTGGATTGGTGGTAATTCACCTTTTTGTCTGTTTTGGTTTTTTTTTTCCTGATTTTTTTTTGTTTGTTTTTTGGGGTTTTTTGGGGTTTTTTTAAAAAGGATTTTCTGAACAGCTGGATTTCCTATATTCTTCAGACACAGAAGATGCTGTGTTCCACAAATCTCTGAATTTTCTTTTGCCTGTACATGCAGGTTAGGTCTCAGAATTACCAGAAAGAGGCTTTTGGAGGGCCGATTATGGTTTTAATTTATTTTTTGTTATTTTGATTCAAACATATAGTCCAATACAATAACAAAACTTCACAAATTTCAAACACCAAAATACCCCACTCTCCAACATTAAGGATTCCAGTGTTTGATCTGTGTTTGGCTTCCATAATTCAAATAATGACATTTACAAAATTATGCTATAACAAACACAGCATTCCAATTTTTAAAATAAAATGTAAATTCTATAATGTAAAATGTTAAATGAGTATTCTGCTATTACATCATCATGGAATACTTATATTGGGAAATATCCATAAGCTTCAAGGAGCCAGTAAAGAAACATCCCAAAAGTACACTGTATATTGCTTGAAAATTTCATGTACACAGTACATCACACAGCAATTACACGTAATTAAAGCCATGGACTTCACCTACGTATTGTATTCCCAACCCTGACTTTCTCTTCCTGATTAACTAATGACAACACCATGCTAGTCCTTTAAATTGCAATCCTTGAATCTGTGAAGGAAACATATGCAGTGATGATCCTGAGTATAACATTTTTCAACCTGGTCATGAACATTGCTAGATTACTTAGTCAAGCAGCAAGTCTTTGACAAGCAGGCAAGTATTTGCCAGTGAGAATTGCCATTCTTTGGACAGCTTTATCATCAGAACTACTAACAGCTGTGCTTGAAACCAAGCTTTGGCTCCATAGCATTAAGCTTTGCTCACCACTCCTCTTTCCAACACAAGAACTGGTTAGTGACATACACTGTTTAAATCCCCTTCAATTTATACTGTCATATTTTATTCCAACAACATAAACTGTGATATTGCAAGATACTGAGTGCTATAAAGTACTGGGTGACATTTACTCCTATGAACGTCAGTAAGGGTTCAGTTTCTTACAAAACTGGGCTGATATTCCCTATCTTCTGTGAACAAATAATCCATGAAAACAAACAAAATCTAACATGCTGCATTAAGTATATTTCTATGGCAAAGTATCAAAGTGTTCTTGCAGACATTGGCAATTTCTGTAAATATTTTGCCAACCACAAAGCAAAAGCTATTAGCAGACTACAGAACCTGCAATTCAACATGCAAATCCCCAGATTTAATGTATTACTTATGGTTCACAAGCTTGAAGTGAAATCCAGATAAATTTTAAGGATCTGTTATAAACTCTAGCAGATTTTGTATGAGGTGCTGCATAGAATAAACCTTCGTCAGATCACCTTCCTTTGATGTGAAGATGTCACCAGGTTTGCAATACCCTTAAACCTTTAGAATCTCTCCCCTTATACTTCAGCTATACTGACGTGGACATAGATGCAAAGTTACTATAGGTTATCTTTGCTTCCCAGTACTTTCAAACAATTTAATGTTTTATTTTCAAATACATCTGATTTTCCAGTGAAAATCACCATCAGTACCTGGTGTGACTTAAACTGTTGCTATCTGCATCCATATTATCTAAATACTAGCATGGAAAATTTCTGCTTAGAGATATGTATTGAACCTGTCTGTATGAGGCTGGATATCTTACTTATTCAAGATAAACAACTGTGCTGAGAAATAAAAAGTAAATTCATATTTATAAAAATTTAAAGACAGAAGAATACTATTATGTGCTAAAAAAAAGAAAGGCTTTAATAAAAAAAACAAACAAAAAAAACCCCTGGCATTCAAGTACATGCAAGTAATGCATTCATTCTATCACCTACATCATCATGTTATTAAAAAAATAAACTATGATGGAGATGTAGCTACTTCACAGAATCTGAAACTTAGATGATATTTTAAAGCAAATTAAGGCAAAATACTTCTTGCACAATTTAATTGAACTTGGGAACTCTCTGTAAAGTGAAAAAGGGAAATTTCAGTGGAATTCATAAAAGGAAGAGAATATTATCACCTAAGTGCCATCTGACCCCTAAACATACATTAAAAAAAAAGTCCCATGTTTAGAAGTGCCTTATTTAAATAAAGATTTTTTTTTTACATTTTCTTTTTGCCTGATGACCAAAACTGTCAGCATCTATTGATATGTCTACCTGTTGAATTATGTATATTGTAAGTGTAATATTATAAAAAACAGGGCCTGAGGCAAAGAACACTTTGCAACAGAACCATATTTATATTCAACTGAGAGCCAAGTGGAAAAACCACTCCTGAATATTTATTTCAAACCAAATACAATTTAAATTAACTCAATGGGGAATATTATCTATGCCTGATAACTTTATTTAAAAAAAAAAGTTCTAAGTGCAACCAGTTAGATTTGACTAACCTAATGCAGTGATAACCAGTGCACGGTTTTCTAGATGAAATACTGAACAAATTGTACCCCACTGTTTCCAATTACTGAAAATGGGATTAAAAAAAAAAAAAAAGAAAAGAAAAGTAAAAAATATTATTCCTTCACTGTCTATTGCAAAAAAACCAACCTGTCAGATCTATGACAATCTGGAAGCATTTTGGAAAGTCCTGAGATTTTTCCAAGTCACGCTAAGAGCCAGCTCACCTCTCAGCAGCACAGTGCCAAAACCAACCATTTACTATAAGGAAGAGCCTGTATTTCAGTTGAAGTTCACATGGGACTGCTGCACTGGTGTGCTCCAGACTCCCAGTGGTCCCATGGCTGAAGTTGTGTGCCAGGATACATTTCACTGGAGAGCCCCTCTGGCTGTGTGAGCACAGGGTCCTGCCCACAGGTGGGAGATTGTGCTAGTGCTGAACAGCAATCGGCGGCTGGTCACTAAACAGGACCACAGCACAACCCGGACTGGAAGGCATCTCAGAAGGTTCCTGGTCCAACCTCCCCCACACAGCAAGGTCAGCTCCAAGATCATGCCAGATTTCTCAGGGCATTTATCTTTAATGTTCAGTTATCTTTAGAATACCTCCAGGGGTGGAGCCTGTATAACCTCCAGGGGCAGCCTGTGAGTTCAGCACACAGTGGGTGCCTGCACTCAGCAACTGGCCCGAACTTCATTGCCCACATACACATCACATGCACTTTGAGCCTTCAAAAAAAAAAAATTAGCCTTGTCCTTCCCCCTCCACACTGCACCAGTCAGTAATCACAGAATCAATCACAGGATCACAGAATAAGCTGAGTTGGATGGCACCCACAAGGACCATTGAGTCCAGCTCCCGGCCTTGCACAGCACCATCCCCAAGAGTCATACCATGAATCACAGTGTATGAATCTCACCTCCCCCTCAGATGTAGTAAATGCAGCTCTTCTGCAGCATCAGAACTGCCTTTTGACAGAAGTACCTTATTAATTGTAGCTTCAGGAGAAGTGGAAATCTTGAACACACCTGAATTACATTCATATAATTAAAAAAACCAAAATCAATATTTATAATGTCTTGAGCCTGTCCTCTAGTGAGCAATTTTTAAAGCAGCTTCCACGGATGATTTCACGTGCACAGGTGTGACTCCTTTGGTTTCACTCTCTCAGGAACTGATTTTCACTGTCTCTTAGAGAATTAAATCAGCAAGAGACCATGGAAAAGAGACTTAGGTCTTTATGTACAAAATAATCCATAAAAGTGTATGTTAATAGAAGAAAAAAAAATACAAAACAGCAAGACTTGTTGCAAACTTAATTTGGCTACATAACAGTGTTTTATAATGAACAAAGCAAAAAAAAAAAATACAATAAAACAGTATTTTCATAATGCATCTAAAATATTAGTATGCCACAAGTTTTTATATGAGTCATGTAAGGGACATAAGGTTAAGGTATTAACAGAGAAATTATTTCATCTGTGGTTAAGGGTTCCAACCCACAGCCTGAAAGGTCTCTTTGCTAATGTCAGCTGCATGTTAGTCTAATGGTCATGGCTCCTCTGATTTAGAGTACTTATACCAGATTATATTAAACCAAACTCGAAATCTTGGCACACTGCCCATCAAGATCCCAGCATTTAAGAAAAATGCGGGCTTTTAAAACTCAAAATTAGAGCTTCAGCCTTTTTGACGACTACTTATTATAAACCTAATCATTTGTTTTCCAGAATTGTCTCAGCTATGGAGGGATGCTGCTCTGTTCTATGACTTTTCACCTAGCCATATAAAGAAGATACCTTTTCCAACAATTAATGCAAAAACAAAGGCAGACTAAAAGGAGAGGTTTGTCATGTAGGCTGCATGCAACTGTAATTAAGCCTGGGAGTTAAAATAGGGATTTCAGTTTCTCCCTAAGGAAGCCATTCTTCAAGAAAGTCTCACACAAAGGTTAGCCTTCTTTTTCTAATTGCATGAACAGAAAACGTTATAGAAAGACCATTTTAATTATAACTACATTCACTTCTATCAAATCTGCAGTTGTACACACTTATAAATGTAAATTCAATAAGGCTCATGCTCCTTTTTCAATTCTTATGAACAGCTAATCTGAAAGTTCACCTTTTAATTGCACCTCTTGACATGTCAAACCATGTACAGGTATTGTGTTCAAAGGCACCAGTGCATAATCAAGCTGTAGAGTACCATAAAAACTACATTCTGCCATAAAGCTCTACATATGCACAGGTGATGGCTCCCAGGATCCCATTCAATTCTTCATATTGCCTTCCAGACTGGCTGTGAAAAGATGATGCACAAACAAACACACATATAGGTTTACGTGTGTGTGAGCATGTGTGTACACACACAGAGAAACCGGCAGCACAGACTGGTCTGTATGGAGAAAGGATGACTGTAGACTTCACTTGATTTTCCTTACTACAATGAATCTGATTCATTTACTTCTCAGATGGTGAGGCCTGCATTTCCTTAGAATGTTTGTGCTTTCATCACCACTCAGCTGCAGATCAGCAGCTTAATCTCTACAGAAGAGTGAATAGCAGGTGAGACAGTTTAATGGAGCACATCTCCATACCCATCTTGATCATCAGATTTGGTTTTGGATTATATGCATTTTCCATGCAATATCAGGTTCAAGACTCTAATCCCTATTTTTAAAGATCTCAATGACTGATCATCAAGATAGCTCATAGTTCAAATACTGTGAGGATTTGGCAAATAATTTCATCTTCTGGCAGAATGGAACCTTCTACACTAAAGTTTCTCTCAGTGAATTGCATCAACACCAGAGACGGGGTTCACCTTCCATTTCAAATGCAGGTCACATTCCTTCCAATCTTCTCTAAGATCCCATATGCCTCTTTCTCAGAAATCATAACAGTTAGTTAGTTGGGCAACATAAAATTCCTATTTAAGAAAAAAAAAAAAAAGACATGGCTAATATTTTAATGTATAGTATATATGTATTATAATGCTGTAATCATATAATTAATACATTTATTATTAAGATGTCACTTTAAACACTAATAATCTTTAATGCATTTCATGTTGAAAAGAGCAGCAAAGAAAGATAAGATTGTGGTCAGTCACCTGTACTTAGTTCACGAATGCAATACTTTGCTTAGGTACAATAACTGAAAAATATCATTTTCCTATGGGAGGAAGATGGTAAATTAGCCACAGGTATTATATGTAGCTACAGCTTTTCTGCAACTTATGCATGCTCACCCACACCTGCCCATGTCCATGGAACAAAGAACTAGCAAAGCAGGGAGAAATGTACTCACTACCTAAATATAGCCTAATTTTTTCCTGTCCATCCAGCCTAATCTTAGTTAGACCTAATGATCGCTGCCCAGCTAGAACTGAATCAAACAAGGTGTCCTGGGAAAAAAACTCAGAGCAAAAGTCACTCTTTCACTGCTGGTTGCACATACTGACTGCACTGCTCCATCCAATCTCATGCCATTACAATATATTAAAGTTTCTGTTTTTCAGAGAAAGTTTACCAAGATATTTTGAATTCATCTCATTTTTACACAGTGGATTAGAAAGCTTTTCCCAGAACAAAATGAAATAAATCATCCTTGCTCTTTCACTTTCTTTTCATTTAATCCTCAATTCACAAAATTGGGTCATTTTCAATGGTTTTACCACATGAAACAGTAAGGAATAATAATAGCCAGCAATTAAGTCAAATTTAGCACTTATTACTCAACAAGAATTGCCTAGGAACAGAACATGTTTTCCATAAATGCATTCATTGTTCAAAATTCTTTTGAGCATGTTTTATGCATTTGCATCCTCTCCTACAGATATTTAATAAGCTGCTCGTTGCAAGAATGTATCAAAAGTTGAATACTCACATTTCAAAATTAAAGTTAATTTGACAGAGCTTCAACTGAATGTGTCTTTTGCTGATTACACAAGCATAGCCCACCTGGTCTGCATGTGTCCATTCATGAGTCTGAGTTCCATCTTTACTTTTAATTAATATTCCCTAATAACCATTAAAAACAATATTTTTAAACTATTTCTATGAGTAACCATGTTCTGATAATATCCAGGTTGCCTAAAGCAGGAGATAAGAAAGAGTAGAACAGCTTCACTGAGCTCTGTTCTGTCTTTGAGCACATATCCAAGCGGCTATATACAATTGAAATTTGACTATGAAGTTTTAAAGGTAAAAAATATGGTGTGTTTGACATGAAATTAAAATAATTCTGCTTCTCTTCTGTACATGTAAATGAAAAGTCTGAGCTACTGTCTTGACGTGACACACACTTAGTGTCAAACATTAATAATTTCATAGCAAATACATAAGTGATCCATTTTGTATTCATCAGTTTTGATATGCTGTCTGGCCTCAAAGACCCCTCTAAAAGGCTGCAGTACCAGACATGCTTTTCTGGACCATTATCTTTTCAAAGCCATAATATAATCACTCATCTACTACAAAGCTGAGGTTTTACATCTCTCCCTTTTTAATTTCAATTATAACTTGCAAAAGGAGTCAACATTCCCTTACAATCCAAATCACTCAGGTTGAATACTCATTACGTGATCAAAATAGAAAGCAAGGAGTTAGAATAGGCATGCTGTATTTATAAAATCCTTTGACTGTATCCATCTTTAGTTTCCTAGCACAGAGAATCAAGCCTTTAAGTCAAAAATAGTCTCCAAATCTTTGGTCTTTAAGTCAAAATTAGCACTTGAAAACATTCACACTTTGGGAATTATAGCTTGAGCAACAAATCTCACCATTTCAGTTCCAACATGTGACAACGCTCCCCTGCAACACCCAAAAAGCTTCACATAATGGGATGTTCCCTATTAGGCAGAGACTCAGGAGGCGTAGCAGCTCCAGGTTGGGCGTAACGTGGGCTCTGAGCCTGGAGCTGGAGCACGGTGCCACAGCCGCCGTACTACGCATCCAGCCTCCATCCCTCCGGCCAGGGGAGAGGACCTGCCATCACGGTGAAGATGACACTGCCACATGGCAATAAAGTCAATCTGCGTCAGGTCCTTGTGGCACGTGTCCAGCCCATACGTCATTTCAGTTGCCAGCTCACATCCCGTGACTCATGCAATTCACAACTGTGCAAAACAGGAGTGCAATAGGCAGACAGATCGGACTTGGTATCTGGGCTCTGCACAACTGTTGGGGGACTCACAACTGTGCACTGCAGCAAAGGAGTCACCCTAGCATTAATTAGTCCAGGTTGTTTAGCACCCAGCTCTCACTTTCATTTATTTGCAGACTAGTAAAAATGAGCAAGACTTTTCATTTCATCTGGCTGTCTAATGTTGTTTGAATTTCCCAGTCTGACCATGGAACCAAGTGGAACCCTATAATGAGACAAGTGAGGCCATGAAGGTCTGTCTTCCAGACACCATTTGGCACAAACCATATCACTGTATTGGCTACATCTCTTTACAGACCTTTTTGGCTTACATAGCCAGTCATCAGAACTTGCTACAGGGAATAAAGCTGGTTAACTAAGATTTGTTCTTGTCTTGAAATAAACAAGATGATATGAGAGAATATAACAGAAAAATGAACCATATCTCTCTTCCAAATGCAATAAACTTGTGCACAGAATTTTTTAATATCAATAGACTGATACCTAGAAGTGGTAATTGGGTATTTTGTACAAAATTGAACCAAATTAAGAAAAGTATAGCTGCGTCTTCAGCACTTAAATATCACAGTAATGGAGAAATACTCTAAAATGCTTTCTTGCCTCCCATTTTCTTTCAAGTTGCAAATGTTATCAAATTATGAAGGGGTGTGCATATCTATACACACACATAGCGTTGTCAACCTCACAAGATTATAATACACAAGCAAAATTAATATTATTATGAATATTATTTTCAAACTGTTCTTACCCCTTTCCTCACCTCACCTTTTTTCCCTCTGGGATATGATTACATGCAAATGGAGAGTAAAATTGGGAAATACTGAGACTTTGGGCACCTGCTACACTTTCTGCTTTCTTCTCTTTCCCTCACTTCACCCTATGTGATGGGAAAGGATGCGTGAGGAGATGCAGCAGGCTTCTTGGTTTGCCACACAGGTTGTCCCTCCTGGGACAGCAGAAACTGGTGCAGGCTATGCAACACCTGCCTCCACTGGAATCATCCTGCGTGCTAATCCAAAGCCATCTTCCACTTTCCTGCACTGGCAGCCATCCCACCCTCTGCAGCCAGCACTGAAGCAGAACTGCTGAGCTGTCAGCAACTTCTCACAAGAGGCCAATTTTTACGCCGCATAATTGTAGCAAAAAAAAAAAAAAAATCATGAGAGTTGGCAACCCGTGTTAAATTTGCATGCATATCTGATTAGCTGTGTCTTTAGAAAACACAGTCTTACAAAATATTTCAAAATTATTCATTTTATTTTTTTAAAGTCTGGATTGAATTCTGTCAAAATATAAAGCCTGTTTTCTTCTTCCTTCCCTCCCTCCAAGTGAGTATAATCCAATTTTCCTTTGAAACTGTAACATTTTATTTCACATTGCTTGAGAGTTATGAGCAAAAAGAGAAAAACAGTAATAGGAGTGAAAAAGAAATTTGCCAGCTTCATCTTTATTTAAGCAGCCAGAGAATGAAACAGAACACTTCCCTTCAGTTAGTCCTCTTCTTCCACCCACTTCCTCAGAAAATATCTGGAAGATAAGGCTCCAAACTGGTTAATCAAAGCTTATGGAAGTAATTCTCAGGGGCAGCTTTATATATCCCTGACATGCCTTTAGCCTGAGTTTAAACTACTGAGATCATGATACAGGAAAGGAGCCAGGATGTTATAGATCTATGCACAGATGGGAGACCTGGTCTGGCTCATCTACACAGCTGGTGTCAGAAGGCCAAAAATGTAATTGCAAGCCTAGACTGTAACAGCTATGGTGGACTTAGACAAGATTTTCATGTTTGCCAGACTGACTGGGACATATTTTCTGACTCTGGCAACTGGGCATTGCAGGAAGATTGAGGTAGGAGAGTTGACGTCACATTTTCTGACCCTGCAGAAATATTTGGTTCTGACATGTTGTTTCACCTTTACCTGTGAAAACTTAAATGAGAAGTGCTGTATTTCAGACTATGACTGGGGCTGCCAAATGTCCATTTCATGTGGAAGTCTCAATCACAGCTTGGCCCCTTTCACCCAGCAGACACATGGGACCACTCCAACCAATCCTTTCCCCCAGTGAAGTCAAAGGAAGGAAGTCAAACTCTTTCACCACAAGAGGAAGGATCCAGTCTGCATCTTTACCTGACAAGCATATGACAACCTATCCAACCTACCCCCTTCTCAAACCTGCATCAGAGCTTTTTTTCCTGGTCAAACATGAGTAAACCCACTTGAGCCATCTTCCCAGTCACTGAGCCCTCACAACAATCAGAAACTTCCAGCAAAAGAAAAAAAAACACCTGGTTTCCAAGATCAAACCACCTGCCTTCGTCTCACCTTAACTCCACCTTCCTCAGTGCCTTCCTGGCATCCACAGCTCAGTGGGCAGACTCTCCAGCACATGTCCCTACCACACAGCTCCAGTGGTCAGGCAAAGCTCAGCGCTCAGACAGTGAAGACAAAGAATAAAAAAAATAGGGAAGCAACATAAAACAATATACACCCATTAGTGAGGCAAAACTGAAAGCTCTCCTTTTCCTTTGCCTGTGGCTCCACAGGCATGCGTTCTTTATTCCATAAATGTGAATTGTGCAAACTGCCAAGTACAGCCATGAGAAAAGCTGTATCAAATTTGTTACATTTCTTTACAACAATTCAGGTAGAATTTTTAATGCTGTATTTTGCTCAAAGTGAAATATCTGAGGACTGAAGCAGATTTTTTAAAGCAGTAGTGAAAAAAAAAATAATCAGATTTCATTTCAAGACTTCCATATAATGTCCTGGGTGTGTTTGTGCAACACTTCTGAAAAGAAAAAGAGGAGAAAAGCCAAGTTGGTTTTTTTTTTCTTTTTCTTTTTTTTTTTTTTTTTTTCCA